>NW_011627180.1:430335-599450 GCF_000204515.1 Acromyrmex echinatior
TATATATATATATATAAGTAATTTAATCTCATTTGTATGTAATTTAATTCGATTGATATCAAATAATTCAATCTTAAAAATATGATAAAAGTTGATTCTATATAATCGGTTAAATATGTTTTACATTAAAATATATACAGGATGTTTGATAATTGTACTGATAATGATCGTGGGCAGGTAGAGTGGACTAAACTGAGTCGAAAGTCCTCTACTATTTTGCAATTTTCGCAATAATAACAAGATATTAATTATTAAATATTGAAGATCAATATTTGCCATTATTTAATAATTAATATCTTGTTACTATTGCGATGATCTATTGATCATACTATCATTTTACAGAAAAACAGCAAAACTTGTTTTTTTTAAATACAATATTAAAAAATTCTGAAAAAAATTTTAGAATTTTATAAGGAGAAAATTAACAATTTTTGTTTCTTGTTGTTTTTTTGTAAAGTTAATGATCTTTGAGTAAAAATTTATTGAAAATCAATATTGAATGATTATTAATATCTTGTTAATTATTGCAAAAATTGCAAAATGATACAAGTCTTTTCAACTCAGTTAGTCCGCTGTACCTACGAGCATTGTCAACAAAATTATCAAACACTTTGTATATTACGTCTTAACGCACTTGGAAGTAGAAACAAAAATTAATAAAGTATTCATATTTTTTAAATAAATGAAATTCTGTAAATTAAAAAATATAAAGAATATATGTATATTCTAAAAAATAATTAGAGTAAATGGAATTGTTTTTTTGTCTATAGATATTATAATATAGAACAGTGTTTTTTATAGTACAATAAGTATAGTTTTATTATTCTTTCTACCTATCCTATTTTCAAATATTCATTCAGGATTAAATTTTATTTAAGTTGGTGCGGAGAAATGCAATATACATATACATATATGTATATAATACACACTGTTTTCAAAAATATTCTTTATATTACTTCATACTTATTATTTGTATACTTGTTAATAATAGATATACTTGAAATAGTAGATATTTTAATGTAACGCATTTATCGTATAATTTATTAATCTCTCTTTTTTATAAAAATATTTTACGATTATAATTTACCTAAATTGCACTAAATGCACCTACTTTAGCCTAAACTGTTATAACTTATCCATATGTACTAACTGGATTTTATACCAGTCAAATTAGTAACATGATGTAAGATCCAATATATATTTTATCAAGAAATAGAAAAATACTATTTCGTAATTACTTTATAATCATGTTCAGAGTTTTTGCGTCACTAAAAATACTTTATTTTGAAATAATACAAATTATACAAAATATTATTAATAATTTCAAAATATAAGAGACATATTTATTGACGTGAGGGAAAATTATCGTTTTTGGATCTTACGTCATTTGTCTGAATTTCTCATCTCCCCATGCTTTGAGATGAGATTCAGCAACGAATCGTTCGAATCGTTAAGAAATTACATGGGCCTTATATTTTGTCGGATAATAATCGATGTAGTAATTTTCGGTTCATTTTTAAATTGAAGTTTTGTTGTTTACATTATAAGATATATATTAAAGAATTTAATCTAATTTCATAGTATTTAAGATTGATAAAATCATAATTTTGAAAATATCCCACATAGAGAGATTTTTTAAATTTAGATTTATTTTTTACTCAAATACTTACATCTTGAATTTCGAATAGAGAATAAACGCGAAATTCATGAAATTATTATTGATAATTAATATTTTATCACACACACAATTTTATTAATATGATGGCCCTTTCGCGACGCGTTCGTGTTTCGCGCTCATACAAAAGTGTAAAATCTTACGCTTATTGCCGACGATATTAATCGGCAGCAAAAAGGAGTATTTTTCCTTGCTGTCGATTTCTGGCATATTAAGCCAGAATATTGGCCAGATGAAAGTAGAGGATCTGAATGAAGTAGGTGTGTAATACCAATCTAATTTTTTGAAAAATTTTCGTATTTTAAAAATTAAAAGTCTATTTTAATTATTATTATTTATTGCTCATTTATTTAATATGATCGCACAATCAGGTAATCCCCCTGAATTTATCAGTACGTGATAGGATATGGTTTGGCATTAGCTGCTGCGTTCAGCAGAAAAAAAAGCAACTTTGCAACTGTTGTAAAATTCTTCAAAATGATTGATTTATATATATTTTAATTCATAAGGAAATTATATTAAAGAATTTTACAACAATTGCAAAGCTGCTTTCTCTGCTGAACGCAGTCATTAACATATTTATTCGCGGTATTGTTATATATTAATGAAGTAATGTAGATAGGAATAGAATACGGAGATAGGATACGCGAATATGCACGAATAAATGAAAATACGGGTAGGTAGGATAAGTATGGATAGGTAGGAACTGGGGTGGGAACAATAAGTATAGATAGGTAGGAGTAAACGCAATCATTTTAAATTAAAAAATTAAATTATTACAAATGACACTTAAATAAATTTCGCGATCGGATAATTAAATTTTATTTTAAAATAAAAAATAAATATAATATGATTAAACTAAAAAATATCACATGATAAATCTAACCAGTAAATTATAAATTACAATATGTAGGTAGGAATACACAGACATCATATGTACATATTTGAATTGGAAAGGAGAGATTAAAAATTAAATAAAATTTTTAATTAATTTTAAATTTTATTTAATTATCAGCATCCCATTCCAATTATCAAATATCAAAATAAACCAAATTATATATAATTATAAATTTCACTGAATTTTCAGTTTCCCTGAAATTAATATCTTATCCAAATTTTATATATATATACATATATATATATACAAAGTATGTATACGCGTTATTTTTGTAATTAATTTTGTTGTAAATAATATATAATATAATATTAGATACGTAATATAAAATTTATGTAAAGGATTATGTCAGGTAAATGCTATCATGTTTATTTATGTAATTTGTGCAATAATTACTAATAAATTATACATTTGTTAGAATGTTTATATATATTGAATACATCTATTTTATACAGATAGCATTTATCTTGTTGAATCAAATTTATTGTTGCTTTATTGATGTAAATTACACGAAATCGACGAAACATATGATAACAAAAGTTGTTTATTAATTCAACGAGTTTAATAAATATTTAATTAAAAATTATTTTAATTTGGATTTTATTTTGATTCAAAAAGTCATTAATAATTTTGAGTGACTTCTAATTAAAAATTTGATGTTTAGAATAATCGTCAATCTTTCGTCTATTTAATATATACGAATTTTAATTTATTAAATAAGTCAGTAAAGATTGGAGCTTTGACTGTGGCAATGGTTAAATATTAATTTCTTATTTGCTTTTTAACATTTATATTTTTAACATTACAAAATTACAAGTATATATTAATGATTAATTTTTTGTGTATGAAAGTCTCATCGCTGTCCCTCGCGTCAGATGGATGTTATAGTGAATGCTGGTTTGTACTGATCGAAAGTCGAAATTTTTTTTCATTTTGGGGACTTATTCCTCGTCACTTTCTGTAAAGTCTATTTGCAAAGTCTAGTTTAGCATCTCGTTGGAGATTCTTGTACAGGATTGGAATTAATTCCGAGTTTTCTCATCTGCGATTACTAAAAATAATAATTTTGTCAATGAGTCAATGACAATTATTACTATATATTTTAAATTCAAGTTGCAAAATTAATTCAGTGGTATACTTTAGAATACAATTTTTGTTACTTTCTTTGTTATATTAAATGTTCTCTCACTAGTAACAATAATGTTAGTAATAGTACTATCTTAATAACAATAGGAATTTAATATTATATAATTAATATAGATATGTATAATGATTATTTGTTTAAATCCAAATTATTAAGTAAATAAATTAAAATTTTATACAAATAATTTGCTTATTTTTCGATGATTGCTCTAACAAAAAAATATGGTTACGAATGTGTATATTTAATTTTTTGACTGTTATTTTAAAATTATTTTTAGGTACTACTTGGACATCCCGCCATTCCAGAATATTATTAATTATTAATTTATATGTACATATACTTTTCTATGATAAAATACATGCAGATATATTACAAGATTATATTTAACAAATTTTGGTTTTTGTTAATTTAAATAATTTTTTGCCAAAATATTCATGTTCTTTTATCAATATTGCTGTGCTTACATAAATTTAATAAAAAATGTGTGGGTACAAAAAATTCGAAATAAGTCGAATGAGTACTTTCATATTAGCGGAGTATTAATAATTAAAATTTTAGAAAAATACAGAAAAATAATAATTATTAAATTTTATGTAATAAATTTTTCAGTATGAAAGCATAGTTCTTTTAAATCCCGTTATTACCAGATTCGATTTATCTCGAACAGTTGGTACCCCGAAAGATTTTTGTACCCATATAGAAAAATTACAATAACGCATGTATTTTATTATTATTAAATATATTCCTTCGTAACCAGCAGTCCAGGAAGGAAATCATTTTATTTTTTTATTTTTGATAACATATGATTTGTAATAATGTGTGTGGCAGAACATATCATTTCCTTGCGAATTTTGATATTGTATTAAAAATGCAATAATTCGTAATTGACGTGCTACCAAAATTATTACTATTATAAGTGATCTGAAAGATTCAGAATTTACATTCTCCTGTAACAAGACCGCTGCGGTGTTTAACGGGTTGCTTTTCTTTAACTTTTCTTTGCGAATGGATTTTGTGAATTTAATGTAGAATTAGAATACATCAATTCGTTTTTCTATGAAGATTGTTTCTTCTTTATATCGGATGCTAACCTTATCACAAGGCGGAAGGACCTTGATGTGATCCAATTATTGGATCATTGGATAATTATTGGGATAATTATCTTGAACGCGATGAAAGTGCTGTCGTAATATTAATGATTTTTTATCACGATATTAATAAGTTTTATAATATAATCGCAAGTTAATAATTAATAGTAAATACGGTTTAACTGTTGTTAGTATTTTATTCCGTTTATCAATATTTAATTAAACATGGTTTAGAAAAGTTTGTGTTATCGTGTGTATTTTTCGACGTTTTCGTATAATTCCGCATTACTAAATTTTTTTGTTAATTATGCTAATGTATAATTATAATTTTTATTATATTTTATACAGCATTTTTTATTGTACATTGTGTTGTAAATAAATATTATTGTATTATTGAGTGTTTATAGGATTACAATAAAAAATAATATTAAAAAAATTAACTTTTTCAATATTATCTTTTATTATAATCTTTTATACATTCAATAATACAATAATAATTATTTATAATACATTGTACAATTAAAAATAATAATTATTTACAATATAATGTATAATTAAAAATGCTGTTAATATAACATATTTTAAATAAGTTTTTCTGGAATCTATTTTATATTTTTTATTTTAAATAATTCGTATGTTATTTTCATCGAATCATGATCGGCATCATACGTATGTTTGAAGAATTTCTGAAACACAGAATAATTTGCAATAATAGTAGTGCCTTAAATTAATTTATTAACTGAAAAATTAAATAAGGATTAACAAGATATTCAGTACTTAGCAAAAGCTGTATTTAGCACAAATTGTTTCACGCGAATTAAGAAAATATGCATGTATTGATATATGTAAAGAACATATGTATATAGAATCTATTGTCGACCTTTACTTAAGAATAATTATTAAAAAGAACAATGAAAATTGAGACATAATGTTGGAATATCAGAAATACCCCATGCGAATAATTACTAATTACGTTCAAAAGAATCATGCAGAATAAACAACATTTCTGTTTTATATTTTATCATATTGTTATTAAAGATAGCAAAAATATTCTAAATGCTCGAATTAACGGAAGCGTTCCGTATATTCAATTTATAATATATAAAATAAGCATTAAGATCCATTTCGTTTCATTAAATTAGTTCTTTTACTTTTGTTTCAAATATAAAATACAATGATAGTGCAGCAGCTCAACTAGAATTTTTACACTGCTTATGACTAAATAATAATTTTTCTTCAACATACATGATATAAATATATCTATTATCTTTGCTTATAATATACATAAGTTACTAGCCGTATTAACTTTCGTTTGAAGGCATATAATAAATTCTTGAATTATAGTTACTTACACATATGATAAATTTAACGTCTACATCACGTCATTATTACAAAGAAATATTAAAATTAACGTCGAATACACGTTATTTAATTGATGTACATCAGTGACCAATTGTGACCAGTATACGTCAAAATAACATGTTGCTATCGGTTTGCCTTCGAACAGGGGTCAATATTGGCATCTCCACTCTTCAGACAATATGCCCAGCAACGAGAATGGATTGAAATGGATTAAAATGAATTCACATTTTCAGAAATACAGATTCATGAATGTTAAAATAAATCCTTTCAATCCTGACTGCAGATTTATTCATTTATAGGAATTGCATAAAGTAAATATCTATGCCTTTTCAATCTTAAATGCATTTTTATTCATTTATAGCAATTGCATAGAGCATATCTTTATGCCTTTCAATCTAAAAATAATATTAACATTTTATGTGTGCACATCGTGAATTTTACTCAATTCAGAATTGTGAATAGGAAGTAAATATAGTTTTTTAAATTTAATTAAATTCAAAAATAATATCAGCATTTTCTATGCAACATGAATACTGCTCAATTTAATATTCTGAAATGCAGTTTTTCAATCTAATTGAATAAAAAAAAATTTTATTTAAAAATGGACCATAAATTATTTAAATTATTTAAAATTATAAGTAGGAAATTTTTCGTTTTTAATCCAACTAAATTCAAGAAAGTTATAACGTGAAAATAATTGAGCTATATTCTTTTTTGTTTCTTTTTGATTAGAAGTAAATGAAATAATCGATCTGAACACTTGCAAGCCAAGTCGAACACAGTCCGAATATTAGGCTAATTAGGGTTGTTATCTGTTAAATGATGATATTTTTATTATATCTATATAATTTACTAGTTTAGTTGGTTGTAATTGAAATAGAAAATGAGTAGCACATTTATTAATTGAAGAAGTGGTGTAGTGAGTAGAAAATTCATATTACAAAAGTGCCAGGTTTCGAATCCTAAGCTACGTTTTTTAATACCAATTTGAAGTAATTAATTTCAGGTTTAATTATTATAAATGTCAAGAGAAATGTCTTAAGAATCAAACTTGTAACCCTTAAATATGAATGTTTTTTTTGTTGAATATTAAACTAGTGTCAGCTTGGATCCAATCCATTTCAATCCATTCAATCCATTTTCATAGAAAGTACGCATTAAAAAATTTTTAATCCATTTTAATCTATTCTCGTTTGCTCGAATGCCACATTAGTAAATATCATACACATATATGTCGCCGAATCGCAAAATTTTCTTTTCCGAAAGAATAGAAAGCTGAGCAATCGATTTAAAAAGCAATGAAATCTATAATTTTTCTCTTCTTTTTCGAAAGTATAATATTTAATCTTTTATGTTGTTTCTTTTAAATGCATTTTCTACATAATACGTATGCATACACAAAAGTAAAGTATTTGTAGAATCCTCTGTTCAATTTTATAGAAAAGTCTTACTATATATTAAACGGGTATGCCTTTGTAAAAGAATACGAATTTTGAATCAAGTAGTAAGGAAACTTTTGATACGAGAGAAGAGAGAGAGAGAGAGAGAGAGAGAGAGAGAGAGAGAGAGAGAGAGAGAGAGAGAGAGAGATTAATTTAGAAAAAGTTCAATGATTTATTAATATAACGTTTACAAATAATTACAAATGTTTTGACTTTTTAAACTCATCCTCAGTGTTCTTGTTCTAAATTTCAGACGCATATTAAAGTCCACTTAATTTGAATTATAATATTAATAAAGCTCATACGAATATCAAATCAATAAAATTAATTTAATTATCTATTTGAACAATAACTACAAATAACTACAAACGTTTCAAATAAGTTTAAAAGATTGAAACATTTGTAGTTATTTGTAGACTCGAATAGCCAGTTAAATTAATTTTATTGAATTGGTATTCATACGAGCCTTATTAATATTATAGTAACAGTTCTCATTGTGGGAAAATTACATTTTATTAATTTCGAATATTCTAACTCTATTGCAAAATGCAGAATAATTCTGTAACTGTTATAATAATAACTATTATTAATAATGGCTATTATTATAACGGCTTATCGGAAAGAATAGAAGTATAATAAATGTAATAATTCAGGATTGAGTAGTAATTAGAAGCGTTAAAAGTTAAAAAAAAAGTTAAAAAGTTAATAACTTTTAACTTAATTTAGTTAATTTTAAATGTATCAATTTTTAACTTAATTTAATTACTTTTTAACTTTAATTTATTAACTTTTTTAAATTGAAAATTTTCTATCTTTCTTAATGCTAATATTTTTTTTCTCAAACATTAAAGAATTAATTTAGAAAAAGTTCAATGATTTTATAATGAGAGACTATAATAAGAATCACACTATACGGTAGCCAATTTTTATTGACTAGCTAGATTTTGTCTCGCTTATATTTGAATCACACTAATTTTAGGTATCATATAACAAATGTTATATTTCAGCAATATAAATATGAAATGAGCCTGAAAAATTGTTGTAGAACAGAGTTGCATATCTACCCATTTTCTAAATTTTTACCTATATTTTTTATAACAAATATCTAGTCAATGTAGTCGTAAACATGCATGAACAGTCGTTTCAGAAGTTAAAGAAAGTTAAATATAGATTAAAAAAAGAGAAATAATGCAAACATATAATCTTCTCTCTCGCAAGATTTTGACAAAAACACCTTATGGTGTGACTCTTATTATATAAGTAACTTACTGTGAATAACAAAATTAAATTTATCTAATAATCTATATTTTAAGTGTTATTTAAAATAATCTCATTTTAAGAAAAATTAGGACATTCTGATCTCAAAAATAATTTTTTTTTAAATTTAAGTTAATTTAATCTTAACTTAACTTTTATTAAGCTAATTCTTTATTCCTTCAACTTAATTTTATTAATTTTAAGCCATTAACTTTAACTTAATTTAGTTTAAAATATTAACTTACCCAACTCTGAATAATTTAAATTCAGCTGGGAACAATGGGAGGGGGACATCGTTACATCTCTTTGAATTATATATACATATTTTACCATTAGAAAGTTTAGGACCAATGTAATATAATCTTAAAACACATAATTTATAGTAAAATTGTAAAACAAATATACGTTAAATAGTTACGCAATGATACTTAATTATACCTACAAAGCCATATTATAATGCTGTGAAAAATAAAATTGAACTTGCATATATTTTAAATAAAAAAAAATAAAATAAAATCTTTAAAATGCTTGGTTTTAAACTTTCTGACGGTAATATATTGTAACATGACGATTTTATAAATAGAAAATACTTATTACGTTTTCACGTACGGCAGCAATTTATTTTTATGTACATGTATGTATGTACAAAATACAATTAACATCTAAATATAAGATTTTAAAAAAAGATCTTATTTTTAAAAATTATATATATAAAATTGATGAATACAAAATAAAATAGTAAGAAATATCCCAAGTAAAGTGTAAATATCATATCCTAAGCAGAACAACAAATCACGATAACGTCAAAATGACATTAAAATAAATCGGAAATGATTGAAAAATGACTTTTAATGATTATTTTGGAGTCATGACTTGATGTTCTGCTTGGGATATGATATTTACACTTTACTTCATCACATAAAAAATATTTACTATTCTATTTTGATATTCTACTTTAAGTAATTCTCTTCTCATGTTTATTATAAATCTTCCATCAAAGAAGTAAGAAATGTGTCGCCATTGATTAATCTTTTTGCTGCGCTATCATATCTTCGATATAGGCATTCGGTTTTTCTGTGTCAATGCAGTTTAACAATTCTTGTCAACTTGCAATAATTCTAGAATTACTCGAGTCGGTTCTTCTTTTATCATCTGAGCGATTGTGATATCTTAATAAAGAGAAATTACAACAAATTATTAAAACATAAAAAAATAAAATTAGAAAATATTAAATCCAAACACATGTTTTTATTACTTACGCCTTGTTAAAGATTGTTTTGTTGCTAGCATGTGTGGTAATTGTGCAACAAACTACTTGCACTCTTATCTCCATATCTTTCATATCATATGAAATGAAATCACTTTAGCTCTCTTATTAAGACTGGCTCAATGTCGTTAAAATTTTTATCCCTGTAAAAATATAACACGAAGAATTATTAGAAAAACTTACATACAATTACATATGTACCTATTCTCAGCAAAAAATTCTCCTGAATTTAATATAATTTATTCCTTTTCATTCAAAGACATTGCTGGGAAAGTCAATAGAGTCATAGAATTTCCTTGTAGGTAATTGTACAATATCTATAATGGAAGATATTTCTGTTATTATTCTTTGTAGAAATTGTGTCAAATTGATGGAATGTCTAAAAATCATAATTCTGAAATATAGATTATGTACAAAATCAATACTTCACTGTATATTTCATCAATTAAGCCATTGTAAGTCAATTGTGTAACTAAAGATGAGAATAAATCTATAGATCATTTCAACAATAATAAATGTTCAATGGCTATAGATGATGCAGAATGTGATTTGTTATCTTCCTCTTCTCTATTTAGTCTCCAGCAATTCCCAAACTTTACTGTTGTTTTCCTCTTGTGACTTTCGAAATTTTATTATGTAACTTTTGCAAGCCTTGTATGTAGCTTATGCAATTTGATACAGACAAGTGATCATTTTCCAAATGGAATTCCTTAAAGAATCCGTTCTGAGTTTCATTGAGAGCAGATCATTATCAAATGAAAAGAGATTACACTTAAATTCTTCAATCAGTGTAAAGTTGCTGAAGACACCGTGATTCTGGAGTTTCTTTTGATAAAGTAGATTTTTGTGTGGCATGTAGAACAAGTGAAATTCTTTATGCGATCTTTTGCCTTCTTCTCTGTAAATGTAAACAAATACATGTTTCAAATACAATTTTTTAATATATGTAAAGTTAAAAAATTATTATCAAATTATAATAAAATCTAGACATAACATTATCATTATATATTAGTACTAATATACAATTTTAACTATCTGTGTGCAAACATATTTTTACTCCTTCCATCTGCAATCTTTTTTGTCCAATCCAAATTTTTTTTATTACTCTAGGCTTTCAAGAAATGTAGAAAAATTTAGGATCATTTTTCTCTATTATATTACCAAATAATTTTTTACAAAAACATGTACTTGTTTACACATTTACAGAGAAGAAGATCGCATAAAGAATTTCACTTGTTTTATATGCTACACAAAAGTCTGCTTTGTCAAAAGGAACTCCAGAATCATGATGTCTTCAGTAACTTTACACTGATTGAAGAATTTAAGTATAATCTCTTTCCATTTAATAATGATCTACTCTTAAATGTTAAAATCTTTATTTAATAAAAATTTTAAAAAAAGGCAAAAAGAGTGAAATTTTGCTTGTGCCAAAAAGATCCAGACAGCAAATGAAAGATAGATCCCTTTTGTTAATATTATCAAATAGATGTTGTATTCTATCTATGTTATATTCTATAATGTATAAACCTGTGAACATTTTCGGCAATCAAATCCATAAGCTCCAACTATGACTTCGAGATAAATATGACATTAGCAATATTAGGTAGTATTATCAAAGCCCCATCATATAGCGGATACATTTTCACCGTATTCTTCTAATAAATTATACTTGGCGATCGGTCCGGCCAACGACTGTCCCGTACAATAGCCTGTGCAATAAAAAGGGAAAAATATATCGTAAAAACGAATTTGTAATTAATTTGTTTTGATCTCTCCATGAAAAGGTTAAGTCAGAGTACCTTTGGGACATCGCATTTTTCCAGCAGGCAATGCAATCGGTTCCTCGCCTGAATAAGTTCCATGTTCAGTTTATATCCTGTTAGATACGACATGACTGCTTCGTAAAATTTTACGTATTGATTGCACGTCAGAAAATCCTTAGTAAAGTCTTATAGAAAACTCTTGAGAAACTTAAGAGTAGACTAGAATAGGAGACGGAGTTAAAGCTAGCGCCTCTATGTGTATAAAACGTAGACATGAACTACATAGTCAAGTCTACGTATATTTCTGATGGTAATATAATCTTTTTTTGATTCTATTGGAGTTTGTTCCATGATATTTCGAGGCGTCTAATAATTTTTTATTAATATATATATAATATATATATATATACTTGTATATATATATATATTAGGTGTTGGAATTAATTCGTAGACTCAGATAGCACAGAGAATTAAAAAACATTCAGTGATATGTCATCAATTCTGAATTCATTTTCAGATGCAAAAAGAATTCTTTTTTGAAATCGCTATCTGGGAAGATATGCGATAGGATATACTATTAGATATATGAGAGTATTATCATATTTTAGTAAGAAAACATCCCAGCAAACGGATTGGATTGGATAAATCCATATAAATCAAATTTTCGAATCCGCATTATCCGCGAAAAAGGTATTGAATTTTGTAGAGATTAAATTCACTGAATCCGTTTCTATACGTTTATATAAATATTGTATAATAATGTGAACTCTAGTGGATTCATATATGTAGATTCAGAGATAAAATGCTAGTTTAATATAGTTGTCTATTAAAATAAGGATTCTATATACTAATAATTTTGAGTATAACGATCATTTATTCATTATTATTTTAATTTTTATAATCTATTTTATTAATTTGATAACAGAATGTGTGTTTTTATTTAATGACTTATCATGTTCAATATTTTTATCATTATGGACTTATTGTGACTGTTAGAATGGAAGAATATAACCGCGATAATATTACCAGAAGGAAAAGCATTGCATTGTGCGGAAGGTAGATAGAATAAATACTACCAACTTTTTGCTAACTATAAATTATATAATTTTAACCATTTTATTAATTTTGTCAAATTTGTGTTTAATTTCTTTACATTGAGAATGACCTAATAATAAGATCGAAATGTTCTAAGAATTTTTTCATACATAAAAATTTGGCTTGTAACCTCTTCTTGTTATTTATTGTTTAAAGAGTTATGATACAAATATTTAAACAAACATGAATAACAAAAAGGCTACCAGCCAGATTTTTCATATATTTAAATTCTTAAAAACACATACGTTTCGACCTATTTGTCAGGTCATCTTCAGTGTATACAGATAGATAAATTAACGCAAATTTAATAAAAATCATAAAACAGTTAAATACAATTTCTGCAAATTATAGTTACGCAAAGGTGGATCTATTTCTTCATATCTATTTCTCGTCGCAACAATGCAATGCTTTCAGTCTTGTGATCTTCGTAGTTACATTCTTCTATTACATCGGTCGCGATTTGTCTGTAATGATAATAAAATTAGTTGAACATGTAGAGTCAGTAAAATTGTACAAGCACACATTTTGTTATCAAATTAATACTAGATTATAAAAATTAAAGTGACAATGAATAAATGGTCATTATATTCAAAATTCTTACTATACCGGGTGAGTTTTTTAACCTGAGATTGTACGAAAAAATGTTTTAAATAAATTCTCAATATTTTTGAGGGAACAATTCCATCCCATAAAAGTTAGCCGCCTCCCGCTCCCCTGAAAGTGGGGTTGGGAGTAACTTTTGCGGGATAGAATTGCTCCCTCCAAAATATTGAGAGTTTATTTGGAATATTTTTTCGTACAATGCTTATTTTTCCAGATATTTTATAGTCTCTCTTTAAAAAACTTACTCGATATATAATCCTTATTTAATTGACAACTATATTAAAGTATGTATGAAATAAAATTAGTGTACATATATCTCAATGTGAAAGTTTAGCCAGAATAATCCAATGATTGAAACAATGAGTCAAATTAATTCAACAGAGACAAATATTTAATCTTTGACTCGTTTTTTGTTAATTGTAAATTTGATGTTAAAAACTAAATAATCTCTGCATTTTTGAATGATCTTTCTTAATTTCTCCTTTACACACACGTTTCTTCTTCGACCTCCTTTTATAATATCTCTCGGCTTTCTTAATTTCATTCTTTCGAAAATCTTTTATTTTTTGTAAGTTATTTTTGCAAGTTGATATGAGATTGCTGAGTATATGACAAAGATTTGTTGTAGAAGAGAAACTTGTAGAATAGGAATCAAAGGGAGATTGAGAGAAAGTTTTGGTTTTATAATGCATTATTTTTATAGTGCAGTGTTTTTATAATGTATTGTTACAATGTTGTGTTTTACAATGTATTGTTACAATGTTGTGTTTTACAATGTACTGTTTCTCTCTACTGTGTTATTTTTATAATCTATTGTTATACGCAGTTATATTCTGTATTTATAACACAAGATAGAACTAAACAATGTACATATGTATTATGGAATTAAATTCCAAAGACCATGGTTATTTTACCCGCTGGAAATTTTCGTGGCTACATAGTCTTACGTGCACACTTTACGCACATAGAGGTCGCCAGTAGACGGATTTCATTCAAAACACAGGCATGTACATTCAGGCTTCTCCCTGATGAAATCTCGTAATCGTATAATCTTCCTTGCTTGTGCGCAATTTATGCTCTATTTTTTTATGTGATCTGCTACCGAAGTATCGATAACTACCGCCCTCTGGGAACATTGGTTACACAAAGGTCTTCGATTAAACTTCACTTATATATGATTCGTTTGATGAAGATTTCAATTAATTGAATTTTTCAAATTATTCTTTATAAAGTAAACTATTTACAAAAAAAGTGTTTTAATACTAAAACAAGCGCAGCTACATTTTGCTAACATGAATGGATTTGTTAATTTTTGTAATTTATATCTCTGTTTTATAGAAAGAAAAATTATAATCTTTTTGTAATTAAAAATCTTGCTTTAAAGTAATTCTGCCGTTGAATTAATCGATAATTAAATTAATCGGAGTCTGTCTTGGCATTAAATATATAAGTTTCCAATCTCTGAGTTTGCTATACATTCGGTTTTAATATTTTAATATTTCTAAAATCTCTAATTAATTTACTATGTCGAATATTCGTAATATTCTTGGAAATTTCATTTTTCTTATTTTATTTCGATTATATCGAATAATCGCAGCGATTAGTATGCTGCCTAAAGTTTTGATATTTCGAGAATCGCAATATCGTATTTCGATATATTTCTCATGTCATCGTCAGTCATGGAACGCGTCGCGATGGATTGTGGAATCACATTCAAGCCGTTATATATTTTTTGCAAATGTTGTCATATAAAAGTAAATCTCTTGCTCAAAAAGTTTCTACGAGTGTCTTGCAAAGTATCGAATATTCGTTATAACATGTCATGATGTGCGATCAACACAAATTTAACATCGACGATCCCGTAGGGCTGTGTGTACCCAAAATCGCTCAAGATTCTATTCGGCTAAAGTGCATGATAATCCAAATTATAAGTATAATGGTTATTAGGTATGTATATACTTACGCGTATCTCTGTTCTGTTCGATTACACTTTAATATTCTTTAAAATATCTCACATTTTTCATCTCTGCATCAAGCGGCTTTATTTATTTTAGTCGCACTTTTTTTGTATGTTTCTTTTGTTCTTTTTTCTCAAAAATTTTACGTTATCATTTTGCGTGCAACTGAACAATGCAACTAAAATGAATGGACCTAATTATGATTTGAAGTTAATTAATCAATGCTAGCCACATTAATATGCGCTGTCTCGACTGTCTGGTACAAACACATGAAATTATCATTTATGTCTTAACACAGAATTTGCAAGCATATTGAGCCAAATTTGGGACACGCATATATTACATATTTAAATATTCGCGTATCACATGGTTGTTTAATGATAATAATTAATTTTTTAAATTAACGTATATGTTCATATATATATATTATATATATATATTTTAAATATATTATTATTATGAAAAATTATTATAATTACTATTAAATTATTACCAATAGTTACAATGGGCGAATATACATATGGAAAACGTGTGCCCCAAACATAGCACCCAGTACTCTGACTTCATATGTCAGTAGGTATCCCGTATTTCATGGGGGACGAAGTAGGGTGTAACAAATTCAAGAATGCGCAGTAGTCAATTTATTCAACCAATAGTATGCTATCATTTGATTGGTTGATTATGACGTATGAAACAGGTGCATTGTTACACCTTATCTTTTTCTATCATGTATACTTCATGACTCGCCATATCACTCTCATCGATAGATCTCGCGTTATCATTATTTTTTACTATTGTTACCGCTCGAGAGTGAGCCTCGGTCGCGAGGAATCATCATGCATACGACTCGTAAAATGTCGACCCATCGTAGCGCGTTAACATTACAGCAGTTGTCGTTAGACGCCACTCTCGAGCTCGTAATTGCAGCTATCATCATCTTTGTGTATGGAATCGATTTTCTTTATCCACGTCATGCCGAGCTATTTCCTTGCCGAGTGCGATGAACGTGCAATTATCGTCAAGTATGTGTGCACATGTTTTTTTCTATAATTTATTCAATAGGGCGTGTTCAGATTCTCATCCGGATGTTTTTCTCTGTCGTTACGTCATTTTTGTTTAACAGTGAACAGCGATATTTGAGTGGTATTTAATTGTCGGGCGAAAATTTGAACACAGTCTTATTGCATTGAAAGCGCATAATTATTAAACAAACGATTGTGAAAGTAACTGTTTTGATTTACGCATTTACGAGATGCTAAAATAATTATAGGTCTATTTTTATTTCTGTACTCTCTGTGTGAACTAGTCCACATGGTGCATTATAAATTGAAGTGAAACACAGTATATTTATTTCACAACTCATTGCACTGTGTTCCAGTTCAGAGAGTGCAAGAATAAAAAACAGATCTCTTAATTATAAAGTAAAGGACGCGTAATAATTCCTCGTGATCGAGGCTCGTTCTCGAGCGGTAACTATAGTAAAAAAATAGGGGATGGTTTGAAGACGATCTCGTAATCGTCGTAATTTATATCCATGAGCAATAGCGACGCGAAATCTATTGATGAGTGATATGGCGAGTCACGAAGTATACATGATGAAAGAAGACAAGGTGTAACAGTGCGCAATTGGAGTAAATACGTATTTAATTAGATAATTTAATATTCGCGGAAATTACATATAGATAGAGAAAATTATGCATTATGCAAAAATTAGTTTACTCGTGAAATCTTTTTGCTTCAGAAATGAGATGTTGATTGCTGAAAGATTAATTTTAATTATCGATTTATTCTGTCCCTTCGTATCCCTCGCTCCACCTTCTCATATACATATTTAAAGTTATACATTTAAAATTACATTGATTCATTTTGAACAAATGTTGACAGATATACGTTTGCATTAGTTCTAACGAATTTTTGGAGATTTAGGGTCAACAGAAGCAAACTTTAGAGATTTGCTTTTGCGATAAAAAGAATTAACTGTTATAGAAATCGATTCAAGATACGAATAGTTCTATTTGTCCATAAAATTAGGTATAGAATTTATTATTGCGCCAATTTTTCTGGGTCATTACACTGTCTCTATCTTTTATTGATTTTCTCGCAACTTCTTAGATCGCGGTATGCGTTGGAGAAGTGTGTTATCGGTTTGGCATCAGGGGTGAGTGCGAGTTTCTGTGTTTGTAGTGCACCGTGTCAGTATACTGGAGACTGCGCAGCATCTCGCACAGATAAGCGGGGACCACGCAGTGGTAGAGCTTCGGAGAGAGAACGCGAATAGGGAAGGCTCTCCGGTTTATAATCCGTGGATGTAGAAGCATGGTGGGGATGGCACCCCCGCGTTTCTCTCCTTTCGCCGATACAATTCCATTCCCCGAGCCGCTGTTCTCGTCCATCCCTTCCGTCCGCTTGGCGTTTGCTTCCTATCCCGCTGCGTCTTCTTCCCTTCATCACCCCAGTATCCCACCACCGTTGATTTTCCCACCACGTCTGTCGTTTCGATATCCCCTCTCTAACTCTTCGTGCTACTCGTCAAGCGGGGAACTCGCTATCGGTCTCCTAATGATTTTCGCAGTCGGGGATCGTAACACGTGCATGAGGAAACCGGTCCCGCTCCTGGTTCCGATCTCAAACTATACGACAAGTTTACATCCGTGTCGCAATCGCCTGAGATTGACTGTTGCTATCAGTGATAGTTGGTGATCCATTGACGTCTTATGGCAGGTCTGCAAAGAATCGATGATCTTACGTCCAGTGATTCGATTTTATTAGTTACGGAGGGCCGAGGACGATGAGAAGTCAGAGATCGTGTTACCTGAATCATCGATGATCCATCGTTATTGAGACAACTCTGGCGATTATTGCAATTGTGCTGATAGCTGTCACGAACCTCCTCGAGGTGGGCTTTAAATTTGATATGCGCGAATTTGATTTTGCTTGAAATGGTTTCCATCCGGGGGAACGGTGGGTCCGGTGACTTGTGACATTCGTTAAAGATCGAGTATTCTCAAGTAGTTATCGAGTTTTCATACAGTTCGTTTTGTGAAGAAGGTTAACGGTTACGGTGTCAATCCCGATATTAATTATAAGTGCATTCAAAGAATAGCGTGTGCGCTACGAGCAACACAACAGTAAATATTTGATCGAATTATGGTCACTTTATGCGGGAGCTAAACTAACAAGTCGTAGAAAATTGATCAATTATAGTCTATTATCCTTCTCTTATTATTCTTCTTATATTCTTTTCATTCGATGTTGTGATTGGTTAATTTTCTATGACTTTAAAACTCTACGACTTCTATTGTAGACTTCGCAATACAGTTTCGTTAAAATTTATTTTTTAATTGCGTAATCAGGTCTCGTCTTCTCCACTGATATTAAAACAGTTTTGCAAGTGAGATTCATTCTCCTTCAGTTGTTATAAACGTTTCACGGAAAGTTATGACAATTCCGTCATCGGAAGTCGTTTCCTTGTATTGTGTCGTTGTGATTTTTATCGTTACAACGCTCGCATTGGCGTTGCTTGGTGTTTCATCTTTTTTTTGTCTTCTTTTCTATCACTGTTCTATCTATTCGATGGAATCGTTTCATATATATATTTGTTCCTGATATTTGATTATCGAGTAAAGAACAGAAACACGTAAAATAATTCCTTTCTTGTGCACGCAAAAATGATGCTGATGCATGACGCACGAACGAAGATATCTCGGAATGAACTTCGTGGTGTCACATTATTAATTCAAAGCAATTTCTCTAAAATAAGACATCAGCGGCCGGGTGAGTTATAAAGAGTTTTATCTAGGAAGCAAAGCGACGTTATAATTGGATCTGGTCCACGGTTTCTTAAATGATACGATGTCGAAGACTAATTCAATGAATTCAATTATAAAATCTCGTTTTATGCAATAGCGATCTTTCTCGATTCGAATAAATTAAATTATAGATATAGAAGATACGAATATATCTAACAGTATATTATATACAGCGACTGATAAGTGTACTTATGACCAAAAAACTAATTTAAACTAATGTTTTTAAAGAATTGTCGTTCGTTAATTATTAAATGTAATTTATGTTAAATGTAATTTATACGATAATATATGTATTGATGTTAGAAATGTTTTAGTTACAACAACAAAAAATAGAAATAAAATCAATTTTGATTATAATTAGAATTCTGGTTATCATAATTGCATTTCTGATTCGGTATCTCGATAAAATATTTGATAAATTTAACTAAATATCTAATTTGTTCCTTTTTGATTGAATCAATCAGAATTCCAATTAATGTTCCTGAAAGGAAATGTTAATATGGATGTACTTTAAATACAATTATATAATCGTGTATAAAGTATGTTATTTTTTTTTATAATTATATAATTTTATATGATTTTATTTAATTATATATGAAATGTTTTTTCCCGGGGCAATAAAACTTTTTCTTAGTGCATGAATATTTCCGGATAGAGTTAGAACAAAGTCATGTTGAAATATAATTTGTCCGCTGTATTTTCCGTCGGATTGCACGTACGTGTCTTCGTTTGTCGGTTTTGTCAAGACAAGAACTCTCGTTGAAGAGCAGCGGCTAGGATAATCGTAAATGTCGAGTTGCACGTCGTCGGTTCGTGCGCGATGCAGTTTATGATAATATTTAATCCGGTTACAGCGAGACGAGTGTACGTGAAGTGAGCATACACTCGAGTATACAAGTTCTCGGAGGTGGTGTGGTCGGTACGACTAATCGATGATTTTGTTCCAACTGTGTCGTCGTTCACGACGTAATTCAATTACAGTCTCAGGTAACCGACGCTATGTCAGTCCGCGTACTGTTTCGAGTATTTTTTTACGAGTTTGCACTCATCGTGGGATCAATGCGCGATCAATCTTCTGCGCAAATGATATCACGGGGTGATTTTATCGCACGGATTTAACGCGTCATGTATTCGCGTGTTAACGAGATTGGTCGTCGATGTTCACGTTCGTCGATCAATATGTCATTCATCCGCATCGATGTCATTCATCGACAGTCTTGCGACTATGTAATTAATCAGTCGATTGATGATTCTTCCCGAAGTGTGCATTGTAAAGGAAATAGAATTTGTACGATTTAATCGTAAGCAGCATTGAATGTATTCGTCAAAATGTTCGATTGAAGTGCTTCGTTCGACATGAACTGTAGTCATTCGTAGAGGTCTGACATAGAGGTCTGGTTCTTATCGAAATATCGAAGTTTCCGTAGATCGGGTGTCGTCTCTTTGTAACCAGTTGACCATTTCCATCTGTAGTTAGGAAACTGAATTACGAATAGGGTATCTCGAGAAAGCATTATTTGGAGAGTATTACTGTACTCTCTCATACACTTGTACTATACGTGTGTACGATAAAACATTAAATGCCATGAGTCACAAGTGCCACGATCCCCCGAAGTGAATCATTATTGTTTGTGATACCTATATTGAGAAAAAAAAATAGTTGTGGCAATTATAAAGTACAATTCTAAAATTTAAATATTTGCAACTAGTTTTAAAAAGTAATAAGAACTAAAATAGTACCGAATATTATAAAAATATAGTATAGTACTATAAAAATTTAGTATTCAGTATTATTTTAATTCTTATTACTTTGTAAAATTAGTTGCAAATACTTAAATTATTAGAGTTGTTAATCTAGTAGTTGTCAAAACTATATTTTTTTCTGAGTATATAATTATCGGTATATTAAAACTTTGCTGATCGCGATCGCAGTTAATCTGTGCCAATCCTCGAAACATCACGGTGATATTGCAGAATTCGGAAAGTCGCTTCGAGCCTTTTAATTTTCTTTCTACGAAGACTTGCATCGAGGTAGCTCGTGACAGGGATAATCCGCATTTCGCTCTCTTCGACCAAGGAATTAAAAAACTTGTCTTCAGTTCCGATCGTAGAAACTATATGAATGAAGTCCAATATAGTCCTTCCGTTGTTTTGTCGACAAAACGATATCTGTAGAATTGAATCCAAGGAAAAAGCAAGCTGCTAACTACGTAGAAGATGAACGATCGAAGAGGAAAAGAATGTATGTGAGAAATTCAAATATCATTTAAATCGATTGGTTGAACTAGTGCGACGTTTTGCAGCTTCCTTTTCAAATTCTCTCAATGATTGATATATATACATATATTCATACGAATTGTGTGGCCTTTACTCACGGAAATTTACAAAAGTGTGATATACAAGTGGCAGAAGTAGTAAACGGTAACATAAACGATTCCTACAATTGGTGGATCTGATCGAACAAAAAGTAGATTAATTGAAGTGCTTCGTTAAATTGTGACTGAGGTGTTCTCCTGTTTCGAATCATTCGCGCGAGTGATCGCAGTGAAGTCGTGGTATCGAAGGATGGAGAGGAATCGGAGGAACGCGAGATCTCACAAACGTGGGAGGACAGGATTTGCGTATTCGTGCGTTTCCTCTTGCGAGGCTGTACGACGTGCTTCCAAACGTATATCCTCGTGTTAAATACGAGTACGTCAATTGATCACGAATCAGCAAATAAGGTGTCGTTGGTGATGTTTGCCGAGCGATGGGGAGATGTGTGTAATATAAATTTGCCAATCAACGCGCGAGAGAGAACGTGGAACGTGCTAACGCATTTTTCGCGCAAACGGATTTCCAAATCTCCAAATAACAGCTATCGATTAGAGACGTACCATCAAACCATCGATGGGACATCCACCAAATGCGAAGTAACGAAAATCAAAAAATATCCATCACACAAAAGGGAATTAGTTAATTTATTAAGTTTTAATTGTACTTAAAAATAATAATTATTTATAATTATATATCTTATTCTCATTAATCTTTATTACTTCTTGTTATTAAATTATAAATTCTTAAAGTAAAAATTTTAAATATTTTAAATTTTACATTTTACACTTTAACAAATTTTAATTTTACAAATAAGATAACTTTATTTATATTTATTAAATTTTTATATTATTAAATTAATTTTAATTAAAACCAAAGTATATTATTGTTAATAATATTATTGAATAATTAATTAGTCTTTTCTAGTTGAAGTAAAACTTCTAATTCATTATGAAAATTATTTTATGAAAATTATTTTATCCCATTGGCTTTTATTCAATCGTACGACTTACACTTTTTAATCGAGTATCCAATCGAGTAATCTGGGCATTGTGTGTGGAAATCCCACAAGGCAGAGTGTCACGATGGAGTGACTGTATCGAAGGATTGAAAGTTGAATTAAAAGTCAGAGGAGATCGACGAAGTGGAAGTGACGTTCGAGCATCGCGTAAGATTCAACTAAACGACACAGGGAATTTTGGGATCACAGTGGTTAATCGTCGTGATCGATCGAGCTTTGAAACGTCGCGGAGTGAACTGAACGACGTGTCGAGGGGCATCGGAAGATACGAGCGGGAACCATCCGGAAAAGCCATCATCAAAGAGAAAAGAGGAAAACGCGAAGACGAGAGGTCACGTACGCTTGTATTTTTACCCTCGCGGGAAATCAGCGTTCGTGGAGCGGAGCTGTCGAGAGTACACAGGATAGCGAGATAACGTTGTCGTTCTTTATCACGGTGGTTGGCAAATTGATAACAAGTCGATTGTTACGCCTTGTGGAAACGAACCTCGTCTGAACAGAAAGAGAAAGACAGCGCGTCAAGAAATACGTTCCTCGAGACGACGGAAAAACGCTCTTCTCCCGGCATTCATCGACACTTGTTTCAACTACATGCTCGGAAATTATTTTCGAGCTTCATGGCACATATAGCAATGTGTTTTCCTGCGCTGTTCGCTGCTGATCAAAAGAACAGTTCGGTCATCGTACGAACGTGCAGTGAAGAAAGGAGCTTGCTTTTAAAAATAGAAGCGTAAAGACGTCGTGGTATTACGATAGAAAATTGCGGGCAATCCGAAAAATTAGAGAGGCTGAAAGGTGAATTCTGAGAGCAAACGAAAGTAACGGCACAAACGCGGTAAGAGAAAGGATATAAATTTTAAATAAGATCTAACTTTTTCTCTTCGCTTTCTTCTTTCGGGAACTTTCGGCGCGGCAATTTATCCGCGCATCGCCCTTCATAGTGGCTTAAGGATATCAAAAGGGATTCAGGATGTGCCTCGGCTTCTCTCGCAAGATTGTCAGGAGTAACAGAACCTTTATCGAGAACAGAGAGAAATGAAGTTGTCAGTGTCGGCTTACACAGCTCAGGCCAGTGCTCACAAGAATCTTTGCAGCTATCATCAACAGCGGAGCTACGGGGCCACGAATCAGGCATCCACGGCCCGGATCCCCTCAGACCTCGCGACGATCCTTCCTGCTCTCAAGGTTTGTACATCATGGCTAGTAAATAAATAGAAATAAAATATATTCTGCTATAGCTAATGAAATATATATATATATATATATATATATTATATTAATTTATGAAGATTACTGATTAAGCGGGTAAAATCGATGCATAAGACAACTTTAAGATATCTTTCAAAATTTTTTATTAAATATTTTTAAGATATTTCTTAAATAATTCTTGAAAATACCTTAAAGTTGTCTTATGCATCGATTTTGGACATTCTACTCATTAGATACTCGTAATTAAGAAAAGCTTAAGAAAATAATTTCGACTTAGTCCATTCTATCTGCTTACAAGCGATGTACTAAAAAATTTTGGAAGCCTCGTATACATTAATTGTACTGTAAATACAATTATAAAACTAATAATAAAAAATTTAAAATTTTTACTAAATATTTTTATCATGATTTTAAGTATTTATATAATGAAAAATTATATAATAAAATTTAATACATAAATTTCTAGATAAAAATATTTACATTAATAGTAAAATATCATATTTTGCCTCGATAAGTACACGAAGAGTCGTCGCTGAGTATAATACTGTTACCCTGGAAAATTTAGTCAAAGAGAGGAATGAGGGAAAATGGAGAGGATATGAAAGGACAGTTAGATCAAACTGACTCATTGTCAGTCTCATAGATATACGCACAGAGGCGAACACTTGTGAGTCGAACGCATCTTTTACGGTCTCGGAATATGGGTCAACGTCCCAAAAGGACGCTATGACACCTGTTTCGGTGTGCAGTGCGAATGTCAGTCCTATTTTTGGGTCAAAGAATCCTTTAATCCTTTTGATCCGGGATCACATACAATCTCAGGTATTAAAGGAATGGGATACAAGTGGTGCTTTAAATAAATTTAAACTAAGAAGGATATTCATTTAGAATAAAAATAAAAAACTTAGACACAATATTACAAAAACAATAGGCAATTAAGAGCTGATATACAGTTATTACTATTGTACGTTACAATTCTTCTTTATTATTCATCTGTACATATATTTCCGATGTTTCAGGTGCTTTTTTTAAACATCTTCGTGGTATAACATTCAGCATAATATTCCAAAATTTAAATGCGATTATTGTGAATGTAGGCACTAGGGCTCGGTAAAATAACTGATACGATTTATTTAAAATAAAAAATATAAAACAGATTCCAAAAATTTTTATTCCTTATTCAAAATATTAAATAAGGAATAGATCACAAGAAATTATTTAAAATATAAAATAAAAAATAGAATCCCAAAATACATTTATTTATTTAAAATATAGAATAACTTTTATTTAAAATATAAAAACTTATCTTTTATTTTAAATAAGTTTTTGAAGGCTATTTCTCATTTTAAATAAAAAATAGATTTCGGAAACTTACTTAAAATATAAAGTTACAAATATGTATTTTAAATAAACGTTTCAAATAGTATTTAAATAAAAAATATTTTGATGATGTTGTTATTTGAATATACAAATACATTTCTAAATATAACGTTTCAATTTTGTTTATAGCTATAGACTATAATTGATACTTAATAATATTAACCCCTTCGCGAATAAGGTGGAAAATTAATATGATTATATGTGGGTATATCTCGCACTCCATACGTACAATATAAATATATTGTACTATAATTTAATTATTCATTGTCACTTTTATCGACGGATTGATAACATAACTAATATAACTTATTTAAAATAAAACATATAAAATTGGTTCCAGAAAATTATTTAAAATTCACAATCGATAAAAAACTGATAAAAATTATTTAAAATAAAAAATATAAGTTCCAAAAACTTATTTAAAATATTAAGTAAGGAATAGGTAAAACAAATTATTTTAATAAATGCTTTATAACTGATTAATTTTTTTTAATTTAAAATGTATATTTTAAATAAATTTATTTGAATAAGACCGAGCCCTGGTAGACGCAATTAGTCAACTTCGAGTAGTTCTCCATTAGATTACATGAATGATTCTTCTTAACAAATCAATTTATAAGATCTAAATACAAAATCTCATTTTATGTTAACAAAACCGCTTTCTATATTTCTGCATTTATAATTTATTCATAATTTAAAAAAACTCACTGGTTGTACTAATAACTTGCCTCTCCATTCTATTACGCACAATTAAAATTACAAATTATATAAACTTTGTCGCTTAGACATGTGTCTTCGTCCGTGTCTAACGTAACGTTTAAAATTATAAACTAATGTGTAGGTCAATATAACATTGAGTTAAAATAAAATAAATACAAAAATAACGTCAGTTGACAAACATACCAATAATTTAATGAACAAAATATATAACATCTTTTTTAAAAAAACATAATGTTAATTATTAAACTGATTGAGAATTGATATATGTAATACTCATGATGAAAAAATTCCGTATCAGTCTGCAAATTGATCGCATTCTTTTGTAATTTTAGATACTAATCTTTTCCCCAGATATCTTTCTCTCTCTCTATCTATCTTTAATGTTCTTCCAATCTATCGCATGATTATGTTGCAATCCATGACACATCTAATATCATTATTCTTGCGTAATTGGCTCTTATGTTCGTTAATTCTTGTACTCAATTTCCTTTTAGTCTACTCAACATAAGTTGCTTCACAATCTTTACACAGTACTTTATATACAATTGCTCATTAATGGAAGAACATCTTTCTGAGCTCTGATCATACTTTCCAATTTATTGAGGCCAAAAAAAGCTAAGTTTAAATCCGAGTCTTTAACTATATTAATAAATTTATTAGAAATATTCGATGTAAGAAATAGTGAACCATTGTTTTTTATTATAATAATATCTTCTGAGTTATTATCTTCTCTTGTCTTATCAACTTAGTTGTTAATAATTCTTTCGTTTATTGCAAAAATAAATTATAAAGGATAATCATTACCCAAAAAGATGTCAATTATAAAAGAGATTTTTATAATGGTATCTAGGAATGTGAAAGAAGTATTGCTCTATCTACAATATTCATTATAACACCTTTTTTTTCTGTAAAGAAAGACCTTAATAATAACTGTATACTAGCTCTTAGTTACCTATTGTTTTTGTAATATTGTTTTTAATATTGAGAGCTCGATTAATTTATACACTGTGAAAAAGCTTAGATTTATTCATAAAAAATAAAATTTAAGCTAAATTTATAAATGAGTAGATAATCATTATTCTTAGAAAAAAGTTTTAATATTCCTTATTTGTTAGTCAATAAAAATTATTATTATTAAAAATTATTATTATCTATCAATAAAGTAATAAAAAATAGTCAATCAAAAATTTCCTTCATTGTTCTATGATCTCCAGAGGGAAACGAGGAATAGAAAGGAAAAGGAGATTGTGGCTCTAAAGATTCAAAGAGGGTTGAGGAGTCTGGAAAAGGAGAGTTATCGGGGGGGAGATCATGAAAAGTGGGGGTATGAATTTCAAATTTGGAGGATTGGGAATACTTAGGGTTAGTCGCGGCTCGACGAAGTTGTCGTGAGCTTATTTAGAAACTTATTGAAATTCCCTGTTTCTATTAACATTATAATGAGACGCGATTATTAGAGCTGCGATTTTTTTCACGTTTCCTACAACCCGCGCGGTGATTTTTGACGATGGAAAGAGAAAGAATCGACGAAATCTTGGAGCAGATGAACGCTCAAGATTCACGATTGAAAGAGAAAGAATCAACGAATACCTGGAACGGAATTCTTTCTCTCTCAATCGCGAATCTTGAGCGTTCATTCGCTCCAAGTATTCGTCGATTCTTTCTCTTTCAATCGCGAATCTTGAGCGTCCATCCGCTCCAAGAACTCGTCTATTAACCGAACCAGCTTTTTACTGTGAAGCTCAATGTAAGTCAACTTCTATACTCGGTCGTATAGACCAGAAATATATGTGACCACAGAGTAACCCGATAAAGAAATCCGAACATTGCGCCCTGGATGGGTGCTGATAATCGATAGCGCGTTACATCTGGGGTGTGCGGTTGATTGGATTGGAAACGGGTGTATCGGCGAATGAACGCGACTACAGAACATCTCGCTTGGCAGAAAGCGAATACCGGATAAATTAATGCCGCAAGCCACACACTGCAACATACTGATGTTCTCTCTCTCTCTCTCTCGTGCCGCGCACTCTTTAACCTTACCGTTAATGTACCACTCTCCAGAAATAAAGATGTCACGCGCGGTCCGTGCGCAGCGCAGCCCAATTACCGCTGATTGCCCTTCGAACGTTCGCGCACAAAGTGCCCCTGCGGGACGAACGCTTCGAGAGAATCGGGACAAGCGGTTCGCGTTATACATCGCGTGACACGGACGATGCGACTTTAATTACGCGTATTTACTTAGGTTGAAATAAGAAGACTTTTAATAAAAATAATTTTAAGAAAAATTAATTACTCTATTATTTTTTTTTTAGTTAAAAATTTATAAAACATTAATATTCTTTTAATATTAAACGGACAGATCGTCTCTTTTTAATAACTGCTAACTTTCTGACAAATTATCTAAAGTGTATAATGATTCTCACGCTTTAATTTCGCAACCATTTGAGTGTAAATATAATATAATGTTCATGTGGGAGTTTTAATTAAAGGGCTTCTCTCATTTAGCACGATTCCGTTACATGTGAGACTAATTTCGCCAGATATCGGAAAACCTTGGCAAATCGATTTGTCAATTGCATGTTGTTTCCTTGAATTCTTATTTTACATTCGTCGACGCGACGTCTAATTGTCAGGTCGCGAGGTCATTATTTCTAAAGCTCTATTTTAATAAAAGTAGCGCAAAAGTCCATCATGTTTGAAACTAACAAACCATGTTATATTAAAGAATTACTAAGTGCTTATTGAACGATAGACTAATTAGGTAGAAAAATTGAGTTTTTTTCTTTCATCGCTAATATCATAAATTATTTTGCATCTGCAGAGCTAAAATAAGAAATTTCGATCGCGCATCGCGAGATTTATTTGAAGAAAACAATCTTTTCGCTGGGATTGCAGTAAACAGCGCAATACTATGCGATTTTGTAACGAGTAATCTCAACCAACGAGACGTATTTTGCACAAAAATTGTCATTCGGACGGTTTACTTATCTCGCGGGAAATAGTCGTCGTATAAAACTGCTTGGGGAGAGAAAGCGGGTAATGTTGTTTTACGGAAATCAACAAACAAGCATAACAGCTATGTCGATGTAATGTAGCAGAAGGCAAGTTTGTTTGTGCGGATACGCGCGGTTTACTCGTTGCACAACGTGCATGCATCTTGTTTCAATCCGAGAGAGTATAATATCGTCCTAGCAAAATAGTAGACATTTTAGCAGACATGATTGATGATTTTAGCAGATATTTAGCATAACTTGCCTCGAGACTATTTGTACGTAAGAGGCAACAATATAAGAGAATTAGATATCATTAATAACGATCCATTCTTTTTCAGTACGAAGGAATTATATATTCTTAGTTGCAACGTTTTTTCACGTGGAGGAAATTTCGAGCGCGTGGATTATCAGTCTTCATAGATATTTATACTAGTACTAGAATTTTATATGTCAATGTAATACCTAGAATGTAAAATAGTAACAATGTTAAAAATCATAATGTAGTCCTTCCTTTTTAAAAACATTTTTCATCCAAATATCATATTCAAATATTGAAAAAGATTCTAATGGATTAATCGCAATTTATGATCTTTTTTGTCATATTTGAAGAAAACAGACAGTATAAGTAGGAGAGACTTTGTGAAGAAGGTAACCCGGCGCCTTTTTGCGTTAGAGTAGATACGAATAGAGGAGTGTTAGGAAAAACAGTAGACGAGAATGGCATGGAAAGGAAGTTCGCCTATATCGTGCGGCCACAGAGAGACAGCATGCCGTAGTCAAGAGAGAAATACGATTGGCGTGGGATATTGATCTTTCTTGGGAGTTGCCATGTGCAACGTCGTCGGCGGTCCTATGCTCGAGCGACT
This sequence comes from Acromyrmex echinatior, assembly GCF_000204515.1. Next base: position 460,199 of record NW_011627180.1, read on the forward strand.
TCACGATTCTTCTTTCAAGATAGCAACGCGTCGCGACGCCATCTAACTGTTTTCCCCTCTTTATTCTCCGTTTCTCATCACCAGCCGACTTTGAGAGAATTCCGCCTTTCTTTACACGTCTCAAGAAGTTCTCCAATTCGCTCGGTCACTTCTGATACGAGCCATTGCTCACACTTTACCCTTCTTCCCGAGCCTCCCTCTAGCACCGTAGGTGTCATTTGACATGCATTTAAATCAAAGTTTAGATTACAAACATTCGAAATTAAATACATAATTTCTACACTCTCTTCTCTCTTTATCATAATATAAAACTCGAGGACTTATTAATAAATACAATTATTATAAATATGACAATTACATTACATTACAAGCCAGACATTACAAGCTGTCAGTTTGACGTAACTAAAATTGAATTATAAAATTATATCCTGATTATAATTTTATAATCTTACAAATATTATTTACAATAACATTTGCAGGATGCGCTCGATGCCTCATATGAGAAAATCGATGCGGTAATATGCGTTATATATTTGTTTGTGCTCACGAACTATAAATCTTGTATGTTTTATTCCGGATTCTAGACTAAACGAAAACTGGGCTTTGTTTCGGTAACTGCGCGTGGCACGCGAACATCTCTGTATAAGCTCGTTTAATAGCCGAGTAGAAAAAAAGATGCGCGATCGCGCGCTTTATAGTACGAAACAAGGCTTTATAGTACGAAAAAAAATCCGCGTTAATATTGCATTACATTACGCAACCATAATTTATGATATTGCAAAATTAATGACCGTTCTTGAGTTAGCTTTTTGTGACAATTTCCTAAACGCAACGCGTTTTCCTGCCGTTTCTTTTGTTTTCATATCATTTCTTTCCATAAATCTAAATAAATTAAAATTATTTTCATTTTTATAAATTATGCCACACGTCTTATTATTTTCAGATCAATGTAAAAAATATACTTATGTTGTAACTAACTAGAAATATAAATTTATCAATGTCATGATATAAATATTCTCTCTTCGATGTCGCGAATTTAATTCGTTGTTCGGCTAGATAGATGCATTCTAGTTTTTCTTTTTATAATAAAACACGTAACTTCGGGTAGTTATATGTGCACGGGATTGCAAACTTTATTAATTAAAACGATCTTTTTATCGCCGCTGCGCAAGTAATCGCAAAGAATTGGGCGAGATTATTTTTATACATGAATACAATACTTTTTCAAGAATATGACTGTCCATCTTGCGAAATTAAAGAATGAGAATCATTTTGCACTTTAGATAATTTGTGAGAAAGTTAGCAATTATTAAAAAGAGACGATCTTTTCGTTTAATATTAAAGAAATATATTATAGTATAATGTTTTATAAATTTTAAATTAAAAAAAGTAATAGTAATTTAATTTTTCTTAAAATTATTTATTGGAAGTCTTGCCATTTTCACCTAAGTAATTTTAACTTAACTCTAATGATACATGTAAATAAACTCATTATTACGTTTATCTGTGTAACACTGATAAATTTGAACATTCGCAAAAAATGAAAGATAGATTGTTTTTTTTCATGAAATATTTGGGTATAAAGAATAAATATGGCTTTTTTATTTTTTTTTTAATTTTCCATTGAATTGTTTTTCCGACATAATTTGCTACTCGGGTTCTGTCCTGGATTGAGCAGTTAGACGTGAATTAAAAGGGGAAAAGTGAATTACTGAACGCAAGCGTGACAGCTGTGAAATTAAGTTCCTTTATTCTGAAAAAGCATATCCGACAAGCGCGGAGAGGGAAATACTAACGGGGAATAATAAATTGCTTACCAGGAGTGTCGCAAACCCCATCACTATATCCCTCTTTGTGTTACTGGGTAAGTTCGTAACAGTCCGACTGACAATGAGATGGAAACGAAGCGCGCTTCTATTATTTGCATCTTGTTGTAAGACGCAGATGGGTATTTACATACTTTTATGTACAAGAGTAGCGGTCATATCCTTAGATGGACATGGATGCAAATTTCCCGATACATCGTGCGCCTGAAAATGTCGCTTTTGCCATTGTTTTTCACATATCTGCACATATCTGAGAAAAAGATGCTTAAAAATTTATTTGTGAAATATATTTATTTCACTGAAATAAATACTTATTTATGTATGGGCGAAATAAAATTTTATTTCTAGGAAATAAGTCATCTATTTTATTTTTTTGCAATTAGATAATGATATATTTTTTACAGAAATAAAATATATATTTCACAGAAATAAGATAAATATTTTAGAAATGTATATTTCGTCATCACAATCAAATTTCTTTTTCAGAGTAAAGGAACTTAATTTCACAGCTGTTACGTTTGCGTTAAGTAACGTTTGTTTCGCCATACTTTGAAATTTTTTTCTCAGTGTGCTAAGTCTTTCAAATGTACGAAACTTATCCTGGTGTAAAGATTGTGGCATAGAAAAAAATTTAAGCAAATTTAAGCAAATTTAACCGATTCGACCAATCAGACTAAAGATCGAAGGTAATAATATAACGTGTAGCAAATTAAAATATTGATTTGCTTACTGCTTACTTTTTGCGTGCTATAATCTTAAGCATCTCAGACGATTTTGCATCGTTAGTCAGATACAATGGTGTTCTTCAGGCTTCTGAGAAAAAAGAAAGCCGAGCAGTCGGAAAGTTGAAGTGATCTTTAGAATTATTCCAGTCTCAAACTTATACTCCAGTAGTTCCTCGAATCTGCATTTTCATTGAAATCGCTTATATTCCTTTTATACGCAATTACGTGGTACACTGAAAAAAAAAGATTGGCTGCTGCAGCAAATTAGATAATAAAATATGACATGGTATTTTTAATTGCCTGTAACAGCCAATTTTTGGTTGCAAATATAAAAAAAAATAAAAAGATAAGTACAAATAACAATTAAAAACAGTAACAAATTCCTAACTTGCATATTTCGCGGGCAATAAATTCAGACGACATCTCAGTACCAATTTTAATCGAGCAACAAATTTTTTACTAATACTTTACTCTTGTTCCGCCACGCTGAGGCTTTTTTTGTTATTTATACTTATTTTTCAAGCAACAAATTCATAACTTGCATATTTCGAGAGAAACAAATTCAGACGATATCTCAGTCAATTTTAAGCGAGCATAATAACGTTTATTAAAAATTGTTAAACTGTATGTAATAACTTTTAATAAAAAATATTTATAGAAAAGCAAAATAAATGTGCTAACAGCATTTTTCATAATCACATTGACGCGTGTTTGACCGATCGGATGTTATAACTTTTTTTCCTCGTTTAAGAAATTTTTCCACACACATAAGCAGAAAATATTCAGGTATCTGAAGATACGGTAGTGGCTCGGCGCTAAGCATGACGTGAGACACTGACATGCCTCCTTTACGCGAACCGGCGAGTTGTGTCAGATCGAGGTTATCGGATCTCAATAACGGCTGTCCTGATCGAGTTTTAAGTACACTTAATCGATAGCTTACACTTCGATCGCATTATACGTGTTTAAATTTTTTTTCTCTACGTGCCCTACGTGCCAAGCGGAGATAGGGCGATTTCCATTTACAGGTTTCATTCTGTGGAGAACTGTCACCGGAGATGTAAATGCGTTGCAAGCTAGTGTTGTTATGAAACGAAAGAGTAATTTTTAAACAAATCATACTGATGTTGGCTTCCGCGGGGTGCACGACGACGCAACACCGCGATCGATATGTTGGAGTGAGTAAATTGAAAAAGAGGCCCACATTGTCGAGAAAGATAGCGTTTTATATTCGCGAGCCGTGTGTTGCCGAACATTAATCACGCACGTTAAAATTTACTTGATTGAATGAGACGAAAGTGTCTTATTCATTTCTGCAAAAATATTCTATAAAAATTTCCCATCTCTATTTTAAAATTATTTCACGTGACTAAAAAATATTCTGAAAGTCATATTCAAAAACTTGAAGAAAATATGCGTATTTTATATTAAGAATCATTTAAAAAAAGAGCAAAAATAAGTTAAAATTTTATAAGTTAAAAATGGCAAAGCTATAAATCTGCTTTCCTGATTTTTATTACTTTTAACTTCCTTCCGTCAAAAATTATTACATCATCACTAATAAAATTTAATCGGTAATTGAAGTTTGAAACTTTCGTGACTAGCATAAATGAGGTTAATTTTTCATCAGATTTATTGGCAAAGAAATCCTTAAATTAGAATTCTGATAAATTGATATTTCGCTTCTTAAGTACCGAAAAAAAGTAAAATATCTGTTTTATGAAACTGTAATGCACATAGCGCGATAATTGCATAACATGTCATTTAATTTAGTAAATTGCTACAAACCGTGCGACAATCTGGAATCGAAATTAATGCGAAATAAATGTCCGTGATAATTCGTAAAGTTTATGCGATCCAGTTCAATGAGTGCATTGTCTATGAAGCTCATCATTCTTCATCAGAAGATTGTTAACGTATAGTTTAGAGAGCGTTCTCGGCCGCATATAGATTTTTATGACCAACTGTCGACGTCGGCGCATTTTATACGCAATCGGCAGTTAATGGAAAGCGAAAATATTTTATCCCGATAATTACATTTATCATCATGAGCAACGCGTCGCAACATCGTTCAATTTTTTGGGAATAATGCAAATTGAGTACCGATAATATGTTCTAATGTACATGGAAAACGCACATAAAACGTTCAAGTCAAACGCTGTACAATAAATATCAAAATATATGCGTCATCAACTGCAATTTAAATATTTTGTTTTATAGCCATTTTTTTAATAGCTCCAATAAATTTTTCCCCTCTATTTTATTATGGTAATTAATTATGGTATTAATATAATACAATGCATATTTAGCAGCATTATGTGTATATACCGACGTATACATACGTATACTCATAAAAAACGTTATACATTGAAAAAAATTTTTTTTTTCTAAATTTTAATAAATATTTCTTTGAATATTGTTGGAATTAAATATTCAATAAATATAAATATACATTTATTTGATACAAAACCATTAATTTGATTTAGAGTTATTATTTTTTGAAGTAAATTTATTATATAAATAATGTTTACTTAGTACTATTCAAAGAAATATATATTAAGATTTAATCAATTTTTTTCAATGCTTTATTTTAGAAAATAAATAGGATGACTTCCGATAACTTCGCTTTGCTGTTTTTAACTTATAAGATTTTAACTTATTTTTGCTCTTTTTTTAAATGATTCTTAATATAAAATACGCATATTTTCTTTAAGTTTTTGAATATGACTTTCAGGATATTTTCCAGTCACATGAAATAATCTTAAAATAGAGATGGGAAATTTTTATAGAATATTTTTGCAGAAATGAATAAGACACTTTCGTCTCATTCAATCAAATAAATTTGAATGTGCGTCATTAACGTTCGATGACACACGGCTCACAAGTGGAAAACGCTGTCTTTTTCGACAATGTGGCCCTCTTCGATTTATTCACTTCAACGATATCGATCGCGACGTTGAGTCGTCGTGCACCCCGCGGAAGCCAATATCAGTATGATTTATTGCAAAATTATTCTCTCGTTTCATAACAGCATTAGCTTGCAACACATTTACATCTCCGACGGTTCTCCACGGGATGAAACCTGTAAATGGAAGTCGCGATACCTCCGCTTGGCACGTACAAGGGTACGTCAAGAAAAAATTAAAGCACGTATAATACAATTGGAGTGTAAGCTATCGATTAAGTGTACTTAAAACTCAATCGGGACAGCCGTTATTGAGATGCGGTAACCTCGATCTGACGCAACTCGCCGGTTCGCGTAAAGGAGGCACGTCAGTGTTTCACGCCATGCTTAGCGCCGAGCCACTATCGTGTCTCCAGATACCTGAATATTTTCTGCTTATGTGTGTGGAGAAATTTCTTAAAAAAGTTCTTTTCTTCTAACAAAAAAGTTCTTTCTAAAAAAAAAGTATTGTAACATCCAAGTGGTCAATCATCCGCCAATGTTATAAAAATAGCTGTCATATTTATTTTGCTGTTTCATAAATATTCCATAATATTTGAAAATAAAATTTTATTGGAGTAAAATTCTTGTAAAATTAGGAGAATTTTATTTTACAAACCGAAAAAATATTATTTATTTAAAAATAATTTTATTTGAAACTATCCTCTGATTGAATATTCCAACAAATTCCCTTATTATAACATATCTTGTGTGCTTTCCAACAAGCGACACAGTCATCATCTTTGTTTAACATTGGCAAACAATATGGGTGATCCTTTGTATCATTTGTGTCACTTGTTGATAGACACGCCTTGTTAACAATAAAATATTTTATTATAATATTTGAAATGAAAAAGTCAATGTTTGGTGAACAAATGATATTGGTCTGTGTCAATTCTGAAGAATTGCTCGTTCGTGACAGACGCGTTTTGACTATAGCTCCCGCGTTTTTGGATTCGTTTGTTCGTCCTAACTTGTGTTCATGAAGTGTCCGGACGAGCTTCGCTATTGGTTTCGCAGGCCGTTTTACCATTGGTTAATCACTAATTATAAATTAAAGATAATCAACATGTCAATATACTATACTGCTACAAAAGTTTACAACATGCTACTTTCTTCCTTCCGCTCGCTCTTCCTTTTCAGTTCCTTCGTTTCGCTCTGCCGCTACTAAGTTCGTATCAACGCTTTAAGTCTATTTATTTTAATTATCAGTATTTTTTATATTAATTCTGATCTTTTTAATTGTCTTCGTTTACTATGTAATAAGTCTGCGTTTATATTATTTTAATCATGCTTTTTTGCAATTATACTGTAATCATTCTCTATGGCCTTCTTAAAACTATCGAGTTATCTATTAAGCAAGAAGCTTATATTTCTGGAATTGTACTAATTTCTCTGTAATTTGTAATCATCTTTCTGGAATTGTATTCATTTTTCTATAATTTGTAATTTGTAATTTGTAATTCGTTTCGCTTGCTGGTAGGCTTAGTAACAACAATTATGCTGAAATCATTCTTGGCCTCTACCTTCTTAAAACTATCGAGTTATCTACTAGCACGAAGCTTGTTTTTCTGGAATTGTACTAATTTCTCTGTAATTTGTAATTTGTAATTTGTTCTATTTTCTGAGAGACTTAGTAACAGCAGTTCTGCTTGTGCCTCACCATTTGTGTATAATGCAATTTCTCTTTACACAATAAATAATAATAGTAATAAATAAATAATAATTTTGGCGTTGAAAAGGAAAGGAGAAAGAAAAACGATTACAGGAACGTGTCATCGCAATTCGACTTGTTTAGAAACAATTTTGTTTTGAAACATTTTGTTGAGATAAGTACGCATTGAGGTTTAGGGATAGTTTAAGGAACATTCTCAGAAAAATTATTTTCTTTAGATTTTACGTCTTATAAATTAGTGGAACAAAATGAGCAGAATCAATTCTAATTAACTTTTTTATTTGTTGCTCATTTGTTGCTAAAAGTTGCCAAAGAAAAAAAATTTTTTGCTCTGCCAATTTTTTTAAAAATAATTTTTGTTAAAGGAAGATTAAGTTAGCGTAACAATATATATGTAACAAAGTCAATCTACTTCAAAGTTACGTAGGAATTTGTTGCTAATTTGTTGCTAATTTTTTGCTAATTTGTTGCTAATTTGTGTTTTGTTGTCGAAATATCTTAGCGAAATTTCCTTTTGAATCCATTACCTATGAAATAAGTGTAGAAACAACGAAAAATTGATACTGAGATGTCGTCTGAATTTGTTGTTCAATATGCAAATTACGAATTCTGTTTTTCATTGTTATTTACATTTATTTTGCAAGCAACAAATTATATCATTTTCTTATTTGTATGTTTTATGAGTAATCAATATTATATATGATCAATCAATATTATATATACTGGTTGCGTTATAATTATTATCAAGTATTTCCTTGTATTGTAATTATATTATGTAATTATGATTATATTATATTTTTTCCTATTTGTATGTCTTCTGAGTAATGCTATTATATATAATATTGATTACTCAGAGAACATAGGATTAAAAAAAAAACAAATAGAAAAAGAATAATTATAACACAAGATTAAATATGTACATATTGTACAGCAGAAGTACATATTGTAATCAAAAAAACGCAAGAGAAGTCGAAATAAAGTAGTCTAATTTTTAATTATTTATATCTCAATATTAAAAATTAGATTTTATTCTGTAAAGATACTCTGTTACTAATAATGTTAGCTGATTTTTTTTTAATTGATGCTAAAAATGTTCTAATTTACGGGAAAAAAATGAATATTCAAACAAATTTTTTAACATTCGAGGAGAGTCGAAAAATCTGGAAAAATATTTTTTATATACTTTCAGTTTTCCTACATTTTAAAAAAAAGTTCAAGAACGTGTTTTGCTTTGTTTTTAAAAAAAAATTTTGTTCTTAATGCGGGGAAAATTTTTTGAGTCTCAGCACGACTCTTACAAAACTACTGTGCGGCTCTTACAAAACAGCAAACTTATAAAATATCATACTGCCAGTATGTTGTCCACGGCCATTGTTTTGTATTGACTAGAAAATCAATATAATATAAGATTGACTTTACAATATTTAATTCTCTATAAACAATTCTTTTAATTACAGTTTGTTGTACAGTATCTGATCTTGCGTTATAATTATTATCAAGTATTTCATTGTATTGTAATTATTATATATTATATTTTTTTCCTATTTGTATTCCGCTCGTATATATTAAACTAATGGAAACGTAACAGAAAAGTAATAGAAATAAAAATTGTATCTTTCAAAGTTATTTTGTAATAATTAAATAGCAAAATGTTGTTACAGAAAAACAAATATAATTTATTTTAATTCTATCTTATTTTAATATAGAAATATAAATATAATGACTTTATAATCTGTTTTTACCGCATCGCGAAATTATTTTTGTTAGTAAAATTTTTCGATATTTTACCGTACTTCGCCAGGCATCATCGTAATTGCAAATTAAGTAAAAAAATTATTAGCTAACGTTATTTTTTTTTTAATTTAAATCTTGACTTGCTGGAAAGGATAATGATTTATAACATTTAATTAGCCGAGGTCGATTTTCAAACTTTAACGGGAATTTATAGTTTGAACAAGTAATCGATTGATGAAAATGACATTGTCCTATGGGGGGCGCTTGACGAACGTAACATTCTTCCTAATTGCGTATCCCGCAGTGACGGGTGTCAGTGGCAATTTCCGTTTTATGACTGTGTCCGTGGAATTCCGTATCAGCGGGTGTGATTGGTCATTGGTCGCGTTTATCAACTGCCGGAGCCCTATCAGGGACGACAGATTTTCGAATCCCAAAGCCTTTATTTGTCTGCCTCGTGAACTGCACTGACGCGTCGTCGAAAGCTGTCATGTTTGTCACAGCTTCATCTCTTTGATTTAATTCTCAAATCAAGATTTCTGATATTCGTTTTGCTCAGTACGTTTTTTTTTAAATACACAATACACAAATAATTTTAGTTATTAGTTTTACGTGTGTTAATTATGGATCACAATGAAAGCGAAAATATAAATTTAGCGTTAATATAAATTTTGAATCATAAATTTCCGAAATACTGATGTCCTGTTACAAAAGTTGAACGATTTCCGATGTATTATTATTAGTTTCAGATTAATTATCGCAAGTTTGTAATATCTTTTGTTGCGTAAAAAGTTTGATTAATAATCGAAATTAGCCGTTATTTTTTGTCGATAGCGTAATGTCCTCCTCCATCCTTAATTGATTCTCACATTAATTTGAATAGAAGCTCGTTATCAGGTCTCCAAGAAGTAAGCGATTGTTCAAATGATATACATCATATATTTATGTATTTTTTAATTATGCTTGGCTATCTATATATCCTGATTGAAATCTGCTTGATAATTCCAAAACGCAATCTTATCAATGATATTTTGTTTCGAGGGAAGCATTTTCCCTGGGATACGGATAATGTTGCTTCCACTGATAGAGCTGTATCGAGAACATAATTCTTAAAGAGGTCAAGATTGATGTATCGATAGAACAGATTATCCTATTTTATCCTCCCTTCGGGAATTATCCTTTCCCCGTGGAAGGTTAAAACTAAATTCTTATAATTAATGACTAACTGAAATTATTTTTTTGCCTTATACTTTCACAAGATAGAGCATCTGCATGTGAATATGTTAGTAAAAACAAATCTGTGCAAATTATTCCTTCAAACTCTTGTCGATTACACGCAATCATTTTGAATCATTGAAGAGGATCTCTAATTCAATATAATATTTAAATGCATAATTTATTAATTAGATTAACATTACCGTTTTTATATACACCAATTAAAGGTAACATAATATCAATGTTATAATTTCGCACTTAACAATATAACTGTTATGTAACACTATATTCATAGTTGTCGGTTCTCCGATTTTTTGTCGGAGACTCCGATTTTTTTAGATCAATCTCCGGCACTCCGGCAGACGAGAAAATCTCCAGTTTTTCTAAATTTTCTTTTTAATATTAAAAAAGAATAATAATTATATAATTTCACGAAGAGATCAAAAAAATAAATGGATTAAAAAGTATAATTATTGTGTGAATAAAAACAGAAAAGGTCCTCTTACTTTCTTTTTACACGCATACCCTTTTCTTCGGTTTTGGAAAAAAGTTTCCGGCAGGATAGTAAAAAATTTGAGAGGCTTTTTTTTAGAGAGGCTAGTTAAGTTAGCAATCGATCTCTGGCAGAACAGTCTAATCTCATGAACTTTCAGGTTCCAGTGGAACACTGATCGAAAAGCTCGCACAATCGTGATTACGTTTATATTGCTGAAATTATAACACTGATATTACATTATTTATTTTAATTTGTGCCGACTGAGATATTAGATTTTGTTTTAAATTCTCGACTTTTATTTAATGTGTAAACATAATCTCATTTATCGTATCTATTCACATATACATATGTACACTGATTAAAGCAAATCTACAAGGAACATTCTTTTTCAAACATATATCCTGTGCAAAAAGAGATAAAAATGTTTTCATAAAAGATGATATTGTGTTTTAGTGAACATATTTCTACATGACACGTATATGACACGTATATGAAAGCAAATTTATACGATGCGAGATCTTCATTACTGTTGTAACACAATAGTAGACTATATTATCTGAATGAAAGACTGAATAAATATTCTTTTTTATTAATCCTTGTATTACTATTGGCAATTGCTATTGGCAATTAATTAATTCATGAAAGGAAGAATTTACTTGTATATTATCGATATGTCTCAAATAAATATTTTGAAAAAAAAAAAGAGATTTCATTAATCTCCAGAACTGCTTTTTGAACCAAAGACTTTAAAGTGAGGAGTCAAGAAAACGAAGAAAGACGATGAGAAAGAAAAAGGAGAAAAGAGCACTTGGTCGCGCACGTCTCATTAATCACTAGGAACATTTTAATTACAACGCCGTACGATATACCGATGTAGTTCCCAAGTGTCAAATGCAACGCGAGCGTAATTTAAATTTGCAAAGTTCGTGTCCTAGCAATAGGCTGCAATTGCGTAATCGAATCATGGATTGCAAAATCACTTAAATTGCTTTTTTTACGGTTCGAAAATTGCTCGTTACTGTATAACGAGCATGTCGACGGTATATCTTCGCCGCCCTTTAAATTGCTACTTAAGCAAACGGCTCGATGACATGCAAAGATTAGGTGCAACGAGTAGCTTTGTAATACATTTTACATTTATGTACTGCACATATTGCAATTATTAGTTAATGGATTGTACGAGCGAGTGTATACAATGCACCAGTCGCTCGCTATTAATATGATTAAAATGATCTCAATATGGATTTGCATATTATTAGAGCTAATAAATTGACGTCGCGACTTCGATAATTATTCTAAATACAACGTTAATTAATTGATTCAAACTAATAATACAATGTTTTGTTAAATTTATTATGTAATTATGTATGTTATTTCGATCAATCTGCTTATATCAGAAAGCAGTTTTGAAAATTATCCGGTTTACGTGTGAAAAGATGTTAATTTTAACAATCCGAAAATCTTAATAAACTACAATTATAAAATTGTTAAAATCGATTTTTGCTCGAATTGTGATGTAAATTAATTTCTTACTATCACTTTTTTTTCTATTGTGTTGTAATTAATTACTAATTAATGCTGCAACATGCGGTATTCTTCTGTTTCTCAGTTGATGCATATTCATAAGGACAAGATTTGAAAAACAAATTTTAAACAAGTTTCTCGAAAATTCGTAGAAACTCGAGAATCATGCAGAATATCGAGTCTTGCGAAAAAGATTCTTAATTGCGGTTAAAATGTTTTGTATCGATATTTAACTAAACGAAGATTTGAAAGTTCGCTTATTGTTTTTACTGAAAATCTTATAAAGTGGCTAAACTTGTGTAACTAAAGTCAAGTTCGTTGAAAATTGCAGCAGGCATGGTTACCGAAGTAAAACCAAAGACATAACCGATACGTTCATTTCTCACCTGTCCAATTTCGTCGGCTATTCATACCGACCCTGTGTTATATGTCGAACGATTATGTCAGAGCAAATAGGACAGCACAAATGATTTGCTCATACATTTTAGAAGATGGATTTGCGAGATGCCTTACATAATGTTGCGGTAGATATCTAATCTTAGATCTCTCGACATTTTTGCACGCGTATATGTATCACTTTAATCGTATTTTATCATCTTCCAAATTTAATCGAGAAAAATGCACTTTCGCGAATTTGTCAAAAAGTACACAATGTAGAAATTAGACGATTTCTTGTACTTTGCAACAAACAACTTTCTTTCTAGAATTACAGAAAAAAATTAGCCCTTTAATTGTTGATAAAATTACACTCTTATAATAACTAAATTATAACGTAATGGAAATGGAACATCTTGTACGTGGTTCGGTTTTGACCTTTAACTTCGTAACTTTTCCGTTAAAAATAAAAGGACTAAAAGTGAACCTTTCCACGTGTTTGCCGAAACAGTGATTTCTCTCTCGAATTGATGAGATTTATTCAGGGATATCCACTGAGAGATATGGAGAGTGATCCAGGATTTGAAACATCGAAGGGTAATAAATGCGAAAGAACTTACTGTGATAATTACTTTGATTGCGATTTCTTAATGAATACTATTAGTTGGAAATGATGTCCTTACCTAGTCGGAATAGGCACGTTGTAATTGCCACTGCACGAAATGTCCACTCCGAGTGTGAGAGCTAACTACGTTAACTGTTTAAATCCATTATGGTAAAAGTTCTCTCTCGTCCTCTGACTATACTCTCATAGTTCGCAGAACACGTGATGTTCACTTCACGTATTCGCTTCGTAAATATTTCACACGTTTTTGTGATATTTAATGGCACTGAAGAAGTAAATTCAACGTGTATATTATATAAAATATTCAAAGCTGCACGGTTTTGTTTTCCTATAACGATCTCACGTTAATGTTTTCGATATATCTCGTAACAGCATTATCTAAATTTTATGAAAGTTTTATCGAGAAAAGCTTCTCTCGTTGTTCTGAGGGGTTAAGAATATCATCTTCGGTTAGGTTGTCAGCAGCCCTGAATACTGCCAATGTCGGGCGGGACGTGACCCAACCGTAATTTATCGTGTGAATGCAGGTATGATTGGAATTTTAGAACGCGGCAATTGCGGTTTCCATTGCGGGAGAGAGAAAGAGACTTGCACACTTCAGAATCGCTCTGACCATCTGCTGATTCACGGCGAAGCTATCGTTGCAGGATTTTGACCTGCTCCGTGCCGGGAATCGTTGGCCCCCCTTCAAACTCGAAGGTTGCATTATTCACGAGGTATCTCCTTAAAATAAATAACAATGATTTGAACGGAATCTCACACTATGATGTTATTATGCTCTGTGCGAAATAGAGTCAACGATGTTTCCATTGATCAGGATTTCGAGAAAGTAGTTGTTAAAACGTCTCATTTTTATTAAATGTTATATTTAACGTAAGAGATGTATTAAAGTCGGTTTTTCTCGGGAAAAATTTATTACTCAATTAAAAGTTGATTTTGTGATGAAAAGGAGATGGAGTTAATAAGGGTCCCTGTCTTTTCGGCTAAAATGAAAAAGTTCCGAGATGTAAATTATATATTCAGGGCTACTTAAGGGAAGTCAAGCGATATACCGTATTATCGAAAGCAATAAAAATTTGTTAAATGAGATATCAAGATATTTCGGGAATTAAATAACAGAAATTATATTGTTAGTACTTAAGTAATAATACATATGAAACTAATGGTGAATTTAATTGGAAGCACTTCCAATCTATAGTGCACCCTGGTGCACATTAAAGCCGATGTACACTGATTTAATTTGAGTATAAAAATAAAATACAAATATATTGAATTATGAAATACATATTTTACCTAATAGTATAATAAAATGTATTGAATATTTCACGATTTCTGTGTTTATTTATAAACATATTTTCACATTATTTTGTGTACAACGTGCACACTGAGCGTTCAATCGAATTCGCTATAAATGATTATTTTGTATTAGATTCTTTGTCACTCGTCAATTACTCAAAAATCTGCTCTAAGTTATATTCATTTAAGTAACAATACAGTCCTTGTTGCTTAACTTAACATCCTCCTTTTACCGAGTATTTTGAATGTCTTGATTGGTTTTATTTTCTCAATCGATCATTATTATCTCTAACGCGTGAAAGACCTCTGTCTTGTTATTGACTTTTACAATCGCATGTATGAGGATTTTAGATTCTATTAAATCTTCGAAAAGATCGTGACTAAGCCTATAGAGACCCTTAGGCATGTATACGAGTTAAGTGATTTCTATTCTCATTACTGTGTAAACTACGGTTACCAGGTGCTGTAAGTGGAGATGTTGAATATGCAAGCACGAGGATTTTCGTATTTTAGAACCATATGAGCTCTATTCAACCTCATAACGAAGATCATAAAGCGTAAAAATGTTACGATAAAGTTAAGTCTCTCGAGGTGTCTCACTTTGCGTAGACTCCATTTTTCTTCTATTGTTTAGAGTCAGACTAAAAGATAATTACCCAGAGGAGTCGTTCTTGAATGAAGTTAAGACATTAACACTAGACACACTTTATCTATGATAAATAAACAAATGTTGTAGTAGCGTTATATTGAATTAATTATTATTGAAAAAATATGTAAACAATAAGTATAATAATAAAATAGATGCCATGAAAAGAATGATTTCATTATCTAAAATTATCTAAAATTTAGCTGGATATAAACCTGAAAATAATTTTTTGGAATCATTAAAATAATTATGTGGGAAACTTAAATAATATAATAAGTGATGTTGTAAAAAATGTTGATATTTTAGCAATCAATTTGAGCGTCTTTCATAATTATTTTGATAGAACAATAAAATTATTTTTAGATCTGTATTTAGTTAAATTTTTAGATATAATGTCAGTAAAACCGTTCTTTCTGTGTGTAGATTGTTTTTTCCATTTAAATATTTATTTTCTTGTATAATTTCACATAACTGTCCCATATCATTTCACGCGATGTACTGAGTAAACACTGAAGTATCGACGTTTTTGCATTTAAATACCGCTAAAATGCGGTTATGATCTCGATATCGGATGACATTGCATTACGGGTAATACAGTGCAAAACTGCAAAATGTTTTCCGAGCATCTTCATGACACATTTGCACAGTCATAACGTAGCATCAACGTTATTACTTGAACTCGTGTTTTACGCGGCGGTTACGGTCAGATCTTCACGGCTATATTGCGGTACCCATGCGGTATTAGGAAGATCTTTAACGTCATCGTCGAGCATTTTCAAGTAGCGGGAGTTATGCGGCTCTAAGTATATAGGGCGATTCAACGTAAACACCCTGTCGTAAATTAGGACATAGCCGTCGGCTCTTTGGGATATATCTCGAGTCTCGGGATATTGCAACAGTTTGAAGAATGTCTCTTCCAGCCATCGGAAAATATTTTCGTGATTCTAACGAACGAAAAATGATACGACATCGAGACACCTCTCGAAAGGACATTATTGAATTTTACATGATTTAAAAATATACTAGAAATTAGCAGCGATTTAATCGATTAAAAGTCATAATCGTGATATAAAGAATTTTAATTAATTTATGATTGCTCTAAATTATTACAGAAGGTATTGGTATGAAAATTTTAAGATCGATACCGTAGCTATAAATTTAACTTTGACCAAAAATATACGTGTCAGAACAATAGGAGGAAAAATTTTTGCAATAGCATACACACACACACACACACACACACACACACACACACACACACACACACACACGTGTGTATATATATATATAGTTTATTGATTTTATGAAAATTATCAATTTCCTATCCGTATTGTAAATGCAATCATGTTAGAAATTATTATGGGAATTTTTCTATATCGAATATTAAGAATATTTTATTGTTTGGATTTGATAGGTTAATTTTTTTATTTCTTATTGAAAATATACAAACTATATCGGTTAAAATATCAATCGTAATTTAATTATGAAACACAATTATACGACATACATTGTAGCATGCCGTTATAATTGAATCGTAATAATATTATCTTAAAACAATATAATATATTATATATATGTACAACGTAATATATTAAATATATCGCTTCAATAAGAACACACTAAAGATATAGAATTAAACATTAGAATCAAATCGTAATATTATCGTTCATTTAAAGTATCTGATTTACATGTTTCTACGTTGAGTATTATCGTGGCGCAAGCGGGTGGTGTTCACAATGTTTGCAATGTTTGCCATAATACTCAACGTAGAAACATGTAAATCAGATACTTTAAATGAACGATAATATTACGATTTGATTCTAATATTTAATTCTATATCTTTAGCGTGTTCTTATTGAAGTGATATATTTACAGAGCTCAGCAAAATTTGCATTTCCCGACCGATTTTCGACTTGGTTCCACCTTCCGCTATTCCCTCACCTGTCGCTCCGCGAACAGTCCAAATATCGCTCGACATTTAGGAGCGTATAACGTTCGTAGACATGAAGTCCATCCGCTTTGGGGGTACGCTCACGCTGTAAACTTCATTCTATGTCTTTTTTTTTTCGTTCATTACATAAGATAGATGAAGCAAGGCGTAAGATTTTGAGCGCTTATGCGTTGCGGGGCGAGAAATGAGGGGAATAGCGGAAGGCGGAACCAAGTCGAAAATCGATTGAGAAAGATGCAAATTTTGCCGAGCTCTGATTTAATATATTACATTGTACGTTAAGATAATATTACAATTTAATTATAACGACATGCTACAACGTATGTCGTATAATTGTGTTTTATAATTAAGCTACGATTGATATTTTAACCGATAGAGTTTGTGTATTTTCATAGCAGGAAATTAAAATTATTTGACGAGAGCCATAATTAATTGTTTGGCGCAAGGTAAAGAATTAATATTAATGTATTATAATTACAGTTAATATTAATATTAATATTAATAATTCAGCAATAAAATTATTATCAACATAAACACGTCGTAATAGCTTTTTATTGGTTTATTTATGGTTTATTCAAATCTCTTCGCAAAATTAACATTAAATGGTTTTTATAAATGATATATTGTATTAGAATCTTTATGATGTATGTTAGAACTTCATTTTTATTTCTAATAAATCTAAATAATATTAACAAATTCAAACTAACAGAGTTTACAACAGTCTGAAAATAGCTATTAGTTCTCTTTTAACGAGCCACTCTTTTCTACAGAAATCAGTATGTAAAATAGAGTTAAAACCTTTGACCTTTGGTATTGATGTCCAAAAGAATGTATTACAACGTCAAAATAAGTGGTTTATTAGTACCGTAACCATATCTCAAGAAATCAGAGGCTTATTACAATTAGATGAAAAGTTTTGCCTTTTTGCTACGAATAAACTCAACAGCATAATTGATTGTATAAAAGCTGTAGAGAATCATTTTTCCAGACTCCCTTAGATTATAAAATAACAGCAAATTCAGAAATGTAATTTTTTAACAGAATTATTGGTAAAGAAATTCTCAAATTAGAATTAGAAACTTTAAGAAAAAAATAAAAAAAAACTTTAAGAATAAAAAAAATTAGAAACTTTAAGAAACTTATTAATAATAAAAATATTTACTTATGAGTACAATTCTTTTAAGTTGTGGAGTAATTTCTGATAAAGACGCATCCACCTCGAGATCGTCATCAAGAATATCAAAACTAGAGATCACGAAAGACAAGCAATTTCATTATTACGGAAATTTCGACTACGAAAATATTTTACATTGATAATCAGAACGTTATTGTGAGGAAAACGAGGCAATATCGTAACTTTGGAGAAAGATGATTACTTCAGTAAAATGGAAGAAAATTTGACTGACATAGGGTAACCGATAGAAATAAGTTGAATACTCTATATAAAAGTAGAATAGAGATATTAGCCCGGATTCTCATATCCAAACGTTGGTGAAAAATGGGTGATGGAAGTAACTTTTAATTCCACAACTAGCTTTTCACCAATTAGCGCTCTGTGCAATGCGCCGTTGTCTGTATGAGGATCCAGATTTATAAACAAATCGTGCAAGACACGCGTAAACGTATCTGAACACGCAGCGACTGCCGCTCATTTTGTTGATTTCAAGGTGGACGCGTGTTTAAGAAATTATTTAACTGAAAAGAATCCTATTCGTAAGTGAATATTTTTATTATTAAAGTTTTTTAAGTTACCTAACCCAACCTAACCTAACCTAACCTAACCTAACCTAACCTAACCCCAACCTAACCCGACCTAACCCCAACCAAACCCGACCTAACCCAACCTAACCCCAAGGTTTCAGGATATTTTCTAGTCATGTGATATAATCTTAAAATAGAGATGGGAAATTTTTATAGAATATTTTTGAATAAGACACAGAAATGAATGAGACACTTTCGTCTCATTCAATCAAGTAAATTTTAACGTTTGTGATTAACGTTCGGCAACACACGGCTCGCGAATATAAAACGCTATCTTTCTCGACAATGTGAGCCCCTTCTTCGATTTACTCATTTCAGTCGATATCGATTGCTGTCGTACACCCGCGTTGCCAACATCAATATAATTTGTTTCAAAATTAGTCTCTTGCTTCATAACAGCATTAGCTTGCAACGCATTTACTTCTTCGATGATCGTTCTTCACAGGATGAAACTTGTTAATGGAAATCGCGATATCTCCGTTTGGACATAGAACACGTAGAGAAAAAATTAAAGCACGTATAATACGCTCGGTATGTAAGCTATCCATTAAGTATACTTAAAACTCGATCGGGACAGTTATTGAAATGCGATTATCTCGATTTGACGCAACTCGCCAGTTCGCGTAAAGGAGGCATGTCTCGCGTCATGCTTAGCGCCGAGCCACTATGTCTCCAGATACCTGAATATTTTATGTATATGAAGAAATTTCTTAAACAAAAATATTCTTTAAGAAAAAAAAATGCTGTAACATTCGAGTGTTCAATTACCCGCCAATATTTTAAAAATAGCTGTCATTTATTTTGCTATTCCATAAATATATTTTATTAAAAGTTAGTACATACAGTTTCATAATTTTTAATAAAATCTTATTGTGCTTTAATAACTATATAAAAAAATAATACAATATTTGAAAATCAAATTTTGTTAGAGTAAAATTTTTGTAAAATTACAGGAGAATTTTATTTTATAAACCGAAAAAATATTATTCATTTAAAAATAATTTTATTTGAAGCCATTCTCTGATTGAATATTCAAACACATTTGGTTCCATTATAATAACATATCTTGTGCCTTCCAAATGATACAAAGGATCATCCGTGTTGTTTGCCAATTAAACAAAAGATGATCACTGTGTCGCTTGTTGGTTGTTTAAACACGCCTTGTTAACAATAAAGTATTTTGCATATAATATTTAAATATAATATTTAAATGAAAAAGTCAATGCTCAGTGAACAAATACTGACTTGTGTCAATTCTGAACAAATGATACTGACCTGTGTCAATTCTGAAGAACTACTCGTCCGCGACGCGTTTCGACTATAGCTCCTGCGTTTTTGGATTTGTTCGTTCATCCTGACTTTTGTCCGTGAGATGTAGACGCAGGCACCCAGTGACGGGCTTCGCCATTGGTTAATCGCTAATTATTAAAAGATAATCGACATGTCAATATACTATACTGTCACAAAAGTTTACAACATGCTACTCTCTTTCATCCGTTCTTCCCCTTCAGTTCCTTCATTTCGCTCTACCGCTACTAAGTTCGTATCAATTCTTTAAGTCTATTTATTTTAATTATCAGTATTTTTATATTCTGATTTTTTTTAATTGTTTTCGTTTACTATGTAATAAATCTGCGTTTATATTATTTTAATCATGCTTTTTTGCAATTATATTAGGTGTTGGAATTAATTCGTAGCGTTTTACAAGTGATGGGAAGTACTTTCATTAATGTATTTTTTAATGCTCATGTGAAATAAATAACATTCTTTCATTAAAAACGCTACGAATTAATTCCAACACCTAATATAATCATTCTTGGTCTTTTTAAAACTATCGAGCTATTTATTAAGCAAGAAGCTAATCTTTTTGGAATTGTACTAATCTCTCTGTAATTTGTAATCATCTCTCTGGAATTTTACTCATTTTTCTGTAATCTGTAATTTGTAATTCGTTTCATTTTTTGGTAGGCTTAGTAACAGCAATCATGCTCAAATCATTCGATTTGTGTCCGTATAACTCCATAAAGAATTAATCAAATCGGAATATCAATTACAATTTTTGAAAGTAGAGATTTAAAATGTTACTTTAAAATATTTTTTACAAATTTTTTTATGATCATTTTTGACGACGTTAGACTCTTTTGAAATTTATCTATTTTGAAAGGGCAAGTTAGGTGATGCTTTAATTTTGTTGTTGAGTGTATATATATATATATATATGTATATAGCAAACTTAAAATTCGGTGACTATTTTTTCTGATACCACTGCATAAAATTTTTTTTGATGCACATAATCTCGTGCTATTGCAAAAACTTTTTTTTCTATTGTTCTGACACGTATATGTTCGGCCAAAACTAAAATTATACCTGTGATATCGATTTTAAAATTTTCATTACTTTCTGTAATAATTTAGAGCATTATATATAAATTAACTAAAATTTTTTATATCACGATTATGATTTTTAATCGATTAAATTGCTGCTAATTTCTAATATTTTTTCAAATTATGTAAAATCCAATAATGTTCTTTCGAGAGGGATCTCGGTGTCGTGTCATTTTTCGTTCGTCAGAATCGCGAAAATATTTTTCGATGGCAGGAAGAAACATTCTTCAAATCGTTACAATATTCCGAGACTCGAGATATATCCCAAAGATCCGACAGTTATGTCCTAATTTACGACAGGGTGTTTACGTCGAAATCGCCCTATATACTTAAAACCGTAAAACTCTCGCTACTTGAAAACTCTTGATGATGACATTAAAGATCTTCCTAATATTGCATGGGTACCGTTGTAGAGCCGTGAAGATTTGACTGTAACCGCTGTATAAACACGAATTCAAGTAATAACGTTGACGCTACATTATGATTGTGCAAATATTTAATGAAGATGTTTGGAAAACATTTCGCAGTTTTGCACTGTATTATCTGTCATCCGAAACCGAGATTATAGCCGCATTTTAGCAGTATTTAAATGCGAAAACATCAATACTTTAGTGTTTACTTAGCACATCGTGAAATGATATGGGACAGTTACGTGAAATTATGTAAGAAAATAAATGTTTAAATAAACAAACAATCGTCTCTGCCAAATTAGCATTTCAACTTTAAAAATCGGAAATTTTAATAACAGTACTGCTTGCACTCTCAATAGTTTCTACAGTTTCTGATAAATTTTATAAATAGTTCGAATTAGGCCAAAAATTTTAAAAAATAAAAATACGCTGTGCTAATTTTGCATGGTACTGCAAGATTTGAGAATGTCAATTTTTTGACGAAATCTTAAAGTACTCGAATAGTCCTACAGTTCCTGATCGATTATAACAATAGTTTCGACCAAATAAATAAATTTTTTTTGGTGCACATAATAATCTCATGCTATTGCAAAAACTTTTTTTTCTATTTCATCCATTAAATAAATTTTTAAAATAAGATCTAGCAAGTTTCGAAAAAATTAATTTTTTTTGCGCCATTTTTTTGTATTAGGAGAGTTACACAGTTCCTGAAGTTTTAATGATACTATCGCCCATTTTAATATGTTTAAACAATTTTTTAATTTTGCGCTGTCACCGTACGTCAAGAGTAAAGTACCTCAAACAGCCAATACTGATTGACTTTTTTGGCTTTTTCCGAGTACTACAATAATTTCGGAGACTTATGCTGGTTTCGACTAGAGTACTCGTCGTTCAATATGTTTAAATAATTTTTTAATTAATATATAAATGCCGGCGGCACAAATGAAATTTTTGTGAAAACGTGATATGTAAGATACTTTGTTCTTGTGATGCGATAATAACACACACAGAATAAAAAATTGTTTAACACTTTATGGTCACGCTTTAAAAAAGACACACGATGATTACTTTGGTTTAAAATGATATGCGAACCATATTTGAAACGTTATCAATCAATAGTATTATTGTAGTTCAACTGTTTTCAAAAATTACACTATTTAATTTCATTCTTTAAGAAAAAGGAATAATGATGTTGCAATGAAAATTTAATTTTAACATTTAAAAAGAGTATTAAACGTGACAATATTTGGGGAACGAATATTTTTGCTTAAAAAATTATAACTTTTTATATTCAAAATTTTTTTGTGTCATCCTAATATTTTTGAGATGATTTATTGAGATGATTTTACTCGGATCATTTAATAGGGAAGGATTTGAACATTTAACGGGGAATACTGCTGTCGAAACGTACATAAATCTTTGGAACTATTGTGGTACTGTCGGAAAAATGCTGAAAAGTCAGCTAGTACTGTTTAGAGATACTTTACTTTTGATGTGTGGTGTCAGCGCAAAATTAGCATCGCATATTTTTATTTTTAAAAATTTTTGGCTTAATTCAACGGAATTATTTATAAAACCTATCAGAAACTGTTGAACTATTGCGGGTGCAAGCAGTTCTGTTATTAAAATTTCCGATTTTTAAAGTTAAGGTGCTAACTTCACAGAGGCAAAACAATCTATATACAGAAAAAATGATTTTATCGACAATGTGTCTAAAAATTTAACTAAACAGATCTGAAAATAATTTTATTGAATTATTAAAATAATTATGAAAGACGCTCGAATTGATTGCTAAAGTATCAATATTTTTTACAACATCGCTCATCATGTTTAAGTTCCCCACATAATTATTTTAGTGATTCCAAAAAATTGATTTTAGATTTGTATCCAACTAAATTTTAAAGCATTTAATTCTAATGACACAGATAAATTTTACTATAATAAAATTTTAAATCGCGAGATTTAATTTTTAATATTTTTTAAATCAAAGGTATGTGATATTGATAAATGAAAAATTGTGTTAAATAATAGTATGACATTTGACGAGCTTATTTTCAAATTATTAAACGCGTATTCTAAAATGGAAAATATCATGATTTAGACGCCATTTTTTGGATTTGAACATAAATTTTTTAAATCAAATAAATTTTATTTGATTTTTGACGAGAAAACGCTTGTCATTATTCGGAGTGTTTCCAGGTACAGGACATCAATGAATTATTAACTGTAGCGTAACAACTAATTGACGCGTCCGCCGCGAGATATCACAATGAATTGCGGCAGTTGTTGCTGCACGTTTACGCGTGTCTCGCGATTTGTTTGTAACGTAACTTCGATTCTATGTATCCTTATAATCTACCTCCTCTAATATTTGAGATCATTGACAATTTAAAAAAAATAATTCGTTGAGATCCTTTACTCCGAAGAATTGCTAACATCCGCACATTTCCTCGTATGTGCGATCGCAAATTTTCTGTTACACGTTTATCCCTCCGTTTGGAATAAAAATCTAAAAACTGATATAATCCAAAGTCTTAAAATCTTTTTTTCTTGCCTCATATAACATGGACTATTACTCGCACCTTAACACTAGAACTAGAAGTAGCGCAACTGATCGTGTCACGACGCGTAGCCACTTTTGCATCGTTGGTCACAATGGGCATATTAAACTGTTACCATAGTAACAGAAATTTTATTATCAGAAAAGTCGTAATGTCGGTCATCAATAGAGAGTTCCTTCTGCGCGGCGACGTGAGAAAATCAAAACTATGCTAACTATACGAACAAACAGATCTCTATTTATCATTTAAGGAGTATGGCCACCCTAGTAGACATAAAAACAGCAATAAATCCAAAAATTTTTTTTAGTTTAAATATAAAATCAAATTAAAGCACTGATTAGTACATATATTAAAGTATACAAAAAATTTTTTTTGTATATTTTGTATCCAAAATGGCAGCGTTACCGGTGACAGAATCTAGTATATTTTTTTGGAGATGCTCCGGGGCTTTACATTTAGCATCCACAAATTTTGATCTAGAGCAAAAAAAATTTTTTTTTATTGTACATTAAATTTCTTAGAGAAGTACATAGAAGTTTGTAAAAATATTGATATTTTCAAAGTGGCATTTGAAGTCACACTTGCATTTTTTGCTAAAAAAAATTTATATTAGGTGTTGGAATTAATTCGTAGCGTTTTTTAATGAAAGAATGTTATTTATTTCACATGAGCATTAAAAAATACATTAATGAAAGTACTTCCCATCACTTGTAAAACGCTACGAATTAATTCCAACACCTAATATATATATCTAAAAATTTCTATGTACTTCTTTGCGGAATATATCTAAGAAGTTGCAATATTAAAATTTGTACCCATTTTCGGATAAAAATTATTCAAGTTATTTGTCAAGTCGATTTGAAAAACTTTAATATATGCACTAATCAGTGCTTTAATTTAATTTTATGTTAAATTTTTTTAAACTAAATAAATGTTTGAATTTATTGCTGTTTTTATGTCTGCTAGGATGGCCGTACCTCTTAATATATATGTACCATATGATGTCCTCTTTACAGGAATTGATTTACGGCTAATGTGCATTTTTTATTATGGCTTTACTGAGCGTATATAAAACAGAAACTTTATTAGCTTTGTAATTAATATATTCGCCAATACAACACAGCATATCGGGAATTATTCATGTGTGCACTGCTCGGAATCGAAGGATTACGTAGCAAAATCACTGTTCAAAAAACGGATAAATTTACTTTATTCACACTTAATACAAAGCAGGAATTGATTTATGGTTGATGTCATTTTTTATTATGGCTTTATTGAACGTAAAACGGAAACTTTATTAGCTTTATTAGCTCTATAAGTAATATATTCACCAATACACTTACATTTAAAATCCGACGAATGAAACGCAGTATGTTTGAGAATTATTCACGTGTGCACTGCCGGAATCGAAGGATTACGTAGCAAAATCACTGTTTAAAAAA
Source organism: Acromyrmex echinatior (assembly GCF_000204515.1). The sequence continues at coordinate 485,789 of NW_011627180.1, forward strand.
TAGATAAATTTACTTTATTTATACTTAACACAAAGCAGGAATTTATACAGAAAACTTCTTAGATTGAACGCGAATAGCAGACATAAAATTTGTATTTTTCCGGAGCAGAGCGCGAAGAGAATAATGGCTCTCTTATGTGATAATATATATATAATTTAACAATTGATAGATTTTTAGTATGTATGTATTTAATTCCTATTAATAATTTGTATATATTTACATTAAAAAAAATTGATTCTTATTTGCCAGTTTATCGTTATATTATTATTGGATTTTAAAGAGTCCTTAACTGTTTTATATTATTTCATTTTATATTTATTGTTAATCTATTATTGAACGCGACGAGCTTGCGCACTCTGGTCATGGATGTACCAATTTCATTGTAAAATAAGCGATAACGCGGAGCGAACATTCAAGAACCTTCAGTCATCATGTTGCCATTCAAGAAGAAACAGTTTGATCCTATTTCCAAGGAGACAACCATGGACTAAGAGGAGACCAGATCACCGAAATCTTTTCGACTACGGATTCCTTCTTCTAAAAATGAATTGCCATTTAAGAAGAGACGGTTTAATCCTATAAGACTACAACATCCTACTGGTCACTGTTTCATCTCGACGAGAGCCTCGTCAGAGGTTGTTCGAACAACCGATTGCACCAACGACGTCTTCGACGAACACGATCTCTGTATCGCATCCTAGACTGCAGAGATGGAAACACTAGAAAAACTAGAGATCATTCCATCAGGATGACCTTTGACACATTGAGACAAGTGTTACCAATGTTTTTCGAACATATATTGAGGAGGGTATCTATATTAAGGATTGCCTGCAGCTACATCATGATATTTAGTGAAGTGATGGCCAAAACCAACGACCTTGCAGACTGAGTAGCTACGTACAGCTGGTCTCCAGATTCATTCAAACGAAGAGCAAACTCAGAAAGCAGAAAGAAGACTGAACGAATCGCGTTTTTATCTGAACAACAGGAACAAGGTTGGACCCATAACAATTTTTTGTCTAAAAAATTTCATTCTGTTAGAGACTCAGGAATCTTTATTTCAAATTAGGGAATTAGAAGGTGCGTGGAATGGAACTTGGATTGATGTTTCAGACCAAGATGGATCGTGCGTATCGCGAACGCACTCGGGTTGAATTTTAAAACAGAAGGCTACGGCCAAACACAATGACTCTGCCTTGAAATAGTGCGCCCGTTGATCCATTTTTAGGTCAAGGAAATTATTTCTTATGACCTGGGACCGTGTGACCTTACAAGAGGAGGAATGCGATTAAGAATTTGAAATAATTCATTCAGTCTATCTTACATAACTCTAGATTTAAGGAATTCTATTATAATACATAATTTATACATCATTTAAATTTTTTAAGCCTAAACTAAGTTTACTAAAATATTGTCTAATTTAGTGAAAATTGTTGTGTTGTGTTGCATTCCACGGGTGAATTTACATTTCGGAGGTACCGGAGGACAAGATTTTGGGAAATATAATTAAAATTTCCTGTTCGTTTACATTAGTTCTTTTAATTTAGCTAAGGGGATCTAAATGTTAGTGTACAAAGCTGCGAATATTTAGAACTCTAAGGAATTAGGAGGTTGTAAATTTGAAGGAAATAATTCTTCTAAATCGTTTGAGAGAGAGAGAGAGAGAGAGAAGTGCTCAAAAGACAAATTTGGTATTAAAATGTTTATTTTTTAATATTATTTAAGGATATCAAGTCGTGTGTGCTCGTTCCGTTTGGCAGAAATTTAAACTTAAACATAAGTCGCGCGATCAACTCACAAAAGAGAAGTTGCCTTGAAAAATTAAGTGCCAGACAAATTTGCTATAAAAATGTTTTTATATTATTTCAGGATATCAAGTCAAATTAGGTGTTCGTTCCGTTTGGCAGAAATTTGAGCTCAAATATTAGTTACGCGATCAATTCACAAGAGGGAAGTTGCTTTAACAAATTAAGTGTTGATAGTCAGAGGGACATCCTTTCTGTTAAATTTTTAGATTAGGCTGCAGGTCACCGAAAAATAAATTCAAGGCAATCCAACTCATTAAACAATTTATTTGAAAAATTTAAAAATTCCAGTGCTCTCCCAAAGATTACGCCAACAAACACGACTTCAACAAATGCGACGTCGACAAACGATTGTCTTTCAGTCGTTTAGCTAAAATTTCGTTTAGAAAAATTTAATTTATTGCACATAATAAGACAAGTTCAAAATCAAAAATTGAAAACGAATTTGGAAACACTTCTGCCTCCACTAGTTCCACTTCTGACCAAGAAGTGGAACTAGTGGAGATTTTACCTTCTTTCGAAACTGTTTACCTTTCAACCATAAACCCAGAGAGTACCACATCTGTTAGTACCACACCTGTCATTCCGTCAACTTCCTCCGAACCTTCTCAAAATGACCATTCCTCCAACATAAATCTATCCAGTCAGTCACCTACCTTCGAATCTTATGAAATTAATCCTTCTTCTCTCCCTCCAATAAATGAACAAATTTCTATCTTATATCCTAATTTCTCCAATTCTAATGATTTAGAAGAATTATTTCCTTCAAATCTGTAACTTCTTAATTTCTTAGACCTTCAATCTTTTAGAGCTTACCTTTCCAGATTCTCCCCTCATCGTCAAATTATAATTCTAGATCCAGAAACTCAAGAATCTTTCTCCGTTCCCATCTATTACTTATACCCCGAATTAGCCCCTCCGTCTCCTGATTTAAAGATACCATAACTTCTATATACTAACATGTGGATCCACATAAATAAATACATAAAAACCTAAATATATATGTGTGGGTAAAATATATAAGTAAATAATTTACAATATTTTTTTAATAGAATTAGTCTTGAATAATTTTTTACTCAAATACTATCAACTTTATAAAAAAGCTGCAAGAGGCAAAAATCATTTATTTTCTTCTCATAAAATTCTGAGAATTTTTTCAGAATTTTTAATATAGAATTTTTAACTTTTAATAGTACATGTATTTTCTTATGTTGATAAAAATAAGAAAATGTAGTACTAAAAAGTTGATAACAAATTCTGAAACAATTATTTGACAATTTTTAGTAATTAATATCTTAATTATTGTGAAAATTGCAAAATGGTAAAGGACTTTTCGACTCAGTTCGATTCATTTTGGATGCTCATGATGGGTGATGAAATATGTTAAAATCACCCTGTAGAAATAAAGTATAGAATAATACAGTAAAAACAAAAACAATGGTGAAGAATCTCTATTCCTCTCCATTACATAATATGCATACGTAAGAAAAGGACGCAGAGATTCATCGATGTTTTATATCTCTCTATTTTGTTGGCTTCCTTTCTATCATGGAGGGGCTGAATCTTTGTAGCATTAATATATATAATTTTAAGTTTGAAATAGGATTTATTAAGTTATATATATATATATTTTACGAAATTTATAAGAAATATATATTTATAATTACTACGTATATGTGTTACTTGTTCTAAAATATTTGCTTTTAGACTGCATGCAAAATTAGTTTAAAAATAAAATTTATTTATTTTTAAAAATATTTTATAATAAGTATTTCCATAATTAAAAAAAAACTTTTGAAATTAAAATACAAAATTAAGTTATTAAATTTAATTTATGATATTGATATATCATACTAAGTGTAAGTTTTAATATTAAAATTTTTATAATTATAATTAAGACACTCTAAAAATTAAGATGTTATTTATATCTGTAATCTGGGTATTTGTGTATACAAATGAAAAAAGTAAAAAAGTCAAAAAGTAAAAAAATAATATAAATTCACAATTGCGTTATTAATAATAGTATTAGAATATAATATTCATTATAATGACTCATTGCAAATTTATTTATGTATTATATTTATTTTTGCAATGTTCAGTATTTGTATATAATGTCCCACGAATTGTATTAATGAGAATCAATTGTTACAAAGTATTGTTAAATATATTATATTGTAATATTACTGCAATATTGCACTGCAACATTTCTAAAGGCGGACATTTTACCATTGCAGCAATGTTACAACAACGTGTGTTTTATGTAATTATTTTGCAATGTTGCTGTAATGTTGGATATACATATGTGACGACAATTTTATCATCACGATTATAATACAGGCAAAGGTGCATCGAATTACGAAAGAAAATCATGTATACCATTGTCTGACACATGTGCTGTTTACGCATGCATACAACGTTGCCTATACACATATTTCGGTGAAATAATAGAGACATTTAAATGCCTCAGCGTTTCTTAAGACAGTTGCGTCAATCTCTTTCCTCCTAAGTTAGAATGGAATGCAGATATTAAATTATGTAATTATAAATTATTTTGCAATTATGATTTTCCGCAGTTCGAGGGAACTTATTTGAATTTAACGAAAAATATTATGATAAATGGTAACGATCTGCGAAAACAATATTTTTATTTATTGAGAAAGTTCTTAAACGAACTTTCTCAACTAGGTAACGAGCTAAATGAGCAGGAAATGAGAGATTCGACTGTAAGACTCTGAAGAGACACGTGTAGATAATCGCTTATTAAATACGAACTTTAACATGATTTTAAGTCTCGATAATTTTATATCGCCTTAACCATTATAACTCCTTTGCGAAATCCTTCGAGCTCCGAACACGTCTCCAAAATACTAAACATCTATCATATTTAATGTATCTAACAATGGGAATACCAGGTTTTGTTTCCTTCGATTAGACTGAATTATACATATATACATACACACACACACATAGACATACACATAATAGTTCAGCCCTCCAATTTGTGTTTAGATTATACGACGCTTCTCAAATATTCGCGAGAAACATTAAAAATTTACGTGTTTGTTATGAACTAGATAATAGCGTCGCGTAATCAGTCTGTATTTTGATATTCACTGCCAATATTGCAATTTTGTAGTACATGTTATGTGCATTATAAATTTCGTAAAAGCATGTCTGCCATGTTTTTTATTTTCGGATTTATGAATAATAGGTGCATATACAATTTCCACGATTTCATTTCAGTAAAAAGCAATACCAGATCGGATGATTGATATCTTTAATATCAGTATACACAATAAGTAACATGAACCTCAAGAGTGTTCAAATTTCCCAAGCTCCACCAACGATTCTATTACAATTTGATTGTATTTTTACCGGCTTATTTCTAGAATCTTTAGGTGATAAAGAAAACTTTTCAATTTTGCAATTTAATTGTTTATATGTATATATATATATATATATATATATATATATATGAACCACTTTTTTACTAATTCTTGCACTATGAGAGCCAAATTATAAGCAACAATTCCTTCCAACAAATTGTGACTTAAACATGAAGGTAAACCAGGCTTGCAAACATGAAAGGCTTGCAATTGATTGAAAACAGAGTCAAATTTAATGTCATCTTTGATCATTATTAATATTGTATTTATAGCCGACTTATAGAATTTCTTAGTATGTAGTCCAAAAGATTTACATTCACATAATTTGCTTTCATTAGACGTATACATATTTTCAATCTATTGCATTTCTTTTTATTAATAAAAAAATTGTCATGCTTTATTAAATAATAACAACAAAAGGAAATTGTAAAACTGAAATTTTCCATAAAATCACCAAGAGTATGACTACCCAGATTATCGCCAGATATAAAAACTAAATCTCTTTTTCTTATATTATTTGAAGTGACTTCAATTCCAAATGTTTCTAATATTTGTAAATCTCTAACTATCGAACTGTACATTTTATTATGATCAAACTAGTTTCCTTCACTAGTTGGATCGAGTTAATATATGTGTCCTTATGTAATCAGAAAGACTACCTAGGCTCATGTGCATTCTTAAAATTTTATGCTTCGTCCTTGCTGATCCGATTTACTATCTCAGGATTTACTATCTCAAAACTATCTTGATGTAATATATATTTTAATTGCTTGAGAATTTTTTGCGAAAAATTAATTTTCTTTAAACATTCACCAGACAAAAACGTGAAATGCAAATCAAGATTTCGTTAAAACAATTTAAAATTTTTCCTGCTTATGTATGACTTGCACAGAGATGTCCCGCTCGGCCTTTGTTTCTCTATCTCCCTGCCACCCTTTCTCTCTTTCTCTCTCTCTCTCTCTCTCTCTCTCTCTCTCTCTCTCTCTCTCTCTATTTTCTCTCATCTTTCACTCCGCATTCGTTTTGCCGCTTTTCCCATCCGCGGGGACGATTGACATATCGATTCTAGTAGGGTGGTGCAGTTTGGCCTTCGCCACGCGTGTTCCAAAAGTACTGGCGTCGTCTGTCCCGCCGTTCTTCGTCTCCTCCGCACTCTCCGCTTTCGTCCTCGTTTACCCCTGATCCTCCGCCACTTTTCTCGGCTTCTCTCTCTCTCTCTCCTGCTCCGATGCGTCTCCTCTTCGTCTCAAAATCAATGAATCGAGTGCTCGCGGTCGAGAGCGCGTGAGAATCCGCGGCGACCAAAGTCCGTGAGCGTGAAGGACCGAGGAATCGCCGAACTATTGATTTTCGATTCGATCCATCACATCGCACACATGATATATGACCGATCTCTCACCCCTTTAATTTATTCGACAGCATCTCGGTAGTTGAAATTCGGTTGAAAGACGTCGCGACAATACGTCAAATCATTATCGATCGTAACCTCCTGCTGATAATTCGGCGTCTCGTATCAGAGAATCTCTCGTATCGCGGGCGGGCGTTGTCTCACATACGGATTTCAATATTCTTTTTACCTAAGAAAAGCAACCGAATATTGTATTTTATGAAGGAGATCTATGCGGAGATCGTTGCTCGCGAAAAATAGAGCATATTTCACGGCACGAAAACTTTTGACTTTCGTTCAGATTTGAAATTGAAGTAAGTTCATTAAGTAAAGAATTAATTCTGCGAAGACATGTTTTTACCTTTATTAATTGTTAATTATTAATGGGGAAAAAACGAATATTTCGATGATATTTTGAAACTCCCTCAAATTTTTGCTCGTTATTAGTAACAAGCTATTTTGATCCGTAGGGTACAACTTGGTCGGGTATAACGTTTGATCGTTATCACTTGGATGTTTCAACAGGTAGGCCGGTAACTATAGTATCACATTACGTTTAATGTCCTCGTGAATTCGACATCAATTTTAATGCGTTCATTGATTTTATCACTCTAAAATGTGTTACGTTATTGATTCCTGGTATCAGCAAGAACACGATTTGCAGAAAGTAAGTTTTCCACCTTTTCCAAGTTAAAAAAAATTGTCACAATTAGTTTTTTATCAATAGTGCTGAATAAGGCTGATTTGTATGATTATAAAAGTAAAAATTGATCCGTAACAAAATTACTTAGTTAAAGTTAGTGTAAATTATTAAGTACCGATACATATGATTGGTGTAAAAATTCAATGTCCGATTGTAAGTTTAATCCGTTATTTTGTATTTTAATAACATTTCCGATATCAAACATTTTTGGATGTACAATTCGGTGTTGAAGATCTTAACATTCGATTAATCAAAATCGTGATTATGATTCATTCCATGTTGTTATTAAATGATTTTTCGTGTTTTCACATTTTATTATTTTGAAAATTGCGAGAGTACGTACATTTTTATATTTTTATTTAAACTTGTAATCTTGAATTGTTCTATTATTTATAAAGTTAAGCTGATTATTTTGTCGATAGTAATATTCGAGAAATAAAGGCTGGTTTATTATAGGATTATGATGAATCTCTATTTTAATTAATTCAGTATATAATTTTTTCTCTAATTTTACAGCATTATGTTAAATTATTTAGTCTTCCATCTCTCTTTCTCTCTCTCTCTCTCTCTCACGCTGTCTTTTTCTTTTTCTCTATCTTGTCATACTAACAACGAATGATCCCTACTTTAATTCTCACATAATGAGTTAGGCTCAATGCACAAGCATAAGGCGGTAGTAAATCTTGTTAGAGCTTTAATTCGTTGAGTTTAAGAGACACGTTAATACGACAGATGCACTGTACAATGTGGATGCAGAAAGAGAGAGAGAGAGAGAGAGAGAGAGAGAGGGGGGGGGAAGAGAAACACACTCGCAGACGGAGAAGCAATTTGCAACGCCTATACAATGGACAAATGGCATGTTTTATGGTATACGCGTATATACATATATCACTAGCTACTCGTGACACTCGGTCCTGCCGTTTGTCACGCTGCCGTTCGTACAAGCCGTTCCCGTTTTATCGTACTTTGCGCTCTGAGCGTTAATGTTTCTTTCAATGATAACATATTGCACTATAATATTATTAGTTCAAATCTTAAATGAAACAGTTTATCACTTCATAAAAAAAAAAAAATAAAAAGTAACAAAAGAACCAAATTGTTATCTCTCTGTCTTTTGAAGCATCCGTTTCGTCCTGTAGAGTACAAGCGTGGAATTCTCAATGATTATTATGTTTTGTCTGGGAAATCAAATATTCTTGCCGAATCTCTCATAAATCGACTCAATAATTACAATCGGTTAAAGTTTAATCATTTGACAGTTATGTGAATAAAACAAACATTTCTGTAAATTTTACAAAAAGTGTACAATAATTAATATATAGAGAAGATGATATGTGTATTTTATATTATTACATGGAAAATACGCAGATAAGTGCGAATAGTTTAGAAAAAGAAAGACGGAATTTAATTAAGTTATCTATTCATGACGTAATTATCCGAGAAATCTTGCATTTTTATTTTTTATTATCTTTAGTAATATAAATATATCGCGCAATATATATATTTATCGCGTAATTGCAAATTTATTTATTTTATAGACGTGAAAAATATTTAAATAAATTGATCAAATATTTTGAAAAATATGAAAGATATAACATAAAGTATAAAGGGAAAGATATAAAGGGATAACGTTTCGAATAAAAGTGTATGGTCTAACGGGACATAAATAATCAATTTGTAATTAACATTAATTTTAAATTGACATGAAATTAAATAATTTGATTATAATTGTCTGTTATTTCAATGTGGGCTTAATTTTCGTTCCCCGAACGCTCCAAATTTCAATCTCATGGATTATAATCTTGTTAATAAATAATATGTAATGAGAAAATAATAAATAATAAACTTTTTAACGATTTCGTGTCATTAAAATTTTCTGAGAAAACATTCTTTTTTATTATAATCGTCCTTTTTCCAGAGATACATATTTTTGACCCCGATTTGAATTACGCGAATCGCAGCTCAGAAATAAAAAGTTTACATCGAGCTCGTGTAACGAAGAGTTTCGTGATTCCAAATGGCGTTAATAGGAACATAAATGCAAGCGTTACGAGACAATCAGACTCGATCGTAAATTGCCCATTATAATTTATTCATGACATATATTCCAGATTGTAAAAGAATTTCGGTCCAGACCTTCGACCGTTCTCTAATAATCAGAACAAAAAATCATAAATGATAAAAAAAACCACGCAAGGAATAAGATTTTATATCGTAATAATAACTTACTTATTTTATTAATGATAAATAAAATTAAATCAAGGTAAAAACATTTGTTTTATCTTTATTAATTATTAATTATTAATGGGAAAAACGGATATTTTGGTGATATTTCGAAACGTTCACATTTTTTAATAGTACAAGCGGAAAGAAAAGTCACGGAATTTCCAATAGTAATAAAAGAAGAGCATCATATGTCGAAGCCATATTTCATCACAGATATTTCATCAATGTTATTTCTTCGTAGAATTAAAAAGAAATTTCAAATTTATTTAATTTATATTTTATCATCAATTAATATAAAAATATTTAAATGCTAAATAAAAACCGAATTACAGAACAACTTATAATTCCAAGTCGGAACGAAAGTCAAAAGTTTTCAGGCCGTGAAATATGCTCTATTTTTCGCAACGATCTCCGCATAGATCTCCTTTATAGAATATAATATTCGCGTTAGGATAAAGACATGATCCACCTCCCATCCCCTTGCTCGTCTTCTCGGATATACTTGGACATTTTTCTCATAGCAATTGACGTACCACACCTGGCCGCTCTCGCACATTTGTTCACTTGCAGTATTACTTCCGTGACATTTCCAGGTCCTCCATCAGTTTCTGCCGGAATACCGAATATAATCGAAAATTGAGAAGTCGAAAATAATACATAATAATTGAGCCATGTGATTAAAAAATGGTAAATGTCCTTTTATTTTTACGATGTTTTAATAAAGATGCATATTTATTTTCTATTTTGTCACTACTGATATTGAAAAGTCTTGCCAAAATGTTCTCAAGTTTGTGTTATTTAACTCTTTTTATAAGACATCAAACTTTTTGAGGAACAATTATCAACGTAATGAAGCTTTTGTTTTAATCTTCAGTGAATTTTTTGTTAATTGATAGTCAGATGTTTATGCAATTATTTTTGAGCATAATAGTTGTTTTGTATGGCAATTGTCGCGTTAAATGAAATACGTTTTAAAAATAACAAGGTCTTAACTCCTTTTCAGAAGGTACGCTTTGTAGATTGTGGGTGATAGGAAGAAAGGGACGCGGTAACAAAGTGGCGACTTCTTGGTGAGCGAGAAGCTGTGAGAGCAATTCGACGCTAATTGCGAAGTCGCTAGAAATAAGCACCGACAGGTATTGGATTAATCAAGCCGTGCCGGGATGCGATTGCGGTCGCAGGTTACTGGTTTTATCTCGTCTAGCTGTATTAGTACGATCTGGATAATTGCGAGATGTCTGAGTGTGATGGCTTACCTTCCGTATATTCGCTACAGAATTTACGAATATTCAAAAAGAATCTTCCAACGAGAGAGAATTTCTCAAAACTTCCTCAACTTTATTTAGTACTCTTCTTTCTGCAATAAATAAAATGTAAAATTCACAACACGCATATATCTGGAATTTTTTGACATTGCGCTATTGAAGTTTTTCTTAAAACGATTATTAAACTGAGTTTGAATTACTTTTTATGATCGAATTAAAATTTTTTAAAATCCCATTTTTTACTAATTTCGCGAATTTTCTTTGAGATTTAATTGTGTTTGTGGTTTTGTATTTAACGTTTGTTAAATTATTGTAAAATTTAACCACAAGAACGACGAAGCAGTGTTAGAAATAAAAAATACGGTGTTGACTTTCTGTCCGATAGTGGAGAGGAATATCGGTTGGCAGGAAACCTCTGATTGATACGTGTGAACCACGATTGGCAATCTCGTCTCTCCCTCGGAATCGTATCTAACACACACGAGATTTCCGACAGGGATTTTTGAGAGATAGTGGCTTTGTAGAAATTCTCGTTTGTTTGGCCCTAGGGTTTTGACTTGATGGATTATGCCTGTAACTTTTTTTTATAAATTGCAATTATACTGTTGTAGTTATATATCGCGCCACAGAAACAAAAAATATTAATTTCTATACATCATGAAAATGTATAAGGTGTGAGCCATTCGACATTCAGGTATCTCTTCATTGAATTTGCAAATGTACGTACGATAATAATATATTCGTAACATTAAATTAATATGTGTGTGAAAAGGAACTGAGAAGAGGGAGAAAAAAAGCGTTTAAGGAAAGAATCGATATTTAAAATTTCAGATAATTCAGAAATATCAAGTACTCCCTCAAATAGACTACCGAAAGAGAAAAATAATTGGACAACTGACCTGAGAAATAGATAGTATGCTGTCATAAAGAATACGAGAATGAAATGTTTGATAACTGGACCGGAAAGCATTATTTTTTTTGTACAAAATACTATCAGAAATGTCTTATCTGAAAGAAGAAACACTGAGTGTTTTCTTATACAAAGTTGAAGGACAGGAGATCTTGGTATGGAAATGAGAAAAAGCTTTCTTATTGCTTTGCTTTTTTGTATCAGACGTACAAAGAGGAGAATCTTACAACTTGAAATAAGAAAAACTTAATATTTTCTTATTCGAATACGTTCGAATGTCTAATTGCGAAATATGGCGACCTATTTCGAAATTTTTAAATATTTCAATTGACGCATACAATTTCAAGATTTAGTAATGAAATGATATGTGTGCATAAAGTGAGAAATTATGGGAGGGGCTTGTTATCGAATTTTCTGATGATCATGCTCTAAATTAACTTTAATGATGTTTATTCCCCGTCGGAAAAGTGTAACCACTCCTCATAACTCGCAGCACAGTTTATAATTCGTGGATCACGTCGCTGTCAGAACTCCCGCAACATCGTTAACTTGCACCTTGAAGAGGGATTCTCTCATGAATTCGCTGTGTATCTAACTCGACAATATCGTTATAATTCCGGAGAGTTGTTACGGTGTTCGATAATGCTGCAAATATGTTATGATTATCATATACTCTTGCGCTAATATAATTATAAAATTACACTGCAGGAAGGAGAGATAACTCAATCTCCGTCTACTAGCTGTAGAAAGTTTTGCCACACGTGATTTCTGTTTTCTTTAAATAAAATGTTACATTACATTTGAAAATAATTCTTAATTGCTACAATCGAGTTTCACTACATAAGCATTACGTAAACTTTCCCTGTCTCTCACGTCACAGTTTAATATTATCTCTTTAAACAGCAATTGTGACATCAAAAGTTTTCCCCTTTATAATAATATTAATATTTTAAGCGGACTTAACACTCGCAATAATCATCTTAACGTTAACTGATTTGCCTGTTTCTCTATTGTTACTGAAGAATGCATTGCGCGTTTCTCGGTAATCAACGCATTTGTTAGAGTAAACAGGGCGCGAACTTTGACACTTCATCTTATTTTGCAGTGTCACTTTGCATCTCGGTAAACAACGTCTTTGATTGCTATCATTTTATCTAATTCTCTAAGTTATCTAGTTCTCTAAGTTATCTTCGAAATCGAAGAAAATATTTATTTACTTCATTACTTAAAAATTTTATATTTTATGTAGGAGTGGCGATTTTTGCGAAACTTATATATATATATATACTTGCTGCAGTTTCAATACAAGTGCAATACTTTGGAGGTTTGTGTTTCTTCCTCATTTGAATTATATCTCGAATTAGACAGCCGACCTCGCGTCGAGTATTTGCATATCTCATGACCAGAAATTATAAACTTATAAAGATAAGAACATTTGTTTTTATCTTTATTGATTATTAATTATTATGGGAAAAATGGACATTTCGATGATATTTCGAAACATTCACATTTTTTAGAAGTACAAGAAGAGAAGTGTTCATGGAATTTCCAATAGTAATAATAAACGAACAGCATCATTTGAAGATATTTCATTAACATTATTAAATGATCCGTCCCAAAATTCTCGACGTTGTCTCTCAGCAGAAGAGCACTTTGAGGGGACTAGCAGAATTTCATTAATCAACCGAACCGATAATGGCGGTGACGTGTCAAACAATGGCCGGCTTGACATTGGCCACGCCTCGATCAGAATCGCGTAATTACTCCTCACTCTCCTAATTAACCTAGATTAAAAGTACATCTATATGATCGATTAACAAGCGAATAAGCAATGAAGATATTGAAGCTACGCTTTTTCTTCGAAGAAAATATTTTTCCGAATTCATTCCTTATAAACTGGCAATATGCATTATTCTCCATTTTTTAATTACTCAAAGTATCACATTTCGATAGCTCTTCAAAAAACATACAATCATTATATGTAGAGAAGATGATATGTGTATTTTATACTATTATTTTATCAGCAGGTATCATAATGATTGAGTTTTATTTTAATCACTGCGCATGAATCAATTCATCCAAAATTTTACTCCTCAATTGGGACTCAGCCATAAAATTATAATATTTCATCCGCATGAAAAAGAACAAGTTCAAATTCTCATCAAATATGAGTTAAACAGGATGATTAATAGTGACGTGGTGGACCATAAAAAAACATGCTAAACCAGTTAGAGAGACCGATGGATAGGGTTCAAGCTGGCGTTGCACATTCGCGTTTCTTGGACTAGATCCAAAAATAAGTTCGCATGGACGGTCACATGAAATTTTATAGCGTCATTTATTTACCAAACGCTGAGAGCCAAACGGAATCGTCGATCAATCGTGTATCGCGGTCATGTATTATATATGCATAATTTCTAGTAAACAAAATATCCATTTTCGTTATATAAAATGTGTGGTACTATTCTCAAGATTTCATAATATCGTCAATCCGAGATTTGAATAAGGTGTGACGTGAATTGATTGGGTAGTAATGACCTCACGACCCGTTTTATTTATAGTTCATTTGGACATCAATCTTGAGCCGATTTGTTCAGCATTATCACTCTGATTCATTCTCGGTCTGTTTTGTGGCTGAGCCCCGATTAGGGGATAAAATTTTGGATGAATTGATTTATGCAGTGATTAAATAAATATATTCAATTACGATATTTTGGCATGTTTATAGTTTGATAAATTTCTATTGATAAAAAATAGTATATTTTTATAATATATATGCACTTATCTACGTATTTTCTGCTCCTTAAGTATCCTAACTACATACTACATACTACTGCGAAATAATTGTATTAACGAGTAAAGAAATAAGCAATCAAATAACAAAGTAATTGAATACATTTTTTTTTATCTGCTTTAAATTCAACAATATCAATAAAGTTGCGCAATAACACTAATTACGCGATGCATAATGTTCACAAATTGAACAATAAATATTATTTCATGAACGTATTATTATTGTTGACATATTTTATCTTACTTACGTAACATATATTTCTCAATCAGTCTATATTTGCACAATCATGCAAATATTGACATTAGCCGTATATGGCAAACTTTAATTTGATAGAAATACAATTTAATTTTAACCAAGAAAGTTCAAAAAGAAGAAAAAAAGAATTAAAGTAAAATTTGCATATATTAAAAATGTTAAAATATTATATTACTTTGTTAGTTATTTAAGACTGTTTTGATATTTAAATGATTTCATTGCGAGTATTAAGTTTGAGCCAAAGGATTTGCAATTATGTGTAATATATGGAAGAGTGATTTTCTGTTTGCTATTGTGCAAGCTATATATACATGTCTTCTACTTGCGAGAACTAAGAGGAATGCGCAAAGCACCGTTTATGTTTACTGCACCATTCTCGCTGTACTGTAAGCCAACTTATCACATGCGTTGGTGCACAACGGCGATTCTCTCTATATCTTTCAATTTGGCCTCAAGCCGACCATTGGCTCGTGACAAAAGGAACTCCAACCGCGATAGACATAATGGTTAAAAAGCATCCAGGGAAAATGTACGAGAAGTTGAATCCCTTAACGACGAACTACGTCAACTAACGTGGATGTCTGTCACGACATTCGTGTTCCTAATCTTGTACGAGGTGTTGTGCCTGCCAGTCAAATTCACAGTCAGAAATCGGGTATTCTCAGATGATTTGGACGACGTGAAAGAGTCGTTGTTCGGTGCCGCTGCAATGTAAAAATTCGCATATTTAATAAGGGTCGTAACATTTGTTCTTCTAATTTTAGAGAATGTAATGGAGAGAGAGAGTATTATATCGAAATTATTGGCCATTGTTGGTCTTCCTTTCAAATAATATTTCAAAATTCGGTTTCTTATGTCAAGGTTCACTTCTATTTTGGGTGTGTATGAATATCGAACGGCGCGCGATCGATGACAGGAAATTTTCATTGGCGTTCGGTAAGTCAGAAATGTTGCATTAAAAATATCACGATGCATTATGCATAAAGTCGACATTTAATTCCGCGAAAAACCAAGATATTTCATATCTTCCACGATTTTAGTTCGTACGTAAAAATTCGTATTCGCGGCGATATGATGCACGAGAACGGTGAAAATGCGGTTGGTAAATTGTGGCTTTATGTCACGCAGCGCTTGCGGACACGCGTATCACGTGTATAGTCATTTGCATGCGTCGGCTTTATCTGTAGCTGCGGACGTATACGATATAACACACGTAATCCTTTTTCAGCCTTCATTGGGGAGTCGACCGCACATGTATACGTATAATGGAGACGAATTTTGTAGGTAAATATGAGCCTTATGACGAATTATTTGCAAAACTTTGTAATTATAATAATAATAATTTATTAATATCATTACATACATTTAGACCTTTTTAACTTGGTCATCTATAGTGATCTTATTCTAACTAATTCTATTAAATACCTAATGATTTATATCCGCAATCTTTCTTAGATACACACACACACACACACACACACACACACACACACACACACACACACACACACATATATATATAAAATCATAAAATAAATTCGAGGGAACCAATTGTCTTCAAATGTATTCTTATTTTGATATCTTGTCAAATAGTCTTTTGAGTGTGAAAGAATTTCAAAAGACTGTTTGACAAGATATCAAAATAAGGATATTGCAATGTATACATTTGAAGACAATTCATTATTTAAAAAAGACTGCGAATATAAATTATTAGATATTTAATAGAATTAATTAGAATAAGATTACTGAAGATGACTAAGTTAAAAAGGTCGAAACATATGTATTAATATTAATAAATTGCTATTGTATTATATTGACAAAGTTTCGCAAATATCCAGCGCGGCTCGGCTTGTTAATTCACTATTATTGAAAACATGTTCTATTTAAAAATTTTTAGTTTCTGCAACTGTCTCTATGGAAACGTTCTGTAATTTTTGCGATTGATATAATATAATAAATGATGCAATTATTCTGAATCGTAATAAGCATAAGAGGAAAGTCACAGAGTTGATTGCTGAGGTAAAATGAGAAGAGATGTAATATATTACTGATATATATTGATGATATAAATTCACCGCTTTTTCCATGTCGAAGAAATCTCATTCTATCTGATAGGTCATCATCGATTTCTCTGACTCTCGTAAAAGAAAAGCGAGAGGGAAAAACCGCGAAAAGTTTTTCAGATCGCGGATGCAGCTTCGTTTCGCTCCTTCCGTGTAGAAGCAAAACATTACAAAGGAAAGGGAAATAAATGCTTTCTTCTTCTTACAAAGAATCTACAGGGCTCTTCTCTTCAATGCAAATGTAATTATGCTAATTTTATGACAGGTGCCTGTCGTTTAAACCATATCATATAAAAGCTGGAAAACTTTCAACTCTTACGGATAACGATTTGTTATTGTCAAATATTCGCAATTATTAGTTCACGATCTATTCGTTACGAAGTCAGTCCATTAGAGAATAAAATAAAATAATATTGAATATTGATTAAATGAATGGTTATTCAGATGGTTTTATTTTCAAAATAAAGTTATAATATTTTAGTCTTGTTTACATTAATAATATAACATTTTACGTTAAATCAAAGTATCCTTTTCAAATAAAATAAGTAATAATTTGAAAAAAAAAGAAGAGAAAGTTAGAAACAATGATGATTATAATAACATATAATTACATTTTAGGTCATGTAAATCGGAAAATAAAATAATTCGTATTTTCCTACAAATCTATTAGCATAAAATATATATAAAAAAAAGTCAATCAGAGCCAAAACCAGCTATTCGGGTGCACATAAATGTCTTTATTCTCGTGTGAATAACAATAACGAAATCATAAACGTTTCAACCCTTCTTTTTCCTTATCAATATGAAATCTAATTCTAAATTACATAAGTAATGGTTTTGGCTCTGATTGGCTTTTTTTGTATATATTTTATTGATTGATTCGTTTGAGCCTTTTTTCATTGATCTGTTAGCATACTTTGTATATAGCACATACTGAAAAATATTTTTTTTTTATGCGACTGCTGAAACCGAAATTGTTTTAATAACGCGTCATGTTTTTTACGTACCTGCAATGGATTGCGCGATTATATTCGTACGTAAAATAACGGTGACACACTAACAGAACGCAGATTTTTTCTAAACAATGTTACTGTCCATTTCTCTGTGCTTTTTTTGATGCCGAAAACAATTTTTTTATATTCAATTATTTGAAAGAGAATATAGAAATCACACGTTCTAAAATTGAATAAAATCTTGGACGTGACAATAAACAATTTTGTCGGATAGATTAGATGCTCGAAACAGATTGAGATACATTTTACGTTAAAGTTTACGAAGAGAACGAGCATACATATATATGATGAGCACGTGAGAGATAACATGGGAAATTCGTAAAGCAATAGCTCGCAGTTATTACTTCCTTAGCAATATATACACTATATAATCATAGTGGCCAGACTTCTTACTTGACGTGACGTAACAAGGCTGAGTTACATCGCAAGGAAAATTGTGCGTTTTATCGCCTCTAAACCGTGTAGCAGATAGTAGATCTTAAAAAAAAAAGAACGTGAAGACATGAAAGGAACAGGCAATGAAATTCAAAATGTTTTTACTTGAAACTGAACTTAGCGATACGGAATGTCTTGAAAACTTTTGAACATGTTCGTTCCGTGTGTCGAGAGAAGGATCGGCGGTAAATTTCGAGCTATTGATTTAGCTGTTTAGAGTTACTTGCGCGTAAGAGATAGCGTGGTAGAGGAGAAGAAGAACGTAAGTTACATATACAGTTACCTCGAATTGAGGACAAACTCTCGATGTAGTGCCTGTAAACTGTAAAGAAAAATTAGGTCTTTTATATTACGTTTCTGCAGCACTTCTTTTGGATTCTTTTTCTTAATATATATATATATATGCACATATATAATTATGTATATTAATAATACATTAGTAATTAAAATTGGTATTTATATATCCTTGTATTATGGAAAGAATATAAAATATTTAAAAATTTAATTGATATATTATCGAAAAAAATCGTGTTGTTTTGAAAATGAAAATGAAATAGAAATATTATTATAGAAATGATATTGAAATATTTGATGAATCGCGATATTAAAATGTTTATTTAATTCACGTTTCCATTTTGTTTCGTAATATCGGTTATTCCATGACAAAGAAATGGGCGTCGACCTCCGCGAATGGCCGCCCGGAGCGAACAGCATTGGTCATCATATCAAATTTCCTGAACAGAAGCGCATATCATTTTTGATTTGTGCGTTCACTAATTACATTTTCCCTATACACGGTGCATTTTCAATGAGCATGCGCAGTCTTTTTGCCTTTATGATATAACTCCGGTAAATAACGCCACGTTGCAACTTACACCGCAGAAGCTAGAAAAAATAGAAAGAGGGTAATTTTCTTGCAACTACTCTGTAAAGATAGAATCACACGATGCTCGATTTTTTGAATGATAACATGCAATTGTGCCTGCTCTGATGTTAGAATTCATTCGTGTACTGAGTATGCTGTATATACATGATTTTTATATTTATTATGGATTACTTTATAGTTTATTTCCTTGCATGCATTAATCAATAGAAATAATTGCTAATTTCATAATTATTTATCAAACGTCAGACTGTATGCATCAAAGCAAGCGTAGCGTGGTATGCTTATCATTCAAGAAATAGAGCATCGTGTGATTCTATCTTTACATGCCTTTATGTGTTACATTAGTATTGTGTTATGATTTTAATTTCTTACTATCAAATATTTTATCATTTTTGACACCTCCCTAAAAGATACTTTGTCGTTTAACGGTTCCGCGTTAATGTTTGAGGATTTTCCATTTATATACGATCTCAAGAAGATACTTATTCTACAAAGTAGAGGAATTTCATATAATCATAGATGGTGGACTTAAGATTGCAATCTTCTTAATGCTAGAAGAATGTCTTGCATGTACTGACATGCATGCGTAGCTACGTAAGTGACAAACTTCTTGTAACAAAAGTGTGCCGCTAGAGTATCTTGTATATATCATCTTATTTCCAAAGGCTGTTCGAATTATTATAATAGAATTTTCCATACAGGAATTTATTTTTTATTACAACTCATGTATGAAGAAAATGTCTGGTTGGATTAATTAGAAGTTTCTGATTGAAAATAGGCAAATCAGAATTTTCTGGTTCGTTTTTTCAACCAGATATTTTTCTCATTGTATATGTCCTTATTTTTAGATACTAGCGAAATACGTATTATAAATACACATGTCTAATTCATATAAAATGTGTTACTTAAAGAAAATGCTAAGAGGAATTTTCTGTTTTTATCAGCAGAATATTTTTTTGGATGGAACATGATTGATAGTGATTTTTCTCACCGAATCTATTGGCCACTTTTTCGGGTCATCAATCACGCGATTAGAAAAATGAACATTGAGTCTCGATCCTCATACGTTCATCACCAAAATCTCGAAAATCTTGTCGTGCTACATGTTTGTCATTACATTTGTGTAACATCTTTTTATATCTGTATACGTTGACTAACATGGAGAACGTTTCAATCGTTTATATGTAGAGCTTTAATTGTTAATAACAGAGTTGTTATATTTTGACGAATTTGAGATTCTAGAATATCGATACGTTTGAAAGTTTATTGATAGTTTTTTATTTAGTTTGTTGTATTTCATTTTAATTGTCTGTAAGCAAGAGATAAATAAACAGTACATGACACTGTTTGTGATAATATGAAAAGAATAATTGTTTTAATAGCAACAATAACCTTAATAAGTAACAAAAACCTCACTCGATGAGACAGCTTTTTGTTGCTTTCATATCCAAGGTTATCACGATTATCTTCCTTTTGGGATCTTGAAGCTCATTATTGCTCTCATAATTATCGATTGAAAATTGCGTGGGGCTCTCTTAACAAATTTGAAGTCTACTGAAATTTTTGAGAGCAAATAATGTCTCATGTACTGTTTATTTATCTCTTGCTTACAGACAATTGAAATGAAATATAACAAACTAAACAAAAAACTGTCAATAAACTCTCAAACGTGTCGATATTCTAAAATCTCAAATTTATCAGAATATAATAACTCTGTTATCAACAATTAAAGCCCTACACATAAACGATTGAAACGTTCTTCGTGTTAGTCAATGCATACAAATATAAAAGAATGTTACACAAATGTAATTATAAACATGGACAGACATGTAGCACGACAAGCTTTCCGAGATCCTGGTGATGAACGTATGAGGGTCGAGACCCAATGTTCATTTTTGCTTTAACTCGCAAACAACACACTCGGTCAGAAAAAAATGTTACTTGTCCGCATACATTATCCAAGGAAACCTATGAAAGTTTCTCTTGGCGTATAAATTTATTCAAGATTTCCTTTTCCTGACACCTCGCGGCGAACTGAAATCGTGTTAACTCCGATGTTGGACAAAGTTTGGTCGGATAGATAAAGAGAGTTATCCTTATAGTTAGAGAGTGACACTTCAAGAGAGAGGATAAGAAATTATACGAAAATTTAATGATGCTAGATGCAAATCGGATGTCCGCCTCGCGATTGCTTCGAACTATCGATCATTTACTGCAAATAAATTTATGCGGCGTCTTAACTTTTAACAATCTCACTACGTGATACTCTTTGTGTACCTGTGACGCACTAATTTCTAACGATCTATGTTGAAATATTCACCTGCGATATCCTCGGATGTGAAATATTCGCGCAGAAATAGAGCGCAAATACACATTTTTTATCTCACGTCACTCTCGAGACGGGGACGCGATATCTTGCGGGTCTAAACGTCTCCCAATTTATAATTTCAAAATTCTCTGCAGCGAGATATTCGCGATGAGACCTCTTTTTTCATCCTGAAAAATCCGTTGATGACAAATTTCCATGCAAGAGACGGAGAGCACCGTTCCCATAAATTGCTTATATCGCAATGAAATTCCGCGTCGCGTCGAGTCGTGTTGGTCGCATCCGCGCGTCGAGGAGGAAAAATTTACAGGCGAGCGAGTTATTGGAGCGTGAAGTGTACCGGAAGTACATCATACGTTAGAACAAATCACTACCCTTATCCTAGGCTACCGCTCGATATCACATTTGAGCTCACATGTCATCGGAAAGGTTGAACTATGAATTATTTACTTTAGTCGGCGCCCTTACACTGCGTTGAACAGTTTATATCAATTTTGCGGTGCGCAATGAAATAACATAGCATGTAACGACGAGGGAGAGTATCTCCCGCCGTAATAATTATCATGTCGCACGTGGCAATGAAGCCGCTCGTGGCAGATCCCAAGAAGGTTAAAGCGATAAAGAGTCTGAATTATTGACCAAGTATGTACTTGTTTCCAAGTACACACTTGGTCAATAATTCAGACTACCAAGTTAATTAACAATAACAATTAAAGAGATCACAAGAGGCCGGATCAGTCAATATTTCATTAAAAGGAGGAAAACAGTATTTGTCGAACAACATATACAAGCGAAAGGTAATTCAATTTATGGCGCAATAGTAAATCGATACAATTTATTGCTGTACGTTGTTATCGGTGGAAATAATATGGTGAAAATGCGGGAAGAGATTTGAGACCGCAATGTGATTGATCTTCACTCAAAAAAAAATATTCTGCCGATAAGCGGGGAATTTCTCTTAGCATTTCCTCTAAGCAAAAAATCGTATATTAATCTTACATTAATTAAATGCGTGTATTTATAACACGTATTTATCTATAAAAATGAGGACACGTGAGCTATGATCAAAAATAAATTCCCCTATAAAAAATTCTATTATAATAACTCAAATAGTCTTTTGAAATTATGCATGCGATTGAAATTATTCAATGTGTATGTCCACGCGTTTTAAACGAAAATCTGAGCACCACCTATTTTCCTCACTATCACTCGAGACTCAGCGGTAAACCTTTTCATATTTCGAGAGACAATGACAGTTCGTGTCCGCGAATAATTCGTGTCCCG
This sequence comes from Acromyrmex echinatior, assembly GCF_000204515.1. The sequence continues at coordinate 508,527 of NW_011627180.1, forward strand.
GTAATTTCCCAGAGCGATCTCCATGTAACTCCGTGGACCAACTCGATTGATTTCCAAAATCTTGTAGCCTGTAGCCGATCGTAACTGTGCAGTAAGGGCTACCACAGACAAAATTTCTGTAACAGTAACCTTAAGACGTTAACTTAAGCAGATGAGGTAATCAGGATATTGCTTCAGATCTACGTGCTCTAACGGAAATAGAAATAGCAGTAAATTTATCCATGCATTTGAGCCGCAAGTGCCTTTTCGAAATAAACTCGGAGGATATATCGTGCGATCGCGAAGGAACGGATTTCATTCACACGGAAGATACGACCAACGGAATGGAGAGTCCTTTAGTTTATACTCCGCGGCGAGAAGTACCGTGTGGGCAACCTAAATTATGCAAGGGAGAAGCAGAAGAAATTATATCTGTAATTCTCGGCTTTAAGAGATGCGCGGCTGAGAGAGACGAGCCCCGAAAGTCAGCAGAATGACTCAAATTCAAATGAAGCTTTCGAGCAGTGGGCTTCCTCGAGCTCACACGGTTTGACATAATCCTGCAGTACACGATAAAGCGTGTGGTTTTACATAAACCATCTATAAAACGTCTTTAAACGAGTATGAGTGGCGATATCTGCCTTACTTTAAACTCAAGCTTCGCGACCCGGCGGAATTTATTTTATCCTTTTAGAAACATTCTCGTAAATCTTTTCTTGAATCTTCGTCTTCTTTTGAAAAATCGGTTTTCTAGATTTGTGAATTCCACTACTTCTCAGTCGCGAAACGTGTGCACACGTTGCGCGAGATAACGGCGAAGCTGCTTATGCTTATGAATATCGGAACTCTGCGCTGACACGACTATATGTCCGTCGACTGAATATGTTGAGTTGATTTCGCCTTTCTACTCGGTTTGCTATTGTACGATCTATCGGACTTTAAGAGAATTGCCGAGGTGCAACTCTCTGTTTCCCTTCTTTCTTTATCTTTCTTTCACTCTTTTTCTGCTTTTCTCTTACGTCGAAGGCCGCTCGTTGTTGTTACCACTCGACATTTACTGCTTAGAATATCACCTTTAATGCGTATTGGATGAAAGTGATCCTAGGTTTAATACTGCAGACCGTAAAAATGGTAAAATGGTAAAGATAATGTACATATACCCTTGTCGACAATCAAATATTATGGTAAAGCAACGTAAAATTGGATGGTGTTATGTAAAAATGAGCCATTCCACGAAATGTGAAAAAAATTATGCATTTTCTTTGCACGAAGACAGCTCGATAAATTTGAAATTGAAATATATTAATAAATTTAACGTTGAATTATGTTTAGGATAAATTTTTTCGTAGCAATTTTTCTTTTTAGTGTAAATAGAAATATAATACAATTTATCCTAAGGATGTAAATTTGTTAAGAGAAATGTGTGCATCACTTTAAATTTTTACGTGCGTTAGTTGCATTCTTGAAAATGTACTTTACATGCAAGACAACAATTCTAGTTGCATGCACTAAATATTACTGCAGTCAAGTCTATTAAGTGCATTATTTCGTGGCACTATTGTACCGTTGTTGCACGAAAATTTATAACATCGTGAAATATTAATGCTGTGAAATATTAATGCTGTGAGAATTTGGTCTTTTACTTTATTGGAACGTGTTACTTTTGCGATGAAAAATAACAATAGCATGAATATTACTAAAAAAATTGATATAAAAATATAAAAATTAATAACAGGATATTTACTTTGCTATTCTTAACTGATAATTTCAAGCAAGTAATTGTTGCAGTGATCTTCTTTTACAAAAATAAAATATTTAGGTAATTTAGACGTGCAAGATTTTCGACTTTTGGTCGAAATCAGTAACAAAATTTTAGAATTTCGCATAAATATATTGCCTGCGATTCACAATACCGTAGTTTGAATATTTGAATTGGAAAAAATTTCAGATTTAAATCGAGCGAACTGCGATCTTTGGACGGATATCCCCTGTTATGGTCAGATTTTATTATACCTTTTTGCGTGATCTATTTGTAAATCCCGAGAGAGGACTCACAATTTGCGGAATTGCATCGTGTATAGAATATCATGTGGAGAATATGGCACGGTATAACATTTTATAAAAAATTAATAGAATGATTAAGAATTTCATAAAAAAGAGATACAAAGCCGTAACCAGCCAATGCAGGTGCACAAAAATAATAATTATTCAAATGTAATCTACATTAATTAGTAATCAACATTCCGAGCACTTTTTTGATTTTCCTCAGTACAAATACGCAAAAAATCGAATTAAAATATTACGAAATAAAACGGAATCAATCAAACAAACGCAATACAAAAATAATGTTTCAAATAAAATCTATTTTTAAATAAAAAAATATTACGATTGTTGTAAAAATGTAGGTATGTGTTGCGATATCAATGTTCATTCGAAGAAATTGAGACAGAAGCTGTACGTAAATTAATCTCGATTATAGTTACAACTAAAATTCAACGACATTCAACTGGCTAATTTTCAACCGAAGGACTGATTCTATATAAAAATTTACCGAAAATTCGATCGTACTGCGATGTATCGCGATTATTATTTTACATGATATCTTTTTATATATAAAACGGTACTTCTTATATATTTACGATATCTTTTTATATATAAGATGATACCAATATTAAAAAGTGGTCTCGTTGAGAATGGTATCTGCATTTTTACATCATGACAGGCAATGCCTATGAGAAACGATTTTATTCCGAATCTTTATTTACTAGTCGCGCTCATCAAACTTTTATTTCACGAAACATAGATATGGATCGATCTCTTAAGATCAATAACGACAATAAATATTTTAAAAACCTTTACCTTTATCTAATCGGTTTTTGTCTTAATATTTAATCGTCAGGCATCTATCATCATTATTGCGCGTTGGCAATTTTTACATATTATATATTTTTCATAAAATTATCATCTCTATTTTTACTTCGTATTTTTTGACAAGACGTTCATAATTGAGACATTTGTAAGTAAAAATAATATAATGTAACAGATTATTGTAGAATATTTTAGATATACTTATTCGATGAAATTGTTCAGGATAAGAAATTGAATGAAAATTATTCGAGCGAATGATCTTAGAAATTTCTTCACGACAGTCTGCTCTTGTAAAATATAATCTGATGTAAAAATGTCTTTTCTATCGAATGGCTTTTTCGCATTAGCTTTATAAACTAAAATTAAATCGATGACCCAGTTCGAAATAGCAACAGCTCATAAAATTGAAATTTTCAACTTAATATAAAATACAGAAAGTGTTTTTGTACGAATAATCATCCGATTGTCATATCGAATTTCCCTTCGATCGCGTTGCTTTTTGTCATGTATAAAACGACAAAGTAGTGCAAGATGTCGATAATGCTTGCATTACCCCAGAAATTCTATACATTTAGCTCTCGGATGTAGCCTACTTTTTTTATCATGCAGTTGCATAAGCTGTATTACATAAATCTGGCCCTGTCAGTGACAACAGATGATAACGTTAAACATTCCGTAAAAAGTTCAATATTCGTGTACACAATGCGTTTAAATAATAACAACGAAAATAAAATGAATTTCTTCGTTTTATAATTAAAAGTACATATATATTTATTTTATCGAGTTCGCAATAATTTTTGAAATAATTCTTTTGCTTTCTTACCAGCACTATATGTATCATATTAATAAGATATTAATAAGATATCAATTATTAATAGTAAATTTTAAATGCAAATTATTTAATCTTTATTTAATCTTAATAAAGATATTTAATCTTAATAAAGATTTTAATTTAAGTTTTGAAAATTTATTCTATTGAATTTAATGTTCTATCTACACTTAAAAAATAAAGTTTATCTGTATTTTGAGAAAACACATTTAAATATATATAATTTAAGTATTTATATATTAAATTATATTTATAAATTTTCAATAATTAATTATTATTTTTCAAATTTTACATTCCAAGAGAAAATTGTGTGAATGTAATTATTTAAAAAGTTAATACGAACGAATGTATAATACGAACTGAGAATAAATCGATTTAAATAAGAGAAATCATATTTTCGATCAAAGCAGATCTTAATTAAATTTATTTTAATGGCATATTTAAAAAAAATTAGTTATATTATTATATTTTTTACAGCACATTTATTTTCATATTTTATTAAAACCATAGAAAAAATTTTTGATTTAATAAAATTACACAAATTTATTTCTTTAATAATATAAAAATTTGTCAAGAGCGAAACAGCAAAGAATTAATTTATTTAAATACCTTTTCTACCTGAAAGTATATTTTTTTTATCTATAATATATATTTTTTTCTTCAGGTAAATATTCGAGTTGCTTTATGATTCATCGAAATTAATTTGAGATATGAAAAACAAACTACTCGATTTTATTCTGTTATTCTATTGTACAGGGCAGAATATTTAGTTACCCCATTTTCAACGGTACATTACATATTTCGTAATAACAATAGAGCTGTTGGCCATGGTCCGACGCTTTGTTGATGTTACGGTCTTGGGGCTCATCGCGGTGTATGACAATGAGTGCCGATGCTTGTACAAGAAGTGTTGTCATTCGCACGGCAGTAGTCGAGCGAGCAAGTATCACGGGGTCACTCTCGTCCGCTTTGAATGGTTTTGTGGGATTTATGTAATTCGCATTACAACATTCGAAATAGAATTTTTTTTATATTTCATGTTCCGTGCAATACGAAACACATTTGAAGAATCATTGCATACATGAACTATATACGAAAAAGAGAAAGTAGCTGCCGTAGCTAAAAACTGCGTGTGATAATTAAATGGCTGATGTAAAATATGGACTGCGAATATCTTAGCGGTGATACTTAACTTATATAGTTGAACGGTTTAGCTACAGTATATATTTTAGATAGCTGTTATTGTAAGATACATTTCAGCAATTAGTTGCAGTGTGCACACAATTTCACTGTCATTGCAACGACAACAATACAAGTATTGCTATATTCACAATATATCCTGTAGCTAAATATGTAAAAAAAAATACTAAAAATTTCGAAAAAACACTAAAAATTGGATGTTAACACTCAACTTTGAGTAAAAATTTAGTTAAATTTTTAGTGTTTTTTTTTATTAAGAACTTGCATTGAGACAATGACAACTGTTTATCGTGGATTTCGCGCGATTTATTCATGTAAGAATTTAAAGCGAAGAATGGGAATCATAAATTATTGGTTTATTATGATATTTATTTACCAAGAGACAGGAGAGGAGAGGGAGGGAAGAGAGAGAGAGAGAGGGAGAGAAAGAGAGAGAGCGCAATGGTTCAGAAATGCTTGAATCACAGAATATATTTCGTGTTTCGTATTTTATAAATTTTTGCCGATTTGGATGTAATTTGTTCACCATTTTCGAATATGAGTGTGGAACGATACGTAAATTGTGAATCGAGTAATTGCAAAGTAATGGAGAGTAATATATTAAGTTATGAATAATACATGTATTTCACATGATTTGAACATTCGAGATATATTACACGTGTGCAATATATCTCAAATGTACAAATTACATTGAATTCCGATCATATATGTACTTTTGGATAGTCCATTGCGTCTTAATTGGTTCATTAGTTCAATTTTATTTGCGTCGCGTCGCAGAATAAGAAATCACTGATACTATTTTCGAATTTATTGCTCATTAACGGAACATTGCATATATATATATATATATATATATATATATATTAAATGAAGTCAACACCGAATCGAGTAGCATTTAATTAGTAAGTGTCATTATAATTAATTCCGCATTTTACTTAATACTTAGTTTTATTTACATTTCATTTATTTACTTGTTATCATGTTTGGCAATTTAGAATATTCTTTACGCTTATTTCAATCGCCATTTATCGTCAATTATGTGAATACTTTTTTTCACGTTATATTTCCGTCGCCAATCGCGATGTTGTGAGAAACGCGTCATATGCAATTAACTTTAAAAATGCTGTGCAAAGTGCCGTGATTATTGTATTCTTGATGATTAGTGCTCGAGCGATCGTAATTAATCGTGTTTTTGTGAGTAAATATTGTGCAAGTGCAATAAAGAAACGAAAGAAAAAAAGAGAAAACAGAAGACTTGGACATTAGACGACAGAACAACCATAAGATACATTAGATATAGAAAATTTTCAAAAGAAATCTGCAAGCATAAATAAAAAAAATAGAAAAGATTTTATTATGTAGATTTAAATTTTTATTTAAATTTCTTTATATATTATAATTTTTAAGATTCATGTTTTATAAACAATGAAGATGAGCAGGCTTATTCTGTAATTCTTATTCTGTAATGCAAGTTTCGTTATTGTTATAACGTCGCTGCTCCTGCATTCTGCAACTCGTTATGACAATAATGATATCATTATGCCATCGTTACGCAGATTTTATACATGATAAAAAAGCTAGACAACGAAATATAACAATATTATTACTGTCATAACGAGTTACAGAATACAGGAGTTGCGCAGCTTTTTTGTGGTAAGAGAACTGCGCAATGGTGTTATAATGATAATGAAATTTGCGTTAAGGGTTAGAGAATCCTGCAGAATGAGATATTTACGTATTTATGATAATGTGCAATAATAATAATTTATTGTTTATAGAATAAGGTAAAGAACAGTTGAAATTTAGATGTTGTCTTGTTTTACCTTTTTCCCGTTTTTTAAATACAATTTAAATTAGCATTTAACCTCGTCCCTTTTTAGATGTAAATGTTATACAAGCTAATATACAGAGAGCAGAATCTCTTGTCAGAAATTTGTTCAGCATATATGTATGTTAAAAGTATAAAGAAAAAATAGATGAAAAAGATTTTATTACGCAACACGATGCATTTGGAAAATAAAAATATATAAAAAATTTGAAAGGATGTATATATAGGCGATTATATCAAAAATTTGAAAGAATGTATATATATATATACATATGTATTACTTTTTAAAAATAAAAAAATCATACATTCGTAAGTGTTGCTATATTCTGATTTAAATTTGAATTCAGTTTAACTGTATTTAAATGGAATAATATATAAATTTAGATAAAAGTAGTATATAAATTTAGATAAAAGTAGTATAAATTTAGATAAAATAGTTTATGCAAGATGTAAGATAATTCGAGGGAAGATGTCACAAGGGGGAAGATGCCTTTGTTTATAATTTTTTTATAAAACATATGTTGATCGTAATGACTTGCGCAGTTATCGGCAGAGACGAACATGTTCATGTCAAAGTCGAGATTATAATTAGTAAAGATTATACGAAACACGAAAAAGATAGGTCGTGAAACATCTTTGAAATATTTAGTATGCTAATATATAGCTAAGGTCTGTTTCGATGCTTATTGTAAAACTGGGCAAATGCAATTTTAATCAGTATTTCCTGGAGGTCATATAGTGGGTGGTATAGATTATAATTTATAATATTCTTATGCGTAAAAGTTGCAATTGAATATTCCTTTTACACTTGGGGATAAGATGATAGTAAATACAAAACACAATTTTTCTTGCTTGAAACCGTCATCAAAACGATTTTATGAATTAAAATTTGATGCTTTATATAATTCGAAATATTTTAAGTTAATGAAATGCTTAGACGAATAAAAGTATATCCAACTTATCTCTTTCATATTTCGTCAATTTATATTTTATCATATCTTGTGTTTTTATACAATAGCTTAAACTCTTGATTATGGACTATAAATAACTAAAATATGCAAGTTTATATTGCATCACATTATTTAATTGTTTGTGACACCTTTCCCCATAGAAAGTGACATCTTACCCGTATATATAGGGGAAAGATGCTACTTTTTGTAGGGTGACATGACAGATATGACATATTAATCTCTCTTCTAATAATACATTAAAAATTTAATTCATTGATTTATATGATTAAAAAAAGGTTGCTAGAATATAAATAATATTTTTTCGATCGTTTGTTCAATAACATTAAGAAGTTATTTAAGAATAAAAGCTTAAGTGTGGCGTCTTCTCCTCAATGACCTTAATTCATGAAAGAAAAGACGTAAAACATTGATTTGTGCTTAATACGATATTATTGGTACAAAGTGACGCTGTAATAGGTATAAATTTTGGTGCAATTCAACTTACATACTTAAATAATTTTAAAATAATAATTTCGAATTTGGTTTATATGAGGCAAGCGTTGATAATGCGAAAGCAAATTATATTGATATTTCTTTTTAAATCTGTGTAGCGAAATAATTAAATTCATTTAAATTCATAACCGAAATAGATTGCGTCATTAAGGGCATAATAGCATTGTATGTTGCAGGTATTGTATATTACGTTTTACGAATATAATACTCATATAATTCATAAAATGTTGGTTCATGACACGATAACAATAGCGTTAGGAACTACTGATATATTTTAGATATAAATCAATTTTATATCTGACACGGTTTTATTTTCTTATAATAATTATTATGAATTTGGTTTGTGCGAGATTAACATTGGCAGTAAATAACATTATTTACTTTTTAAATTGATAATGACAAAATTAAATTCGCTCGGGTAAATCGTATTATTAAATGGTATCTTGTTATTATTATTATTACACTTAATTCATAAAATATTAATTTATTTAATATTATAATGGTAGTGTTATGTTGCAATGTGCCTATATATACCTTAGATATAAATCGACTTTAATACGTATAATAGTCGTTTTTCACTTTCCTACGTTAATGATTCCGGGCTCGGCTAGTGTAAAGCGAACCCTGAGACAGTGAGAGCAAATATCGTTCATTGTTATTTACCCCCGAGTCTGCGTGCTCGCGTAAACTCGATCGGTCGGAGTTTGCTTAAACGGAGCATTTGAGCTTATAGTGAAGGACGAGTAGTATCTTCGTCGTATACCTCCCGTGTGAAATGCCGGCCATGTTCGATCTGCACCGAATATGGAGACGTAGACGCAGTCGTGTCAATCCAGAGAATTTAAAAATCTTTTATTTGTCTTCCTTGCGAAAGGTACGTAGATGTTACAAAGCAACACAGTACGTCGTATCACAGTTTGGCAAGAAGATTGAGATCGATTTTGAGATTTTCACTTTATATTTTTCAATTTGCTTTGGCAAATTTTAAAATCTTTATTTTTGCCTCGATTATATTACACTGTAAAAAATGAAATGTTAATTTTAACTTATAGTCGTATAGTGGAAACTTTCTGAGATATGCAAAAATGTTAAAATTAACACAAAAATATTAATTTTAACATTTTTTCATATCTCAGAAAGTTTACTATACGACTATAAGTTAAAATTAACATTTTAATTTTTTACAGTATGCGTGAAATTAACCTGAACACATTAATATCATAAAGTCGTGGTATTATTCTAATTATTCGTGGCATTAAAATAACAATAATAATAATTATAAAATACAAAACATATTTGTACAAACAATTACAATGGAGTATATATTTTTTGATGACATTTGTCTCGACAATTCGGTTTTTAAAACAACATTTTATCCGTGAATTAACAGAAACTGTTTGTCCGATAGCAATACCACACAACAAATAAAAAACTGAAAGGGAAGCAAAATGGAATAATATTTTGGATGTATCATAGTGCGAAATGTGTAAAATTCACAAACATTTTGCATAAAATGTATGTTGCGATATATACATATAGAATGTTATGAAACGAAATCGATATTGAAGTGTTCATTAAATTTTCTACATCTAGTAATATTCCCAAATATTTATTACTATGTAGGACTTTGAATTTTTTTTAAGTGACAAAATAATTCTAAACGTTTATAAAATATTTTTTTTATATTACTTTGTATTATTATTTTAATTATGTTTTATATTATAATCTATTTTTTATATGCATTTGGATGATAAATTTATATTTTTAGACTTCCAAATATTTTGTACATTCAAATATTCTTAGAGATTTTTCACCAACTCCGATTAACGCTAATTAATAGTTAACTCAATTATCACCAACGTGAGAACTAAACATAGTTCGTTTCAGAAAAGGAAGAGAAAGAAATTCTGATATATTGAACTGTAGTTAGTATTTCTGTGAGTTGATTGTCGATTAACATTAGAGGTTTAATGAAAGAGAGACTCTTTACAAGATGGGATCACTATTGGCACTGAAATAATATCATATTTTGAGGCAAGAAATAAAGTAATTAATTATAACAAATCTTACTCAGGACAGGAAGCTTTAAGATTTTAAAAGTATCTCCCCTTTAAAGATTGACGAAAGATTTTCTAAATATTTTCGACACCTTCAAGAGTTTCAAGCATTCGAAACTTTTGATACTTTTCGAGATTTTCAATTTATAGTTTCGAATAATATTCAAACAATTTAGATTTTTATACGAATTATTCAAAAGATTCGGAAAAAAGATTCAAATGTTCATCATTATCTCTGAGGAAGACTAAATGAAAATATAATAAATATTGGCTGAGATGATGACATATAATTTACTTTTTCGCATGACATACATTTCATTGTAATAGTTTGTATTGCGCTAATGTACAGTTGTTACTAAATAATTCCCCAAAGATGGCAAGACGCGATCAACATCTAACTTGTGCGGCATACTTTATTCCCCTGAGATACGACACGGTGGCAAAGTTGGTGGTATCTAGTTAACCTGTTTCCGGATCTTGAGGTAGAGGAAAATAGGATGTTACGTCAAACTCGATTAATGTCCATGAAATTCAAGGGAAAGGTACGATGCGATGGAAACTAACGGTCGCTGTGCCGATCGGAGTTGACAGAATCGTTTTACGTTTAAGTTAACTTAAACGTAAATAAACTTATAATCGTGACAATTATGGGATTTGATCGTTTTTTCGTGTAAAAAATTTAAATATTTTATAATTAAACGATTACTTTTTTATTGATGTTTTTTATTTCTAACGCAATTTATCTTTATAATTTATCTTTTTAATTTAATTTAATTTATTAATTAAAATTTATCATTTTAAATAAATAAAAAATTGTATTCGACATGTAATATTTCTTTAAAATGATCGATTTGCGCGCATATTCGGTGTCTAGTTAAATAACACTGTTGTAAAATATTATATGATAATAACATACTGGGTGTTGCCAACTTTACTTGGGATATAAATTTATAAGAATGATATATTATAATAATTGTTTTTTTTTTTAAGTAACTGTTACATTTAATCTTACATTTAATTAATAAAAAAAAATGAGTTTGTATCTGCTTGTGATGATTATCTTACAATCGCGCCATGTCTTAGCGCCGAGACACTACTGTGTCTCTAGATCATGGTTATCTTATTTTTTTTTAGTGTTTTATTTCTTTTTGTGCAAGAAATGGAGAAAGAAATTGCTGTATTATTTTTCTATGATATTGTTGTGTTATTTTTCTTCGAAATCTTATGGCTTCTGCACAGAACGTGGCAACGCTTGCCGCACGGTAAAAAAAATCAATGTCTCGCTTACTTGGAAGTAATAGATATATAATTTCCACCGCGCGATAAAAGTTGAATTCAATCCAATTTTTGCAACGTATATTACATCATTTCTAGAAATTTTGCAAGATGAGGCCGACTTGAGAACATAAAATTATTGGCTAGACTTTCATCGCGCGGTAAGCGTTCCCACGTTCTGTGTGCAAAGTTAAGATGAAATCACATGATGCTCAATTTCTTGAATGCATATGCTGAATTCACACTGGATCCGACGTACGTTGTACGCAACCAATCAGAAAGCAGAATTTTATTTATATCCATAATACGAAGCAAAATCCTGTTTGCTGATTGGTTGCAGAGTGTCGTATCCAGTGTGAATCCAGCAATACACTCACTAGCAGAAAGGATGCAATAATCTTTTTTTGATGAGTTCGGAACTCAGTCTTGCTTATAAACCGATTGAATTAGTAATTGCTAGATCTATCATAAGTAAGAACCAATTGCGCAATGAGCAAGCCACATTGCGGAAAAAAATTGTTGCAATTTTTCTGCTGCCGAATGTACAGTCTGATTTTTGAAAAATAATTATGAAATTATAGTTTCTTTTGATTGGTGCGTGGTGGATGGAATCAGATTGGTGCATACGTGGAAATAAGCTATGAAGTAATCCAATAAAGTAATAAATATAAAATTATGTATATGCAGCATGCAGCGTTCGATGCATGAAAGAATTCTAGCGTCAGAGCAGGCATGACTGTATGCATGTTATCATTTGAGAAATCGAGCATCCATCTTTAATCTATAACATTCAATCTGAATGTGGTATAACCATAAAAAGCATTCAACTGTTTCCACTTATTATTTCGCATCATCTTTTTTGAAAATCAATAGTTCCATCCACCATGATCAAACAATTTCACAGATGAAATTACGATGGAATTGAGGCGAAACGAACAATTTCACAAATGAAATTAGATGAAATTAAGGCGAAGCGGACACAATGATAATAGCTGTATTATTTTACTATCACGTACAGATTAGGCTTTTTTTCGCATCTATAGTACAAAAATTTGACGCAGTATTTTAGAGGATAGCTTGTAATCGATAGAAGTCTCGCGAGAGTCGACTAGATGATATTGTCGGAGATAACTCGACGTTTCCATCGACGTAAAAAGAATTTGAAGTGCATAAATCTAGACGTCCATAATTAATGACTTTTTTTTAGCGCATTTCTGTACATTTAAAAACAACTGTAAATTTACCATATTTAAACTTTAAACATATTTTGTGAATTGTAGATCTCGTACATTGATTTGCTTCTCTCCTTGATTTGCTTTAAATTGCTTATATATAATTAAATTGCGTATATATAAAAATACAGCGAATATATGGAAATCTGTTTATAATAAAGGTTATTATCACATATATTACCGTCTTTCATGTAAGTTATTTTCATCGTGTGTTCTAATAAAGTGTTTGCTATTTGCATTCAAACAGAATTTCTTTTTTTGTATGGAAAGGCTGAATTTACATTTAAATGTTCTGATTGCTCTAATTAAATATTCTTCCGGGAATTCTGGAACCATCTGTGATTGATCTTTGTATAATAGCGAGGAAATTGAGTTAAATTCTATGAAAAGGAATTTGGAAAGAGAGAGAGAGAGAGAGAGAGAGAGAGAGAGAGAGAGAGAGAGAGAATTCAAAAATGTCAGTTTTTCTCGAAGTTTCTGTAAAATCAATTACTCTCCGACATTACCAGCGTTTTCCGGCTCGCCCAATTTATGCTCGCGACTCTACTGCAAAATAGACTTTTTGCATTGTGTTAAAAAACAAAAAAGAAATAGAGCATCAAAATGAACAACAGAAAATCGGCAACACCACCTTTTCTCTGACATTTTTTTTGTGCACAGACGAGAAAGTCTCAGGCAGCTGATAGTGCCGCCTACATCCCTCTAGAAATCCAGTTATATAAATGCGCATATGTGATTTAGACTGAGACTACGTATTATACAGTTTTGATGGACGGACGAATGAAGTACCGTCATTCGCGAACATAAAATTACAAATCACATTTTGCGTTCCATTTAAGGATAATTGCGAGCAATCGCTGACGTGCGATGTCGGTTTCCTGATAAAAGTATTAGCGATGATCGTAATATTGTAATTAAATGAAACTACACGTATACGAGGGAAACGATAATCCTGTATAGATTTATATGTGCAATATATACGTATATTATTTACAATAGCCGCGAAACATAATATTGAAAATTTCTGGCAAATAGATTATACCTATGGCGATATTGAAAAGGCTTTCGAGAATTTTTTACACGAAACATTTAATGAAAGATAAACATATAAAGGATGTTATCAAACTTTTATTATTACTTTAATATAATATCTACAATAATTATATAAAAATATATGCTTAAAAAAATTTGAAGAAAAGAAAGGAACAAAATTATTTAAAAAAAAAAAGAAAGAAGTTTATTTATGATTTACATGCTTCAAAAATTTTTATTTGATAAACTTTTGCGACAGGTAACTTTTTTTAGAAAGAAACATTTTTTCTCTGCAAAAATATGGAATCATGAAGTCTTAGATTAGAATTAAAGTTGCGCGTCATATAAGAGAGCCTGTATATCGAAATATAATAAACGTAACAAACTACTAGATCTAAGATTGAAAAAAATAACATGGTTTATACACTACTGCGAGCGTTGTTAACGGAATTTACAGTATGGTGTCTTATAGAGGCTACTATCATGATATAGGTGACACAGGGAAGTATTATTCGAAAGGATTGTGCTTTAGAGCACAAAGCTATTATTATTATTATTATTAAACAAGCAGCGTTAAGCTCCGCACTTGGAACAAGAGCGGAGAAACAATGATATCTCTCTGTGTCAATTCGAGATGTTGGTCCATATTGGCGCGCGCTGACTAACTATTGTATCAACCACCACGTTTGTACAGTCGCAGGGACGTGTTTCTGTCAGCGTTCTCCTTTCCTCAACGTCGTTTCGCATTTTCAAGACAAATAGTATCGTGAATATCGATTGTGATGCCATCCGCGAGAGTTGCATGATTATGTTATGCTCTGCATTGCGTTATATTATATTATACATGTAATATTGTACATACATTTTAAGGTCATTGGATCGAAAGGTCATTGGATCGCCGAATCGATCTTTACCATCACGTTACGATGCTACGACCACCGTTCTGCGGTCGTAACTTTGGTTTCGAAACTACCCGTAATGCGATAACGTAAACACCACGAGTACGAGATATTTCGACCGATAAAAGCGACGATATGGATGCCGTTGGTCTCATTTAATTTGGTCTTTTATTTGCTCTTTGTAGATATTATTCGACGATGATTGTTTCTGTACAATGTCCGAAAGAAACGAAGCGAGAACGAACGAGCTGTTTAGCAGTTTTATTTAACGCACTCGACACCTCGGATGTATCTGAATTTGAAATAAAATGAAATATATTCATGCGCGCTCCAGTAAAACTCTAGTGAATATGTATCGAAATGGTTGCAGCCATTACAGAATCACTGACGGCTGCAGCAGTGCTGTATAGATATGTACATATATGTATATATTTTTGTGTAAACTTTTATCCATATAAGTATATTACCCATGTATATGTATGTACATACATATCAGTCCTATATATAGGGTGTCCTGTAAAAACGCAAGGAGAGAGTTCTGAGATCATTTTGAGACGAAAATTCTAATTAAAATGTTGAGGTTACAATAATGTTTAGATATCATAAATATCAGTAATTAGAAATATTAATAATTTTATTTTTGCATAATTATCTTAATATTTCGTAATCTTTATATTATCAATATTAACATCGGAAGATAATTAGCTTTTGATTTTAACACTTTATGTTGTAAACTTTACGTTGCAAATTTTAGGCTAATAATTCAAAAATTATCTTCTATAATTTAGTATTAAAATTTTCGTCTTCAAATGAACATAGGAATATACTTTTAAGCTGTTACGCTCTTTACGGGACACACTGTTTATGTATTACGCATACATAAACTACATATTTACTGTGTTCGTTTGTCGGACATATTACATGGATAGATATTATATAAATACTAAGGGGTATTCATCCACATAACGCTTTTTTTTTTCGATACATTAAACACTTTTTGCGCGCGTAACTCTTTTGATGAATATATAAACGAATAATTAATATTTTAACGCATCTGACATGCTCGCGATGTTTGTAAGAAAAATCTTTTCGTGTACTAGCAAATTAGAGGGGAAAAAATTCATTGTAATTAGGCACCTTCGCAGATAGTAATGCGAAGGAAAAAGTATAACTACATTAAATATCCATAAAAAACAATTTTTATTAAAGACAAATGTTGCCTTTATCATATTCTGATAAATGTTCTACCGAGTTGCAGCAAACAAGACATTTTTTGAAAGAGACGTAGTGTATTTTCTATCTTGACCAGTTAAGCAGCTAAAGCTTTGAACTGAGAGTACTGAGACCTGTAACGAAACAGAAAGATTTAACCACTAGAAGAATCCTAAAACGAAATGTAGGTTCTAAGTAACCGCGATGGTATTGGAAGATAAATCGATTTCATGAGCTACATGTATATAAAGTCGGGATTATGTATGTGCTGGAAAATTTATGAGTGCCGGTAAATGTATCTAGTGGAAATCATTTACTGATATCTGTTAAAACATATATTATTAGAATATGAAATACAAAAATCTTAAAAACATAAAAATATGAATTATAAAATATTTTAAATAAACAGTATATATGTGTTTCTATATAAAAGTATATAAATTCTCGTGGGAATTGAAATTGAGGAAAATTGTTGCGAATTTTCTGGTTAACAACAAGAAAATATCGTTTGTTAAAGACTAGACAATATAACATCTCGTTAATTAAAGTTATAATTTCCGACGGCGAGATCACGATTGTATTTTGCATCACCTCTAGCTTTGGATGTAAACAACTTTCGCATCCTTTGTCATGCAATTATGCATTTTCTGTCGTTCGCATAGAACAGTAGAATATATAGGACAACTCATAATGTTAATTATAAAAGGATTTTCTAACACAGTTGAAAACCCTTTCTTACACTCAAAAAAGTGATCTTGCAGTTATAGCGAAAATTATCTAAGTATGAAAAATAGCTAAAATAGATAAATTTCTATAGCGATATTAGATATGTATTGCATCTAATCATATAGATGACAGAGATAGAATTTAAATTTATATTATAAATTTTATACGTATGATATATAATTTTCTATCAGATACAAAAAACAGCTATAATTCTAGCTGAAGCAGCAACATATTTTTTTGTATGTAATGAAAATATTAAGATGAACTTTGAAATTATCCAAATTAAAAAAATCATTTTATAAATTAATTTTTAACAGAAAATTTAATGACAAAACTTTATTTTATTTTATTTTATGTTCAATACATTTTTTTTATTCACACATAGATATTACTTTAACAAAATTTTGATTTGAGATCTTAGCAAAATATCTAATATCAAGAATTAAAAAATTATGAAAAATGTAAAAATGTGATAGTATGCGTGGTATGCTTGTGACTTTTGTTAAGCAAAAATTGTCTTCAATTAGTTAGAGAATGCGCTTGTAAGTTTGGATTTATCGTAGAAGCGTTCTGTTTATTTTATTTTGCTTTCTGTTTTCCTGTTACTATTCTCTGTCAAAGGTAATTAAAAGTATCCGGTACAGTAAGTAGATTACGTAACGTATCCACAATTCTGTTTTCCACTCTCTAGATCAGGCAACTACCATGTAACTTTTACGACTTCCGATCGGAAGTTTCTGATCGCGATTAGTCATGATTCCTGTATCGATTTTCGGTGGCTACGAGATGAAAAACAGCCGAAAATCGCAACATTTAGCTTTTTGGCAGTCTCTCATTCTGATCACATACTATATTTCGTTTTGCTTTCCAAATCCCAAGGGATCACTGATCGTTGAGACTTTTTATGTACGCAAGATCAGTCACAGGGTGAAAAACGAGAACATTTATATGCCGTTCCGATCAATGATTTGAACTCGAATCCTGAGCAAACGAACACGAACAAATATAAGCATTCGCGACATAGATGCCATTTGTACTCACT
Source organism: Acromyrmex echinatior (assembly GCF_000204515.1). The sequence continues at coordinate 526,169 of NW_011627180.1, forward strand.
GAAGGAGCTTGTTTGTTCGTATTTGTTCGTGTTTGTTTGCTTGGTCTGGATACGGCTTGATGAGCTCTTGGACACGTGATCGGTTCTCCAACGGCAAAATAGGATATTGATTTAAGTGACATATACGAAATACGAAATACGAAACACGAAATACGAAACACGAAATACGAGATATTTCAAACAAAAATGTAGGAAAGCATTTTACATATATCGAAACAAAGCTTTGCAGTATTATATTAACGATACGTAGCTTTCTGATGTAGCTATTTTGGTAAAGCAAAACGATGCCGGAAAATTTTCAAAAATTTTAAATGATAATTTTTGGTTTTATGATCAAATATTGTATGTCATTGAATGCTGGAATTTGTGATATTTATGTATTATTTAGCCAATGATATTCGATATCTGTGGGCGATGGTAAAAAAAACGTTTTTTTTTTTAAATCGCGTTTCAACATACGAAATGTCATCGGCAGTTTACGTGAGTCAATTCGAAAGTTTATAATATCTTTCCTCAATCTTCTAATAAACTGTTTAAATACAATTTTATATTATATTATTTGATATTAAATTAAAACCTTTAATTAAATTTACACAATGTACGAATTGAAATAACTTATTTAAATAATGAAAAAGAAATTAAGTCGACTGTCTATCCGCAATCAGTATTGATTTATATAAGTAACGATATTTTTATTAAAATTCAGATGATGTACAGACAGAGTTTTCTTTTAAAATTTATTCTGAAAATATGATAATTGTGATACAGTACAATATTTTAAAGATTTTGGTAAAAATCTTTAAAATATTGTAGTGTACCACAACTATCATATTTTCAGGGTAAATGTTAAAAGAAATCTCTCCGTGTGAAATTCATTATGAAATTGCAGGTGGATCGGATGGAAAAGGAGGAAGGGCAGGTAGAGGGTGGTCTGCAGTCTTCCGGTGGTGTTTCTGATTCAAAGATGGGCTCCGGACCTGATTCCGGCAGTAGCGCTCCCTCTTCGGTTCCCCAGTCGCTGGTTACTTCGAGGGACGAGGAGGATGATGAGGATGAGGAGAGTAGTGATAAGCGGTCTAATTGCCACGGAGGATCAAGGTTAGTTATTTTTGATGCATCCTTGCACCGTAATCCTGATTTTAGCCCTTAGCATTTTGATACACAAATCGAAAGATGGTTTCGCGCCATAGATTATATGGAATAATATAATATTACATACTATTTAAATTAAATATATCCAAATCTTTGATTACGATACATAAACATGTAAACGTTAAAATCGATATTATTAAAAGATTGCTAGCGTGAAAACTAGCGATTGTTCTTTCCTTTAATTTGATATGAGTGCTGTTTCCACATCGGATATATCGGTTAACAATTTAACGTTAATCTCATTAAGCATGAATTCGTTAACGTATACGTTCTGTTACGTGTGAGTAAACACGTAATTATATTCGTCACGTAATTTAGCTTGAGATAAAAATTTATGAAATAAATACAGCTTCGTCCAATAACAAATTTTTATCTTCTTTTGTATGGAGCTGCATAGAAATTAAAACAAATTACATAATTGATGAATGCATAACGTACACGTTGCACGAAGAATATCAGTTATTAATAATGACGCTGGATTTATAAAAAAAAGTAATTGAAAGAAAGAAAAAAAAACACGGAAATTTATCTACACACATGCGCATTTATTCGGACATAGCTACTTTATGTTTCTCATTTACGCAGGAGATAACTACTCTATATTTCCTGTCTCTTTGTGCAATTGATTAATTGCATACTAATTTAAGCGTATCAATCAACTGCACTGATTTAGGTGTCCAATCAAGGAGATCCAATTAATTTCTATAATTTTGATGTGTAATCGCGTATAGAGAGAGATTTTGGAAATAGAGGCAAACCGCTGCTACTGCTGCCTTTTACGTGAACTGCGAGAAGAAAAATGGCAAAGAGAAAAATTTTACAGGTGCATCTTTGCGAAGGAGGTTCATAGAAAATTAGATAATGCTGAACCTGATATACAAGATTCTCTTTTACCCATTTTCCTCGACATTTTCCTCTCTTTACTCACGAAAGAGCGACGGCCGTTCCAGTTAACAGCAGCACACTGTATAATCTTGGAACTGGTTTGTCTCTTGGTACGCGTGTCGCCTTGGTTCAAATTTAAAATAATTCGCATATCGAGAATGCGGAAAAACTCGCTAAATTTTGTTGTTTAATTTCTAAATATAATATATTAATATTTAATTTCTTTACTATTATTATGCGAGCGTTCCTCGAATTTCATTGTGATTGTGACAATAGTCAATTGTGGTGCATTTTCTGCAATGTTTGTGCCTTGTGCAAACTATAATATTTTGAAAATTTTATTCGATACTGGGCTTACGTTTGATCCCGCTCACAGCGAGAGTGCTCTAAGTACCGATTTTGCTTTCAATGCGCATTAATATCCAATATTTAACAATACCTGAATACGGCAATCTGCGTTATAACATACGATATCTAGAATATTTTAGGATGTAACGGATAAATTGTGCCGTTACAGCTTAAAAAGCAATACAAATTTTTTGTTTTCCCATGTTACGTCGGACTCCCATGACTCTTTTCTGTCGTGGAGATCTGAAGTTCATTTGAATATACAATAAAGATAGTTACGAATGACAGATAAATTGAACCATTACATCTTAAAAAGCAATAAAAATTTTCTTCTCCATGACAACCTAAAGTAAAGATTCCAGTATCTCCTCGTAAATGTCAGCCCAAGATAAATTAAAAATCGATGCACGTATACAAACGGCGGAAGATTAAAGAGATACCGATGATGCCCTCCTTGGACACGCGACTAGAAAAAAAATGGTCGAAGCAAAGTGCTTCTCGATTTGCGTCGCTTCTTCCCCTCAGCTTCCTTGCGGTCCAGAGCTTGAACGCGACCAAATCGGTCAAAATTAAAAAAAACCCTCAGACTTAGACATCCGGATCTTGGACGTAACAATAGACGGGAAATATTGATTTTAACCCTCTGACAATATCGCACATTGTTTCAAACTTTATCAACATTTTTCGTTTTAAATTTACTATTAAATTTTTTTACTCGCAATCATCTCTCTCGGATAAAAAATATTGTCAATGATGAAAGGAAAATTAACTTGTTCTTATTTATTACTGTCTTTCTCATTATAATCTCTCTCTTTGCCTTAATTTTACGGTTTTTTCTGATGAAACGAGTTCTAGGATTTAAATTTTATAAAATTTATTTTGAAAATTTATATATTTTATACCTCTGAAGTAGAAAAGCGAAACTGAAACTTGTAAATAGTATTTCATTCTAAGACGAAAATAAGCACTGTATTCTAAAGTCATATAATCGTTCTTGGCAGGTTTTACGAAAATTTGGCAAGCGTTTCATGTTTGTGTAAATTCCTCGTTTCTCGATATGTTAAAAATGTAAATCATTGTCGATATTATCTCTGTTCTGCTGGAAAATATCACGGAAGCTGGACTTATTTCCAGTTTTTAAAGACGTCTCGCTTCGCATATACGCTTCTTCCAACAGTTTCAACGAACTTTCCACGATTATGGCGGAGTATGGGTGATCACGTAATCTAACGAGTACTTGAGTTTTGATTAAAAATCACCGCTGGCATGCACTTCACGTTCTCTCGGACGGAAAATGCGCGAACGGCATTCGTAGCGAGATGGTTACAAGTTTGCTTGAGATGCACGAATGCATTCGATTTACCGTCTCCATATTTCAATTAAAAAATAAATAACTTCGGTTTATGATATCGTACAAAACTTAGAAATGTCACAATGTAATGCGAATCTAACAAATCCAATATCTTTCTAGAATATCATATCTAGAATATCATATCGTTGCATAAACGACTCAAAAAGTCATCATTTTGTTTATTACATTTTAAATTTTAATACGTTAATAACAATATAAAATATATGATTCATCATTTAAAAGAAGATGAGAAAGAGAATTAAAATTAAAAATTTCTAAGTTATAAGATCTATCATTATCGCGTGATATCTGCCTTAATCTCATTATGTAAGCTTTCTCTCATTAAAAGCAGACTTTCTCATTGAAATACGTCTTCATCCGAGGAAAAAATTCAGCTTCGCGATAAAGACTGGTTCATTCGATATCTCCGCGATATTACAGTGTTCGCCGCGATCGCGCGATAAGAAGATACTGCCTCGAGACATAATTCTTGTAAATTTCGGAAGAAAATCTCTCACGTTTTGCATCCAAGCGAAAATGGGTCGTGTCTCCATCTCCGTCGAACGCAAGAGTTATAATTGGCCCGAGAATAATAATCCACGTTGGAGAGATCACCGGATCGGCGTTATTAGAGCCGCACTAATGTCATTACAGACATTAAATCTGGTTAGCGCATCGATATACAAAAAACGTTATCTTGTTGTAGTATTCTCTAGCATTTTCGTACATCTCAGTTTCGCTCTTTAGTCTTTTTTCGATTAATTATGAAATTTCAGAACCGGTACATATTGCAATGCGGAAAGCTAAAATTGAATTTGATCAAATTTAATTTATCTTCTTTTAATATTTTTATTTAGCATTTTGTAAAAATATCCTAAAATCTCCAAAATGAAAAAATGTGGAAATATAAAAATTATACTATTATATAATATTAATTCATTCCCTACAGACAAAAATGGTTAAGTAATTTTTATTTTATAGGACTAGTAAAAATATTTTAGCTATTTTTGTCGAAATTATGATAAACTTTACTTGCCTGAAATTTAAAATACCAGAAGCAGAAAGTAAAAATTACAATTATAATAAATTAATTTTAAGTAATTGTATCTTACAATATAAAGTAAATCATGTTATTCACAAAACTGTAAGCGAACAAGATTTATACATTTATTATTATATCAAAAAATATTTGTTGATAAAGTAAATTCTATTGAAATTTATGGTAATTTATAGATTAATAAATAAAATCATAAAATTTATTCCACGAAATGTAAATATCTTATATCTATACGATGATCATTTACCAAAAAAATAAAATAAATTTCATATTTATAAGCGGATGATGCCTGTTCCTATATGGATTTGCCACTTCTATTTTAATTTCACTTTAATATATATTGCAACAAAAAACATAAGCTTTTCTTTCTTCCTCCTCCTCCTCCACTCCTCCCCCCCCCCCCCCCCCTCCCCCCCCCCCCTCCCCCCCTCTCTGTCTCTCTGTCTCTCTAAGTTTGATACGCATGGCGAAGCCGTCTCCAAGTAAGATATTTACGCTGTCCATTTTATTCCATTATTTCTACTACTGATAATTAATTTAAGATCTCAAGTAATAACGCAATCTGCAGTGTTTTTTTTACAAGAACTTAACGAAGAGAGAGAGAGAGAAGAATTGATCCATATTTAATTTTCATTTGCTTAAGCTAAAATGGAGATAAATGAAAAGATTTATACAGTTTTCTTGCTAATTACACGTAAAAAAAGACTAGGCAAAAAAATACGCTCGCACGTTTTCCGCTTCGTACTCGTCAGTGTTTCCTACGTTCCTTCTGTTTCTTCCGTAATGATTATCATGGTTAAATGATGGATTTGAAAGGGATACACGAGGAATTCGCATGAACAAGTGAAATTTATCATCGGAAAGTCATACTTGATTTCGAGTATCTAGTATTATCGAGTATTGTCATAATTTCTGTTATAAATTTTGACCATTGTTCTGATCTGTGACGTTAGTCAATAGCAAAGGATCTTTCCACGAAACATGACGATTTCGATAGCACATAGGAGTATTTCAAATCAAAAACTTTCTATTAGATAAGGTGCACTACATGTATAATATCGGTTAAAATCGCTTGTAGATATATATAGGTCGATTTTCAGCTTACGTTCTCAGCCAAATTGCTCTTTTGTGGGAGAGTGCTTACTGTATCGCGACCAAGCACGCGAGATTCTTTGTCCGTTCAAATTAATGTAGAAACGGGTGAAGTTGAATTCGCTTTTCGCTATAGTACTCATTAAATCTAAAGCTAACGTGAGTTTTACATGCACGATCGCGTTCGACCGCAATGTTCGTCATTCCTAGAGCGATGCTGGAAAAAATATAATCGAATTAATGAGATACGATAATCTCGTGCTTTATTCGATCATCTGAGGTCGATGTTTTCTGGGGGAAAAAAAAAAATTCTGTTTTCTCGTAATTCTTGAGGCAATGAAAAGTTAAAATGACTCTTCACTTACTTCTTCATTATTTAAAATTGTATGATAAAATATTAAACACTATAGATTTTATTCATACAGAACATTCTTTTCAGATCACTTTGTGTGCGAAACAAATGAGTCTATATAAAAAAATGGAACATTTTTCTCTCATACCTTTTTGGAGAAATATCTTACGTAACATTAATTACAATCATCTTTACAGCATCTGCATTTCAAATCTGGATTAAAAGCTCGCAAATTTAACGGATGTTATTTAGTTGTAACATGAACTTTCATTTATTTATGTCCTCCCGAAAAAGGAGGGTATCGATGGGATTCTAGATGAAAAATATAATCTCTGTTTATCCACATATAATATATTAAAAAAACATCAGGGCAGCTATCTCATCTCACACGAAGTTTCCGTCTTGATTGTCGAGTGTTTGCTTCTCTCTGCTTTCTGGAGAAGTCATGAAATGAAAGTACTTGTGATGTGACGCGGAAAGCAAGACATGCTAAATTTTCGTCCATTTGCTTCCGCCGCGCGTCCGTAACGTACTTCTACAATAACGGTGTTAATGACTAACATTTCATTATTTATTTATATTCTGATATTTTCCGCTTTAAATATTATATACGTCGGTAAATTGAAACGTGGAATTTGTTGGGAAAAGCAGCGAATAATTTAAGAGAAAATTGAAAATATCTTGTAATCATGTGAGTTATAATCATTTAATTGCTGGGAACCGAGATATCACAAATTTCTATAATACGAGATATAATTGTGATATTATCGAATAACTCGACAGAAAATTGAAAATGTCTCGCCAGAGTCGCGATTATTACAATTGCTGAAAATCGAGAAATTAGAGCGGCAGATATACGGCTTCCAAGAGTTTCGAGAGCCGCGTAAGAGCATCGTTGAGTATTTTTCACCGTCAACCAGTAACGCAAATAGTTTATCACATGTTCCGTGCAAATTCTTATTTCCGTAAAAGCGGAATTTCTATAGTATTACATTCAGCGGATTCCTTTCTTTCGTGGAGAACTGGAAGTTCGTCTGAATATAAAGACAGTTATGAATAACCTTTTAGATTCGATCCCACGACATGAACTTTAGCTATTTTATTTAATAAAAAGCGAAGTTTTTCATTTAAACGGTACGATTAATTCTTACAAACATTTTAAGGTTATTTTTACATAATGATATATGCCAAAAGCTTTCGTCAAAATTGTTAAAATATTTGCAGATATTTGGGATTAATATTCTGTTTCACGTTTCCATTGAAATCCTATGGAATAGCTGTAAATATCGCGTATTAAATAGTGAAAATCACAATTTTTATGCGCAATATTTGATTGAAACATTGAATATTTAACAAACGTCATTGCATTATTCTTCTACCCTATATTTGTTACATCGAAATGACGAAATGTGAAATATCATTGAAATATCAAATACGTAGCAGCTTTGAAATAGCTGCCGATACAATGATATTTACGAAATGAAATCCCAAGTTCTCATTGCATCGAACGAAGCGGTTATTAATTAATTATCTATTATCTCTCGCTGTAATTGCGTTATAAGTTTGTACAGTAACGTCGTAGAAACTATTAATTCACAAAATATTCTTTACGACATTGCGGTAACTGAAATCTAATTTATAATTTAAGCTAATAGCAGCGCGCTCTGATTATTGGATTTTCGCGTCGCAACGCGTTTCGACAAAGCGCATGTCATATGCATCAAAAATGCGTTTTCAATAGTGCGTGGTAAATATCAGTTCAGAATCATCGAAACATTTCGCGATCGAACTAATGGATAGAACTTTAATTGAGCGATAATGAATTTGAAACCTACGTTTTCGTGTTTTATTTCAACGTTTAAACACAGCTTTTCTCTTTTGTAACTATACGCCCAACGAATATACTAATAAACCGCTGTGAAATATTTACCATGTATACAGCGTACATATACTTTGCTCCAATCAAATGTTTGTTACAAATAATAACATTTTTAATACATGATCGGCACGTGCAAGCGGCACGTAATACGATTATCTGATGTCTGGATATATGCGGAGAAAACATTGAAGTTGATAGGATTACGGTGCAGTGGTCGAAAATATGGAACATATATTTTTTTAATTTCTTAAAAATTTGTTTCTCTATAAGTTTCTCTCTTTCAAAAGCCCCTCTCATATCACGCATGAAAAGAATTGGAACGTTATAAAAAAGCAAAGCGTTACAGAAAATAGAAATGTTTTACACAGTGTATTATAAAAGTTATTAGGTATAAAATTTTTGCTATCAATATAAATGATTTTGTCATGAGGATTTTGTTAATGCAGATGGAAACTTTAAACCTTTGCGGTCGTGCATATTAGATAGCCTGTTTTATTAATGAGTTATACATTTATTTACATTATTCGTAGTATAGAAAATCTGTGCATATTTGTATACAATATTTATACGCGATTTATCTGGTTGTAGTATAAATTAAAAAGAAATTGCACAAAATGCTTGGCTGAAATAACTGTACATTTCAGAGCTGGGATTTAGTTACACATTCCGGCTCGATTTCATTAGCAACACCCACTGTTCCTCTCTTGTCGCAACAAATCGTCGGATGCTTGTAAACAATGTGCGTACCATTTCATCACAGGATACCGTTTCTACTATTAACTATATACTATATGAATGGAACTGATGAATATCTCCCTCAACTTAAATAATGAATTAAAACTTTCTTTTTAGAATAATTTTAAATTAATAATTGAAAATATTTTTATTATTAATATTAATAGTAATAATAATAATATAGTATTATTATTATTAATATATATAGCTTCAATCATTTAATAATATATTTATTTAAATTCCATTTGCATAATATAGTTAATAGTAGAAACGTTGCTAAGATGAAGCGCATTGTTTACAAGCATCCGACGATTCATTGCTAGGCAATGCGTGTCAAGAAGGGAATAGTGGGTGTTGCTAACGAAATCGAGCCGAAATATGCAACTCCCAGCTTTTTTCGTCTACATGAGTCATTTCCGTATTGAGGATTTATGATGGTTAAATGAAAAATATATATTGTAGAAAAAATATATAGAAATATATCAAAGTAGGATAAAACAGAGTTTAAGACTCATCGCGAACTTAAAACCTCTCAATTTACCGTGCTTCTTGTGAAATGTTTAAGCTCTAAATTGTTCTGGCTCTTATTAAAGTTCGCTCTCGAAGTTCGAAAGACTTAATCTCCTTCTTATACACTTGGTTGATCGCGTCGAAGCTTTTTCAAGATATACAACAATCGCTATCTTTCTATTGTGAGTAAAGCATGTTTTACGACAAAAGCGAAAATGCGAATGATAGCTCGGTGAAATCTTGCGTGTAAGTGTGAGAAAATATCATCCGGAATAGGACTAAATTTTGCGGAAAAATTTCTCAGCTGGCCTCATCAATCATGACGAGCAAAGGACATTGAAGCTATACATTGCGCTTAATAAATTAGAAAGAAAAGAATCTCTCAAAATTGCGAGATCAGTCTTGCTTTCAAATATATTTGAAAATACAAACATTTAATATCAGATCGAAAATTGGATAGTAATCTAATATACAGTAATCTTAATTTCGAAGGTTGGACGGAGAAAAATATAAAGTACATGTTAAAATACACGTTAAAATTCTAGTTTTCCGCTGCGCGGAGTAATTGGAAAAGACCAAGTAACTAATTTCCAAGTCGAAGTTTTGCGTCCGACAGAAACTCGCGCCTCGTTGCTCGCCGTCTGTCTCGCGTGTCTGTTTCCTTTTTCTTTTCTTCTTGGTGACTTCTGTGACTTTTCAACACGCGTGGCGCCTCTCGCAAACAGGGCGTACAATCAGCAAGTTTTGCCTTTATTTATTCAGGACAAATCCAAGGATCCACTTTTCCGAACTTCGCAAAGCCAGATTTCCGTTTTCCCAGGCCGCTCGCATCTCTTCATCGTTTCTCAAACAGTGGCGATTTTTCCACGGTCGCATCCCCGCATTTCTAGCACAGCGGTAAACTTTCGGCGTTATCAAGAGACACAGTAATGTCCTGCGCTAAGTTGACCGTCCCATGTTTTTACGCGAGTCAGCGAATTGCGAGCATCCGAGATTATCGATTTTTCAATAAAAACTGAACCGATCGATTTCTTAGTATAAACTCAATCGACAGCTGAGGTCCGAATAAAATAATAAGAGTTTGTTTGACCTCTATGTATCCTATGAATGGACCTAGAGAACATGTCTGAAAGACATTCGAAAGATGTCTTGAACTAGATGTCTTGAAGACATTTTTAAGTCTTTTAGACGTGTCAAACATTTTCGAACGATATCAGGAAATTAGTCAAGTTTTGGAGCATGTGTAGTAATTTACATTATTGACTACAAATTTTATTTATACATCAAGTGCATAACATATCCAATCTGAATATAATACATAATCTATAAAACTTGGATGTTAATTAAGGGAGTCCTAAAGCGAAGCTCGAACAGAGTTACCAGAGATCGTTGTTTTTCCAACGCATCGACATGTCTTTATATATTTCCACACCAATATCTCACTTAAGATACACACAGTCGCACGTTCGTGTCAATTTTCGTATAACAGATTTATCGCGATAAAGTGTTTAAGTCTAATTTTAAAAACTCGACGTTATTTGTTCGTGTAAACTACGTGTTTGTAGATTACTATTTCGTAAATACAAGTTGCAAAACTTTCGTATCAAATGTTGTCACGACTTGACAGTTTGAGATGCCATGTTACATTAAGAAAAAATAGTAAAAAATATATTAATTTCGGAATTTTTGGTCATTCTTGGCATAAACTTCACCTTAAACACGTATTAAAACACGTATACTTTAATCTTGAAAAAAGATTTTCGAATCTGTGAAAGAGAAAAAAAGTATTTGTTATAAAAATTATATAATTTAGTGCCGGTTCCATCTTTTGATAAATTTTATCTGTTAGGTAAATCTGGCAATCTATACATGTGATTGGATAATCTTGCTACTTATCTAACAGGTAAAATTTATCATAAGGTGGAACAACCGGGTCTTAATCAATAATATAGACGGATTTAGCATCCCCTTAAGGCGTCTTACAGACTTGTCCATTATGACCATTTTATAGAATTATTTTTATGACGTCTTACAGGCATTGTCCTTATGATGTCTTACAGACATTATCCTTAAGACATTATCTTTGCCTTTGACATTTATCTAAAACATAAAAATAAAAATTACTGATGGAAACGCAAGAGGATCTATATAAAGCAGAAGTTGGAATTACCTGATAAATCGGTGTATGTGAATGATGTCATACTTAATACATATTTTCAATAATGATCTATAATTGTGACAGATAATAGATCGTTATTGAAAATATATATTAAGTATGATATTATTCATATATCGATTTATCAGATAATTCCAACTGTTGCTTGTATTTTTCATCTTGTCAACGCGTTTCCGGACAGCTTCGTACATCTAATAATTTCTAATAGATTATGTATTATATTCAGATTGATCATATGTTATGCACTCGATTGACATGTATAAATAAAATTTGCAGTCGATAATGTAAATTGCTATACATGCTCCAAAACTTAATAATTTCTTGATATCATTCGAAAATGTTTGAAAAACGTCTAAAAAACGTCTTTTGAAAAAGTCTTAAAGATTTTAAAAGTCTTAAAGTCTAGTTTAAAACGTCTTTTGGATGTCTTTCAGACATACATGTTGTTTGAAATAATTCGCAGGATAATAATTAATCAATAATAAATTTATCAACAGAATCCAGATTGCGATGCAATGTATCTGTTTATTCTCATTCCAAGCGTCGCGCGCCGAGAAACAGTGGCTGTTTAAAGATGCGTTCGGAAAGACATTATTAGCATCCTTGCTTGTCGCAGGCGATATCCAATATACCTTTAAAATGAAAACATCAGTAAAACTGTACACTCATTGGATATCGCATGTCGCGATGAACATCGCGTTGGTGTGCCGGAAGCATAATAAACTATAAAAATAAAATGAAATATCGCTAGTAGCATTTTTCCGAATCTTTAGACTGTAACGGGATGGCTACGTAGACATTACTGCTTCTCGACGAGCGACACTTGGACTGGGGACAAACGCGATCGGGACTCTGTTTATCAATATTAAGTTGATAGGTAGTTATAAATTCGACGCATTGCGCGTTAGTAAGATTGTATTAGTAAGATTTGTGAGAATTAATTAAGTGAGTGTCTAGATCATATCATATAATATAAATTGGATAGGTTGAAGACATTATTATATAATAATTCGCCACCCGACGAGCAATTACAAGTAAAAAAAAATTAAACATCTAGGTGTTGTCTATGTTTTTGCCGTCGAGGAAGTAGGTGTCTAGATGTCCCTTTCTCGACAGCGGACACTTATTTCCTCAGCGGCGAAAACTTAGACAACATCTAGATACTTAATTTTTTTTATTTAACTATAATAGTTTAACTATTACATTTTTTTTTATTTAGATAGTACAGTATCTAAAAATTTAGTTAGATATAGATTTGGAAATAATTTTGTTGAATTACTAAAATAATTATGTTGGATATTCAAACACGACGAGCAATATCGCAAAAAATTTTGACACTTATTTTATGTTATTCTATATAATTATGTTGATGATTGAAGAATTATTTTTAGATTTATATTTAATAGGAGTGTACGAGTGCTCAAAAAATTCGAGCCTCGAATCGGATCGGGTAAAATCGGGTACTTGAATTTCAGGATAAAATACTTGAAACTATTCGAGACCCAAAACTTTATTCGGGAATTCGGGACTCGATATTCGATTTGGGACAAAATTTTTCTGATCTTAAATTTTTGGAAGTATTTTTATATGTGTCATGTGATTAAATATAAATATAAAATCATGTAGTTAAATAAATGTAGCTAAATAAAAAAAAGCAATGTGTGAATAATTGCTTTATTTTAAATTAAAGTATAGAAAGTATAATGTTTGTTGGTATTAATTTACTTCGTGTAAGGTAGTGACAGAATTGGATAGGTCTGTCCACTCATTAATTCTGTCACTTCTTTTTTGATTGGTTGTAGTACCATAACAATAGTTTCCCCAAACCTCCATTCTTTGTTATTTAAATTTTCCGGCATATTATCTTCGTATAATGCAACGCTCAAAGATTTTCGCAATAATACTAATCTGTATAACATGTCCTATGTCGAATTTTATCGCGTGTTTACGTCTTGTATTTATAAACCCGATCAAGTTGCTCTATAATTGATATAAGACGCGATATAATTTTATAATGAAGTGTACGCTATATCATCGCTATATCATTCCGTAAAATGTACGTCAATAACATATCTTTCGACCTATAGGAAACTACTTATCTTTAATATTAAAGATAAGTAACTTTCTACAGACCGAGAGGTATGTTAGTGGCGTACATTTTATCTCTCGGTCTGTAGGAAGCTACTTATCTTTAATATTAAATATGTTTTTATGATATAACAATAAAAACAAGAAAAATATAAATATTTATTGTAATAATATGGTTTTTATGTTATAAAAACAAGAAAAATATAAATATTTATTATATTGTGAACACCTTACAAATGAATTTTTGTTGTAGACGCAATAACTTTTTCTAATATCTGGCGGAAAGCAGATTTGAATGACATATTATGGAAATAGTTTCTTTTAGAAATCAATTTTAACGAGAACCAAATTTTTCATTCTAAAATAAAATTCATTCGACGGGGGTAAAAAATTTTTTACGGGATGATATAAATCATAAAAACAAGTAAAACACATAAATATTAATTGCATTGTGAACATCTTGAATGAATTTCATTTGTAAAATGTTTACGATACAATAAATATTTATATTTTTCTTGTTTTTATGATATCATAAAAACCATCGGTTGTAAATGCATATATAAGCATCACCTGTTTTTCCAAAACACATATAAATATTAAGGGTATATACATAATATATATAATTTTTTTAATGTCAAAGATAAGTAGCTTCCTATAGACCGAGAGATAAAATGTATGCCAACAACATACCTCTCGATCTGTAGGAATTACTTATCTTTATGTTATTACATTTTACGGAATGATGTAGCGATGATATAGCGGTGATGTAGCGTACGCTTCATTATAAAATTATATCTTTAATGTTAAAGATAAATAGTTTCCTACATAACGTTTCCTACGTAACAATTTTTTCTGATAGAAGGACACACACCTGGCGCCTTTTTAAATCTTTTTTTTAAAAAGATAAAATTGATCTTGTTATGTCGAATTTACACGTTATAGCAATTAATGCCGGGATATGCCGTGGCATCGAATCTCTGTCGTTGAAAACGGCAAAATTTTTTTTTTATGAGGGAGAAGATTATAAATGAATTTAACGTCACGTTGCGTTCGCCGGTGAGTTTCAGCGGATGGCTCATTTTTCATGATGTGATATGGAGATGGATAGACGGATACAGGAAGGAAAAGATGAAAGATTGCCTGTGATTGTATGTACTTGTGTGAGGAAAACATGAGATTGACTTGGGAGGGAGGAGATAGGGGACGGGGGATATGAGTGATGAAACCTGTTCACGTACTCAATGGTATACGTTACAGATCATAAGTGTATTACACAGCTTTCGTGCGAGATCGTTCTCCGTGATGAACAAAGCTTTTTTGCGAGATCGCTGTTAACTGTAGGCATTCGGAACGTGTTATAAATCACGATTCGAGACTAAGTGCAGCGTGAGACTTACAAGTCACGTTGCACCGGGAATTAATCATTGTTAAGAGAAATACGCTCACGACATGTACGATTCGTAGCTTAAATGCTAAGCATTAAAAGTCCATTTTTTATTTGAACTTTGAATGGAAATCCGGAAGTTTGTAGAATGTTGATTTTATCGAAAACGTCTCTCTGTTTTAATTTTAAATAAACTATAAAAAAATTTGTATTCGAAGCTTAATCTTCTTTTCTTTCTGCTTTTCCTTTTTTTCTTTTGTGCCAAGAACGGTAACTGTAAGTTACATCTAATATTTTTAGAATTAATATTTATTCTCAACACGTTCATACGTACTGGCCAAATATTCCTTTGGGAATCTCAGGGAAAAAGTAACAGACGCGCATCTCGCAATATAGATTCACGTGAAAAAATCATGTTGACGTTAAAGAAAGCTATCTCGCCCGGAGCAAAGATCATATCCTTCACTTTTATATAACGCATTTCAAGATGAATGTGTCTCAAAGAAAATGCAAAAGGAGCTGCGTAGAAGAGACACGGACAAGGTTGGAAATATGTGTATACATGTGCGAGTGATAGAGACAATGAGAAAGAGGGTGTGCATGAGGAAGAGGCAACCCGTGTGGGTTCTATCTTCTTCACAGGTCATCAGAGATCTACTGTCATCGACGCGCAATCTCGGGCCATCGACAAGCGAGGAGGTCGGCCGGTGTTGGCGTCGCCGGCACCTCAATCACTTCAGAATCACTGGAGAGCAACGCTATCGATACAGAGATACCCGCAGCAGCCAACAGACCTCGTAACACGAGGGGCTCACAAAAATGGAGTAACGTACGCGCGGTCATGACGTTATATTCCTCTCTACGCAAAATCAAGAGGTACTTCCGCTATTAATTGATATGGACGGTAACCTCGGGCACTGTCATCCGCACATAAGCACGCTACACACACACACACACACACACACACACACACACACACACACACAAAAAAGTATTCCGAAATTGTGATACCAAGAAAGAGTAAGTAAAAAACGAATTAAAATTTTTTTTTTACTTGAGTCTTCCGGAGAAAACAATTAACTTTAAATGTTCGTCGGATACTATATCTTGATTTTGCTGAGACAGATCTTGCTGAGGACTATTATCCTCATATTTATATTTATTATATTGGGATAACACACAAATCGAGAACACACAATAAAAATATTTATCGCATGATGAATTTTATTATCTTACAAATATTAAAAACGTTGCTCTAAAACAAAGCAGAGATAAAGGTAAATCTGAAAGATCATGTTATTCTAGTTTAAAGTTATTACATGCACGACGACATTATATTTACCTTTATGACAGAACACTGTACATGAATATTACATTACCGATTCAAGAATGCATAGTAGCATAATAACGACCTTTAGTTTCGTTACTGTCTCTGTCTAATGTATGCGATTTTTCAGTGTTTCTGTTTCTGTCTCTGTTTGTCTATTTGTCCGTCTATCTGTCTGTCTGTTTGTCTGTTTGTCTGTCTGTTTGTCTGTCTGTATATCGGTCTGTCTATCTCCTATCCATCTGACACTCTAGCTAACTGATTTGAATCTCGATTCTCGCCCATTTCTTATTTCAAGCAAGAACTATCTATCTTACATAGAACTTAGAGAATACAAACGAATGTATTCGATTTTCTCAAAAAGAAAAAAAGAGAATGATTTGTTCGTTTCACTAGGTTTGAAGAATGGAACGAATAGTAGGTCTCATATACCTATGTATATACCTTCGTGTTTGCTAGATACATAGATCATAGCAAAAACTGCAGAACGAGGCGTCTTGTTATGTATTTTCTGTGCAATTCCTGCGTGACGTTGCGCAGAGAAGTTCATGCATGCGTGAGATTTGCGAGGAATTCGGCGTCGTTCGCAGCCACGCGGAATCCCGATTAGAAATAACGTTTGTGCATCGTGCGATCGTATTTTCTTTGGGACGATATGCTCGCGTGTGATGACATACACGTGACTACGATACGCTGGCGTGTTTCACTAAATATCGAACTAAATACGAATTTGTCATCATTCTTCAACACGAACGAATTGATCGTGTCCATTAGTTCCAATTGTGTTGCGATAATAGACGCGCAGTTAATTTAGATTTGCTCAAATGAGAGCGTTGCGATGCAGCGGTGATATCACATGTCCTCTTTAAGAATGACTCGATTCAGTAAATCATAACATTTTTTAATTATTTTTTTTTTTATAAGTATGAAGTCTAAAATAGTCTTTCTATAGATTAAAAATTTTTATAAATTGATATATATATATATATATATATATATATTAGGTGTTGGAATTAAATTTATTTATAATGGAATAGTTACTTCTGTGTTTATTTTTAATTTGAAGATATTTTTTGTTATTATCAAACAATATATCTATTTTTATTTACTTGTAAATTATTGCGAAATATAATAAAAGTGAAAATGTGATGTTGACGAGTAATATTAGTTGCGAAATCATATACACATGTTTAAAAGCGTAATTAACGGGAAATTAATTTACATTCAAATTTTTTTTTGTAAAACAAAGTATTAAAAGCAAAATTGCAGTGATTATTTTTGTAATTCTATTTGTGGCATTTTTTTATAAATAAAAATTCAGATGTTCTGAAATATTTGTATCACAATAAATTGTGATGTACAACAATAAGTGATATATAGTAATAAGAATATAATAAATAAATATACGGTAGAGAGTGCCAATGATCGGTCAAAGTTAGATATTCTGAATAATACTTGATTTATAAAATATAATTGCGAACTGAAACGTTCGGTCATTCGCATATACAGAGTGTCCCACCTCGAACATCTGAAATATCTCGCTTGGTTTTTATGGTTTTATAGGAAAATATTTAAATGAAAGTGGAACGGTTTCAAGGGGAACGTATTTTAGTTATGTTGTCTTTCTTCTGAGTAGAGGCGACAAAAAGATGAAAGTCCATTTTTTTTAATGGAATTGTATGATTTTTTTTTACACAAAATGGTTTCTTCAATTATTCTAAATATAAAAGTATTAAAATAGTATTATAATATCAAAAAATCAATAGTTTACGAGATATTTTATGCTTTATTCTGACATAAAATTTTAAATAACTCGTAAACTATTAATTTTTTTATAATCATACCTTAATACTTTTATGAACAGAATAATGTGATGAATCGATTAGTGGAAAGAAAATATATAGTCGCTTACTTAAAAAATTATCCATTTTGCTCATATATTTTTTTAGAGCAATTATGTATTTTCTTTATACCAATTGATTTATCTTATTATTTTGTTCATAAAAGTATTAAGATACGATTGTAAAAAAATTAATATAAGAAAAAAGGCTCAAATAATTTATAAAATTAAAAATAAATATAGGTATACGAGCCAAGCTAGGTTTTAATGCTGTGTTATTATAAAACAAAAGTTATCACAAACATTTCGACCCTAATTGGGTCATTTTCAATATTGAAATTGATACAATTTGAATTAACGATTTATTTGAAAAACAGTAACTTGACAAAACACATGACAAACCCCCCCCCAAATACGAAATATGTTGTACAATAATTAATAAATTAAATATTAAAGCTCGGTTGAGATAAATCAGTACAATCAAATAATGCCTATTCGAGCCAACACAGAATGACAATGTGAAAATTGGTTTATTTAAATCAACACGACATTTCGATTCTGTTTCGGATCCTTATCAATGCTCCATGTAAATTGTTAACAGAATTTAGTCATCTAAGAATAGTAATGTAACAATGATGTCATCGTACTTCCTGGTATTATACAATAAATTTATTGAGTTATATAATAGAATATAATGTAAAAAATTTTTTTCTGACTTACATGATTATCGCAACGTTATTAAGTTGTTCATGCGTTGAGTCTCATCTGACGAGACAACATACAAGATATACAATACAAACATATAAAATATAGAATACATTGAGCGCGTCATTTAAACGTAATTATATTATCATAAGCTTTATCCAACAATTCCGTATCATTCTGTAAATTTAAACCGTTAGTTTGTTGTTTGATAAAAATAGTTTCTGAGATAAATCTTTTATTTTTTCCTCATCTAAGATGCGTATATTGTCCTAATCAAATTTATGAGAGTATTTCAATCGATGTTCTGTAATAACCGAACGCTGTGTGGTATTCCAGTTAATGTATTGTTGTCTCGTCAGATGAGATTCGACGTCTGACGCATGAACAGCTTAATAACATTGCGATGATCATGTAAGTCAGAAAAAAATACACTTATATTCTATAAGTGTAACAATTCGATCAATTTATTGTATAATATACCAGGAAGTTATTGAGAGGAAATTAATAAGACATTGGAACTAATAAATCTTATTACGCATCGACATCCTGTATTTGGCTCCAAAAGGCATCAACTTATGGACTAATTCATCTTTAATGAGTCTAATTACAACTAATATTTAATTCACATTAAAAGTATTAAGACAGTGATATCAAAAAATCAATAGTTTATGAGATATTTTATACTTTATTTTCGCATATATTAATATAAAATATTAAATAATTCGTAAACTATTAATTTTTTTATATTCAAGTTAAGTGGAACATGTATATGCGAATGACCGAACGCTCGCGATTATATCTTAAATTTATAAATCAAGAATATTGTATTATTCGGAACATCTATCTTCGACTGATTATTGGCGCTCTCTACTAACATATTTATGTTGTACATTTACACGGTTTTTATTTCTCATTTCTTATAGTAACTTTTCCTAGTTATGCGTTTTCTCACTATATATGTTGTAAAGAATAAAAAATGATTATTATTCGAACAGTTACCGATAGATGTCGAATCTCATACGTTTTGCTTTTCGATGTTCTAATACTGGCGACTTGTTTATTTTTCTGCTTGCAGATCAAAAAGCAATCAGCGTTGGATGAAACTGCGCACGACTGTGCAGCTGTCATCGGCGATGCAGAAGAAGCCTCCGTTAAAACGTGAAGACTCGTTTTTAAAAAGATTTGCCACCCGGCCGATTCCAGAAAGTCAGGAGACACTGGACATTGCCGGGGATGGGACAGATAAGAATATGGGTAATCGACGAGGCAGGCGACCTCGTAGGCAAAAACCACCGAAAACCGTTGTAAATCCTGACGAAGACTTCTATTACTACTGGCTGATGCTCGTGTCATTCTGCGTCCTTTACAATCTATGGACACTAATCGTGCGCCAGAGTTTGCCGGAGCTGCAGGCTTTGGCGCCCGGTACTTGGTTCGCCCTCGACTGTTCTACCGATTTCATTTTTTTTTTGGATATATTAGTGCAATTTCGTACCGGTTACTTGGAGCAAGGTCTTATGGTGTACAACACCCGTAAACTTGCCGGACATTATTTCAAGTCTAAATTCTTTTATTTGGATTTGTTCGCATTGTTACCTCTTGATTTACTCCAATTGAGTCTTGGCAGCAATCCGATGCTGCGGTTTCTACGATTTTTAAAACTTTATCGTATATACAACTTTTATTACATGGTTGAGTCCCGTACAGTCTACCCGAACTTTTGGCGCGTAATCAATCTCATTCACATATTACTTCTTCTCGCACACTGGTTTGGATGCTTCTATTATTTGCTAAGCGAAGCCGAGAGCTTCCGAGGTGACTGGGCTTATCCCCACCGGCCTGGAGAATACGCCACTTTAACACGAAAATATCTTGGCTCCGTGTATTGGTCTACTTTAACATTGACAACAATTGGGGATTTGCCGACACCGGAAACTAATGCAGAGTAAGTAATATAATTTCTATCGACATTTACATAACACTACTTTTGCTCCTTGCTATCCTTTTTCGTTTTTATTCTTTTTTTTTCTTTTTATCGTATCGCCTTTATTGTTCAAGAAAATCATTCTTTCCATTTGCTGGAAGGTATGGTCGCAGCATATTTCATAAAATAAAATATTGTCGGATTTATATAATACATATTATCGGAACATCAATGTATACCTCGCGTATTGCGCGTTCTTCGAGAGCCAGATCCCACTAGACTAGGAGCGAGCACTCTCCGTCTCGCGTAAATCGGATTTAAATTCTCGTATACCATTTGGATGCAAACAGGGTGTTACACGAACACCCCGTCTGTCATTGTTGCAGTCGTTCGTTATGCAACGATATCTCCCTCGTGGCATTCTAAATTTTGTGGGCGTTGAATCCGAAAACGGACACTACGAATCCTGGAATTAAGGGGTCTACCACCCTGACAAAATAAGCACAAAATTAAGATTTAAAAAAATTTAACTACTGCATAGAATTAATCTACATTGGTGGAAACGGGCATTAGTGAACTTAGATGCCTAGGAATTAGACTCGTGAAGCGGCCTTTTTGTTGTTGTGTTGGCAGAATCACGGGTCACAATCCCCGGAGGCTCGCTCGTCGCGGCCGACTGTCCAGGCTTCTGCAGTTCAAGCATAACGGAGGGTAGGATTGTTTCTAAAATAAAAAAAAAACGAACAGGGTTGCCATAGACCTGGAAAACCCGGAAAACCGGGAAAAGTCAGGGGAAAATGTAAAAAAGTCTGGAGTTTCGAAATTTGCTCACAATTCCCTGCTCCTATTTCAAATAATTGTTATAATTTTTTAAATATTATGTCTGATGTTTGTAATCAAATATGTTCTTGTGCACTTTAAATAAAATAATTAATTTTAATAAAATAATTAAAATTTATATAAAATTTATATTTTATTTAGTATTTTTATTTGATCTCTCTTTTTCGTAACTGCATTCTTTTTTCCAAAACTTATTTATTTTTTGTTGGCTTGAATTTGCACCCAAAATTGTACGCTATTGAGCTTTTTTTCCGTTGTTTTCAATAATATAGACCAGCTTTCCTACAATTCTTGAGTCTTAAATGTAAAAATTTACATATTTTATATTATTCATGAAAAATTATCTATTTTCATCTGGAAAATCTGGAAAAATCTGGAAAAGTCAGAGAATTTAAAAATTCATTTTCTGTGGCAACCCTGAAACGGAAAAAGAAAGTGAAAATGGGAGTAAGAGTCAGCGAGAGAGAACGGGATTGTGAGAGAAGAGCGAGTGAGGAAGAGGAAGAGGGAGCGGGGAGAGAGCGAGAGAGAGAGAGAAAATAAGAGCGAGAGTGAAAGCGAGAGAGAGAGAGAGAGAGAGAGAGAGAGA
Source organism: Acromyrmex echinatior (assembly GCF_000204515.1). Next base: position 548,403 of record NW_011627180.1, read on the forward strand.
GAGAGAGAGAGAGAGAGAGAGAGAGAGAGAGAGAGAGAGAGAGAGAGCCGGATTCGGATTCAGCGCAAAAAATTACATAGCTTTCTCAATTCTGATAAAATAAATAAATAAAATCTATGAAATAAATAATGATAACGAAGTGAACAAGAATAATGAGATAGACGAGAAGGATAAGGTGGATGAGGAAAACGAGGAGAACAAGGTAGACGATTTGGACAAAAAACGCTCGTTTAGGGTCTCGGACGAAGGCTGATCCCAAGACTTAATACTGTCCCCCCCAGAACCCTAGGAGGGAATGACGGGATAAGGGTGTCCACAATTCTCGATAAAACATCTCGACGGTGACTCATCGATCACTCTGAATCTATCGCAAGTTTAAGAGAGACGTTTCCGACCACGTGTCGTGGCTCCTCGTGGCAACACTTATTCGCTGACATTGATGTAAAGCACTTATACTTCTTTTGCCAAAGTGCATCTTTGAATAACTTACCTTAATACACTTTGCAACAATTTTAAGATAAGTAAAGATTTTTACATTTTTACTTGGCAGCTTACGCGACAAATGCATTATATGATACAATATCATGTATAATATATATATTACGACTTTACTTTAATCTTAATATTATAATTTGTATTTCTAATGTACATTTTTACCAATAAGTAGATTTACTTATTTACTACTTTAATCTCAGTTCAATTTACTCTATCTTTTTCTAGTTTTAAGAATTAGAAAAAGATAGAGAATAAATTAAATTGAGATTCAAGTTAAGTTACTTATTGGCAGAAATGTACATTAGAAATACAAATTATAACATTAAAGATTAAAGTAAAGTCGTAATACATATATATGATATTATATTATATAATGCATTTCTCGCGTAAACTGTCAAGTAAAAATGTAAAAAATCTTTACTTATCTTAAAATTGTTGCAAAGTGCAAAGCACTAAGGTACAATTAGTTAAAGATGCGTTTTGGTGAAAGAAGTATAAGTATAAGGGAATAATTATGTGACGCGCCAATAGCCGTTCTATTAGATCTCATTACACCAATTCAACTTTAATGTCAATAAACTTGAAACGTCAATGTTATACATTACTTTCATCCACTCCCTCTTCAATTATGTGTGATTTGATTACGAAATTAGAAATTCTACAGCTAACGCGTTCTGGTATGTTAAATCACGCATGTATGTATCCATCAGAGCATTTTGTCAGGCTATGAATAATTCGAGATAAATCGAAATAAAGCATATAAGAAACATATAGAAAGAGACAAAGAGAAGGAGAAAGAGAGAGAAGGGAACATTTAACGCGATATCAATAACGCGATGCAACGTAATCGATAATATACGATTAATGTATGTGAGATCGATATACATTGCAATATTAATCATTTTCCGTGTAATTGTGATTAGTGTGACTTTAAATAAACATATGTGCCACGCTTAATACTGCAATAAATGGATATTCGATACAATATCCGTTTTCAGCTCAGCGGAGTAGTAAACCTTGATTTAACGGAATTACTGTATATCCGTCATGTAATAGCAACTTGCGCGATGTGCACCGACGATCACGGACCGATTTATCGATCAGCAATAACGTGACCAAATACCATCCACGAATTTTCCAATCTACGAATTAATATGCGGAAAACTTCGAATGATGATAATGTCAAAATTTATGAATCTTTGACACATAAATTACATAAAGCGTGAAAATTTCGATATTATTCAAAACGACCATTCCCAATTTCGTTTTCTTCTGCTGTGCCAAGCAAAATTATGGATTCTGAAAGTATTCTGATGTAAAATGAGAGAATTTTATATTTTAATAGAGAATATTTTTATAAATATTTACATAGAATTATTGTATAAGATATTAAAGTTGGGAAAAAATTATTGTAATAATATTTTATAATGAAAATGAACAAGTAAACTAGTAAATAGTAAACTAAAGTAAATTATAATAAATTATAAAAAAGGACATTAATTTTTCTTACATGCGAAATAGAAAAAAAAGAAAGAATTATAACATTAATTTATCTTTTCTTGAGCAGATAATTTTACAAGAAATTATATACGATTTTAATTTAATATTGTTTAACATTCCAATGATATAACATAGTTATAAGAATAAAAGGATATATTTATTCTTTTCTAACTGATCTCGCTTTTTCAGTATAACTTCAGTTTTTAATATATTCTTTACGCGCTTTCATGTTGAAAGTAATAACAAAGTATCGAGCGCAGCATTATCAATGACTTTAAAGGAACAATGAGAAACGAACTTAGCGAGACATTGTTGCGCAAATTATCGTTCTTCTTAGCAGTAGATTAATTACTCTGACACCCGAACACGATGGCATTGTGAGAAACTCGATTTAAAAGTCTCAATAAAATCGTTTAACTTGAAAAGTCTATTCGATTTCACGTACCTACTTAATCATTCTTTCTATCGATAATACTGCTTAATTTTAAAAAGCAATAGTACAAAATTTTTTCTATCATATCCAAATCATTTTATATATAACAGTATTACGTCGTCGATCTACTTATATTTTTTTTTGTTTTTTCTAAACGATTATTGATCTTAAAGTGAGAAATAAGTTATAAAGGCGCGGATGGGATTTGTCATCGACCAATGAAAACTAATTTCCCAAGAATTAAAATTCTCCCTCGGACGCGCATACCGCGAGGAATATTTTCAAGAAGTGAGTTGAGGGATCATCCTCATTCTTGGATTCTTCGAATACATTTTACGAAACGATTCAACAAAATGAGAACCTGCAAGATTACTTTGGTTGCTTGATTAAAATATCGGGGATTACCAATGCGTCCGCGCACAGAACGCTGAAAGGGATTTTGCGAAGGCAGAGCTCGTCAGACTTAAGATCTTTCTCTCTCTCTCTCTCTCTCTCTCTCTCTCTCTCTCTCTCTCTCTCTCTCTCTGTTTCTGTTTGGTTTTAAAGTTGGCAGTGGGTTTCACCAATTAAAACGATAGCGATGAACGAAGTTATAGAGCTCATAAGCTGTTGGCATGCTAACCTAAGCGGTCGAGAAATTGCGAGAGCCTTTTGCGGAACTTGTACCGTCAACGAAACAAGTTTGTACGACATACACGGTGCTTGTACAGTGTACACGCTCCTTTGTCGCTTTAACAGGAACGTAATCTGTATATGAAACGTTGTACATGTACCAGAACTAAATATCTTCTAAGACAAGAATATGCATATGAGAACTATGTTTACTGAATACGTATCAAAGCAAAATTTTCAAGATATTGATTTGCATCTATTAAAAAATTTATAATCCTATAAAAAAATTTTCTCTTTATCTTGTCATCTATATTTCATTAACTTGTATAAAATATATACTCTTGTACAAAATAGTATAAGTAATTTTTCACCGCGCGTGGATTAGAAAAAAATAAGTCCCATCGAGATATGAAGTATAAATGTACCAGTCATGACAATTGAAAGAAGCAATAAAAATGTTAAATATTTAGCTTTTAATGGTATGTACAATTCTAAATAAATTCATCTTATTAAATTTTTATAAACAACGAATTTATTTAGAGTCGTATGTATTATATTATTAGAAGCATAATACTTAACATTTTTGTCATTTTATTCAATAATTGAATCATGTCCACTAACTGTCCACTAATTGATCTCCATTTATCTTATTATTAACAACAAACGACCTCAAAGTTGTTTTGAGGTCGTCCGCACGCGAGAAACAAATTATAACTTCGGAGATCGCAAACTTTTCGATTTAAATACTTCTAACATCACTTTCCGACATCGTCTTTCCGGCTACTTGGTCCTTGACTTGTCCGGCGGCAAAATCGCTTAATGATCTGATGGGTATTCTGTACTTGCAGGAAAGTCGATTTGTCTGCAGAACTCTCTAGACGGCGAGAGAACGATCGGTTGGAATCTCATTTTAGCCGGTCAAATTTGATCTTGCTTTACCTCGAGTAACGTCGAACGAATCGCAAACTGCATTCTCACGATTCGACTGCGAACTCGTAGCCCTGAGGGTTTCCCTAGGGACAGTCACTTCCGCTCTCAATCCTCGATAGTTTGCTGAGCTCGCCGCATTTCCGCACAATTGTCTGGATTATGGCGTGTGTCTCTTTGAGTCACACGTTTGTTTACAGGCGCTATTCTGAGTCTTTAAGTTTGACTGTACGACGAGACTAGACGCGTTTAAAATTAAATTACAAGGAGTACTGAATTAATTAATTAATATCACCGCGAAGTTCGTATCATCTTCGTATATATTAACCGTATATATTTCAACATTATTTTTATTGTTTATTTATATAATTTTTTACAGAATACATTATACTTTAATTATCTCCGTATGTTCTGTAAAAATTCTATTTATTTGATTTGTCTCTGTTTACTTTGTATAATAATTCTTTATTATTCTATTTATATCTTACATTTATACTTTAAGCATTCTTGTCTTCTACCCTCTATCGCGTTTATTAGACAAGATACGCTTTTATTGTTTCATTTCTCTGTATTCATTTCTCTTTAATAATTTCTAATTCGTTTCGTTTTCTGGGAGGCTTTAGCAGTTCTGTTGGTGTCTCACTATTTTTGTGCTCGTTAGCTCGTCCATAATATATATTTTTTAATTTAATAAAAAGTATTTCAATTATATATTAACTTATAGTTAATATATAATTGGAATACTTCATTTAGAATAAAAAACGTGTTCATTAATTAAGATTTCGCAATTAAAATTTTAGAATTCGCACACTGATGCGATTTATCAATCGCGATTTGTTTCAAAGATTTATTCGTATTGATGGAATGAAAATTATCGAACATGAGTAAAATGAGCAAATAAATGATTCGTATTCGATTTAATAAAAAAGAAAAATAGATTATGAGAACGCCAATGTATAAAAAAAATATAGCTTGATTAAGCAATTTGATTGGGAAAGCGAAAAGATCAAATGAACATTTTTGCGTGTGCATTTTAACGTGAGGGCGTTGAACTGTGTGATATTCTAAATGAAATAAAAACCAATCTAAAGCAAAAAATGGACCAATCTAGGAATAAGCGATGTCAATCACGTCGTAATTAATCACGAAAAAATATTTAATCAAAACAATACGAGCGATTTAAGTTTTTCGAATATTTTTCTATAAATGAGCTAATTAGTAAATATTAATTTTATTTTATAGTTAGCCTGAAAAAATATTTACATAATCAATCAGCATAAATGTATATACTTATATATATCTATACCAATTATTTCTATTTTAAAATATTAAAAAGAAATTATTGATGTTTGAATAAAAGGGAGAGTGGTTCGAGTATCAATTAATCAAGAATTGCTCTTGGCGTTGATGGGTAGAGAAAGGTCATCACAGGGAATGAACGTATGAGAGAAATACTGAAAGGGGAAAAGTTCGAGGCCGGCGGAAGTGAGAGAATTTTGTGCCGGAAGGAACAAAAGGAAGAAGAGCGAAAGGATGTTTTTCTTAGAAAACCGAGTCGGTTTGAGGCTGTCGAAGGAAAAAGCGTGCTTATGTGTGTATGTTTCCATATATGTATCTGTATGTGTATACTAGTTTATGTGTGTCAATATATGAAAAGAGGTAAGAATACCTTTTGGGGTACGGTGAATCGCGAAAAATGTAGATAAACAGGGCAAAGAGAACTGTCGGTTGCGAGCATGTCGGTCAAAAAGATTGGACAGGTATCATTACGATAGAGAATATAATGGTTCCGAAATCGTGGAACGTTGTTTTAACCACAGCTTTAAATCTCGTAAATTTTCAACTTAAAACGTGAGATTTTTTAAAAAATTCTGTCTGTTTTCTTTTTCCCGTAGTTAAAAGTCTATTACTTTCAATCATGAATTATCAATGAAACTAGTCTATATAAAATCCAATCTAATGAAACTTGGCTAAAATTAAAAAGAATATAAAAGAATATAAAAGAATATATAATAAAAGAATATAAAAGAATATAAAATTTAAAAGAATATAAAAGAATATAAAAGAATATAAATTAAAAAGAATATAAAAGAATATAAAATTTATGCCAGAAATATGAAAACGAATGTTTTCTTTAAAATCTTTGCGGACTTAAAATATATTACAAAGTTTTAAAGAGTTTCAGAGTTTTACGACGCTGGATCTATCGATTGCGAAATTTTTGAGAGAAATTTTTGATTTTATCTAAGAAATTAAATATGCATTGTTTAGAATGTCTAAACGGTCGGTTAACTATTAACAAGTTGTGTCAGGAGTGAATTTTAAGTTCTGAGTTCGTTAAGGCTCTAGTTTAAGAATCATGGGAATTTTAACCATCTATAATGACACTTGACTATTCATTGATTCAGCAATCACGTTCAGTCAGAATATCAATGAATGGTTCTGCGCGGCTGAATGCAAAATACACGTTCCACCACCGCTCTTTCCGTTTTGCGAATTGGCAAAGAGATCAAATAAAGGGTACGAGAGCAGATTGTCTGCGATTGTTCGTATGTAGTATGTACGTGAGTGCGTGTATGTGTGGCTGCACATGTCAGTGAGTGCACATAACTGAGAGGATGGATGAAAAGGAGAGAGTGGAAGAGTGTGATTTGAGAGAGAGAGAGGTGGGAGGAAGGCAAGTAAGAAAGAACGGAGAAAATAAAAGAAAGAGAAGGAAAACTTCGGGGTTGCTCTCTCGTCCATAAACGAAGGACACTGATCACATCCCTCTCGAACTGATCGGCTCTCCCTTCTTGATTTGCAGATACGTATTCACGATAGTCAGCTACTTGATTGGCGTCTTCATATTCGCGACAATCGTCGGGCAGGTTGGCAACGTCATCACAAACAGAAATGCGAACCGTCTTGAATTTGAAAGGCTTCTGGATGGCGCCAAGACCTACATGAGACATCACAAGGTGCCGGGTGGTATGAAACGACGGGTGCTTAGATGGTACGACTACAGCTGGTCGCGCGGCCGGATACAGGGCGGGGGTGACATCAATACCGCTCTCGGTCTACTCCCAGACAAGCTCAAGACCGAGTTAGCATTGCACGTGAACCTCACGGTGCTGAAGAAGGTCACCATTTTCCAGGTGAGCCTCCCCTGTTCATGCACGCGCGATTTTACAATTAAAATATTTTAGCTTGTTAGGCGTATGATAAAAAAATCCCTTTGATATGTTAACTCATGTTTTTCGTAGTGTTTATTTCGACAACAAAATGGAAATTTCTCCTTTCTGATCTTATCGTGTCACACGATCCAATGTGTTAATAAGTAAGTGCAATTTGCGGTGGTAAAATATCGCGCGGTTTTTCATGAGAAATACAATCCCGAGGAAGATTTCAGTAGATTCGGGATATATATGAATCTCTGTTAAAGGAACGACGTTAAAGCCGGGCAAATATTTGAGCGAAAACATTGGTTTGTGTATCCTACGTCCAGAGGAAAACTTTTAAGAGAGCACATGAGTGAGATTTTAAAGACGTGACAGCCACGTTTATGACACAACTCAATTAGAGTCCCCGTTTTTCCATTTATGCGTACTATATTTCTCGCTATTTTTCGAATGTGTGCTGTGACTTCTTCGACAAACTCGGAAGAGACAATATAGAGGGATGTCAAAATAATTTTTGTTCTATCGCGGCAAAAGGCTATCGCCAAGTTCGAGTATCAAGAGGATCAAGTCGTTTCTGTGCGATATAGTCACTTAAGATTAAGATCATTAAGAGTAGAAGTGTTTTTTATGGGCCATCAGTTTGTGTGTCGCTACCAGTCGATCACAGCAACTTCGGTGATTCAGAAACTTTAGTAAAGGAGATTTACTCGTGTAACCACTTAAGTTCCGTTATCGGAACGAGAGGCAATTTTTGTCTGTAAGTGGTGAGCCGCGGCGTATCTCTTGTAAATCCTTTTCCTCTGCTGCGGCTGGAAACTTGTCATCCGATAAAAATAAGAAAAAGAATACAGGTGCGGAGAAGTACGTGCAAGGAAGTATTCGGAAAGTTTTACGGTCAGGGAGCGACGCAAAATCATTATGGAGACAAAGTGCGGTGAATTTCTCTTGATCGTCTCGAGTTTTTGCCGTACAGAATTTCTCTCATGTCGCCTTACACGTTAAAAATATTCAACCAAGTCGTTTAACGTAGAATTTTTTTGCTTTGACATTAAGAGTTGCTTTGACGTTAAAAATTTGTAGAAGTCACATTTTTAACACGTCGTAAAACGATTGTGCTCTGGATATATAATATGTTTTTTTATAGAAAAACCGCATGACAGTAGAAAGAAGAATGGGGAAAAAGCGCGATACAGAAAGTAGATCTAAAAAGTTAAATCCCTGGTAAATGGCGAGTACGTGATAAACTGATATAAAGTGGAGTGGCCGTTGTAAGCTTGGCGAGGCTTCTTGAGGGCTCTCGACGAGGAAGAAATCGAGAAAAATTGCAACAAATCGTAATCGTTGAAACGCGTAACTTCTATTTGAAAAATTCAATTGCACTTGAATATTCCGCACGTGAAATTTTTCACAAAATACGTTTGATACATAATTAGGATGAATTTTCGATTTTAGAAATATCGATTTTCTTTCTTTCTCATTTTGTCTCTCTCCAAAATATACAGCCAAACGAGAGAAGTAATTAAAGTTGTCGAACGCACGTCAGTATTGGTATTCCTTCATGATAGATTCGTGGAGAAACAAAGCCGAAACTTTGCTATCTTACTTCAGCACTTAATGACATTTGCAATAGTGAACTCACAGCGCAACATTATTCATTCAGTGATCCTGTTCAGGATACTCGATAACTTTGCTTTCGCGGCTTTGAAAAATGATGTATGAGAACGTATGCATATACTTTACAACATAATTTCACAATTTTATTCCTTCTATAGTTCAAGCACAATTTATCGTTTGCAGAATTATAGTTCCGATTATAGTTTATAATCGGAAGCATTTAATAATAAGTAGAATTTTATTCCACATTTTTATCGCATTATAACTTATAATACGAATTTAAAATAAAATTAAGCCGATTAAATTTATACATATATTTCGCTTTTACTCTCCATTAAAATACCAATAAAATGGACCCGAAATAAAAATGATTTATTTATTTTGTGTCAGCAATGATTAATATTGCGATAGCAAATGATTTATTGCCAATGTACATTGCATCATCTTGCGCAATTTACGCGTGTTTTAGACAAATTTGCTTATTTTGTAGGTAAGTAATAGATGAACGTGGGTCTTTATTCGATATATTATAACGTTATTTGCGCGAAACTTGAGCATCTGGACTCACTGCAGAAGTGATTAAATTTGATTTTGTGCTTCTAACGAGGAGATCATAGCAAGTCTCTCAACATGGAAATTAAGCATATTGAACGATGCGGAAGTGTATTGAACATATTTTAATTAAAATCTTTCTCGTCTTGCGCTTCTTTTTATCGGTCGCATATTTTTATCACAATGTTTATAAAACCACCACGGACGTTCTTAATGAGATTTCTCGGCTTTAAAGTTAATTTTTTCTCGATGATATAAATTTTATGTTCCAATGTATCATGTTTATACTGTTTTATCTGGGAATTGTGTCAGATTTTTTGTTGTATCCTGCACGAAAATTGGATTATGAAACAGGATAGCTTCGTGTTTTACAAACAGAGTAGAACGGAAATAAACTCGTTCAACCTTCTTCTGAGACAGAGGCTGTCAGAATATAGTCCTTAAGATAACAAGCGCACAAACTTACCGGAATAATGAGATCGGCGCATTTCGGACGGCTGTCAAAGCAATCGATCGATATCGATTTGTACTCATCTAATAAAATTTTATTAATTTGAATTGGAACATATAAAATGAGTTGTTCACACACTTATTAATTACTGAAGAAAAAAAAGCAGAGCTTTATTGATGCTGACGTATGTCAAACTATCTGAGAACCGAAAGTCACTACTTTAATCCTGAATCTCTCACACTAATTGTAAAAAAAATGATTTGGTGGAAAATTAATCATCAGAAGTTTCTGATTAAATCAATTAGAATTTTGATTATCTCAACTAGAATTTCAGTATAGATTTTAACCAGAAAATTTTCTGATTATAAATTACTAAAAGATTTTGTAATTAAATCTACTAAAATTCTAGTTGAGATAACTGGAATTCTGATAGGTATAATCAGAATCTTTTGGTTTGTGCATTTTTAATCAAACATTTTCCTCAATGCAGGAAAATATGAGCCAAAAATTAAACATTCAGATGAGTCGAAAAACCTATTGTTACTGTAGTATATATATTTGCTACCGATTTAAATTAAAAACATTCAAAACTAGGACTGTCCGTCCTAGTCATTTGAAACATGAAGTTATTTCGCGACGCGGAAAGTCCAACGGTAACAAGAGACGTGAAATGTATAAATTACGCTGCAATAAATCCAATCTCGTAATAAATCCAACTCCTTCATACATATGTACTCAGTGCAGAGTCGACGGCCAACAGATATACAATAATATATCTTTTGTATGCGCGACGCTCTGAAAATTCCATCTTATAAACTCTACATTCGGAGAGATGCGTTCACAGTAGGAAGATTCAAGTATAATACCATCGGAGATCATAATCGCGCAGTTAACCCACTTTCTTACAAGTTTGAAAAGACTGATCTAAATTTAATTTTCTCAAATTCTTCGCACGCTTTAAGATCATTTTGTCAGGTTCTTGAAAGAAGGGAATTCACTTTTGTGTTAAACTCTTCAAAATCCTGTTAAAGATCAACAATTCAATAAAGTAAATAGAAAAGTTAACTTGTTTTACAAGCTATTTTTCACGGCTTCAAAATTGCACGTGTCAATTATGATCATTTGTAATTCTGACCGTTTGTAATGACGCTTATTACTTTGTGTTACGAACGTCATATAATATTCACCAAAGTGTTAACACACTAACCACCATGTCGATCGAGGACTAACACAATGTTATGTCGCCTGCGTTGTGTCAACCACTGGCAGGTAACGTATTAAAGCGATACGTCGACAAATTGAATTTCGCAAACCGCAGACAAAGCACAGTGCCGTAACTACAGTTATAGATAATTTTGAATGAATTATATATAATGCAGTCTTTTGAAATTATAAAAATAATTAAAAGTTATCATGATTTATAGCCTTTGGCTACACTCTTCTAAAAATATTCAACACTAATAAACAACAAAGTAAAAAACACTTTGTGTTATATTATCAGTATTTAGTACATCAAATTTTATTTAGATTGTTTTTTTACTTTTTGTCTCCTAAATCTAGAATTTTTTAGTTGTGTTTATAATGGCTGTCTGAAAAAAATTAATATACAATCTTTTCTTTTAATTTAATAAATTTAATAAATAATAAAACTCTCTCTCTCTCTCTCTCTCTCTCTCTCTTCTGTACTTGGACAAATTTTTCTGGTTACTTATCAATTATCTACATTAAATTTATCAGAATATATTTATATAAATTTTACTCTCATTATTTTTTGTTTGCACGTATTACATGGATGTCAAAGTGCTCCTAACCACTTATATTTCAGGACTACTGCGTTCGATAACCGCAGCGGATATTGTTCAAGAGCGAAATGTAAGCAGATAGTAATCGGAATTGATGAAAGAGGAACCTCGATCGTCATCTTCGTGCGTCCGAAGAATTTCCATTATCTTAGAGACATCCTTTTTACTCGCCATTCTGTTTTTCTTTCCTTTTCTCCTTTTCTCCGAAAGGTAGGAAAACTGATGAAAGGAAAAAGAAAAGAAATAGGAGAAAGGCAGAAATAAATGTCGCTGAGATAGAGTTACACGTGACTGTGTCGCGTTTCTAGTAAATTCTTTCTAAATGTCTCACGATACTACCATATTATATAAACTTTATTATATAAACAATATTTTCCTCAAAATATATTGGATGAATTATTTTATTATTGTTTTTATTTAGAAATTTACAAGCAAGCAGATATTCAAAAGTGTGAAATCTTGTCGAGGCGTTTGGAATCTATCGTGCATTTCCAAGACTGTTATTTTCCTTCTTATAAATGTTATTATTCGCGATTTAGTCGAAGCTCCTGAAATTGCGATCGTGCCGCTGGAAGCAGCCGCTGCGATTTTATGCCATTTTCAGGATCTCGTTTCTAGCGACAAAATTTATTTTATTTCTCCCATGTCGATTCTAAGGTAAGCCCGGGAGCTACTTATCGCGTGTCTTCAGCGGACGGGATTTAAATTACGACCGCGGTTTTTGGGTCAACTGAGTATCCTCGAGAATATTTTCGAGAGAACTATTAACGTGACACGAAATAGATGAGGTAGGCGCAAGAAAATGACTGCGGAAAGCGTCGAAAGTCGTTTTAATTGAACACTCAGTTGGTTTCTGCCGTGACACGAAGGTAAAAATTGTTTCATTTCCAGTTACATCCGGTTCTCCAATCTATTTTCTCGCTCGATCCCTTTATTCATTTAGAGCAACTAACTTGCTTCACAATAGCACGTTTAAAGTGTTCTATCAGAGTAAATCTTTTTCATAACTCTTCGTAGACAATACGAATGATAATATCGCGCACCTTGGGAAAAAAAAGTCACAAATCAAAAAAGGGCATCTTTGACAAACAAAATTGAAAAATTCGATTCGGATTTATAAAATCATAGACGGGATTTGATTCTATCAAGCGTTGAGATTTAAAAAAAAACACAAACTAAACTATAAATAATTAATATAAATAAAGATATAATATTTTTTTTTGGTACAATGTGTATAGGCAGCATGTTGCACTAGCAACATATTGACCAAAATTAATTGATTTTTTTATCTATGTTATTTTGCAATATATAAAAATATTGATTCATACAATAAACGATTTAAACCATTCAACATTTATCTTAAATGCTCCTTATAAGCAGTTTTCTAATTTAAGGTTTTATGTGTGCCAAGTTCGCGATAAGTTTGATGAAGTGCGCTATGGATCATTTAGCTCTTAATCTATAGAAGTTTTAAAAATGAAAGAAAGGTGTATACTAAAAATGCGAAAAGACATGTCTTACGAGAGAAATGTCGACTAATTAAATTCGGAATTTAAGGATGTATGGAATTATATTAGGTGTTGGAATTAATTCGTAGCGTTTTTAATGATAGAATGTTATTTATTTCACATGAGCATTAAAAAATACATTAATGAAAGTACTTCCCATCACTTGTAAAACGCTACGAATTAATTCCAACACCTAATAAAACGTGCTGAACTTTCTGTCAAAAATTTTTTACTGATTTTTCAGAAATTTAAAGATCAAAGTTTGACGTCAATTATATTATAAACTGAATATCGCTTTTCTCCACAATATATATATAAATTTTGGTAGTGAATCAATTAGCTAGGATTAAAAAGTTACCCGCATACAAGCCGGAATCACTATCGTTAGAATTACCTTTAAATTGAATGCGTGGGTTTGAAAAAGCCCGCATAGTAGAGATAATGAAATTGGTGCGAATCTAGATTGAAAAAAACTGAAATTTTGAGCTTGAAATTGGTAATCTACTCTAGCTTTCTCTTCCAATTAGGAATTACACAACTATGATATACTTCCTCAGAAATAAACGAGATATTTACGTGCCAGATCAATTATCAAAGTTTTATTTAACGTTTGCAGTATCATTGAGTAACAATATATAACACAAACGCAAATAAAAAATATGATTATAAATATAATATAATATAATCGCATAAAAAATTAATACATCTTCAATAGACAATTCGTTTTTTTCTATCAACTTTTTCATTTATATGTTCTTGGATATTGCGATCGTCTTTTTCTGATGCTAACTGCACTCTAGCTCATATTTATTCTTGATTGGATTCGTGAGTACAATATACATTGCACTGCGAAGGTAATGAAGTTCACGGTGCGACGAATCTAGATCGAAGAGATCTCGAGTTGCAAGTTTAAAGCGACCAGGTGATTCAGTCCGCGTGATCCATTTGGATCCCTTTTATTCATCCCTTTCTCGATTCGAGAAGGGAATTATACAGCATTGACGGCGCGACCAACGAATAGAGAGAGAGAGAGAGAGAGAGAGAGAGAGAGAGAGAGAGAGAGAGATTTTCGCGAGGTGCTATTACGATTGCCTGTAATTGGCGAGTCTATGTGCCATTTTTAATTGCGGTCGCACTCGGACCGTTTCAATAGGAAACGTCTCTGAACTACCCTTGGCGGTGTCTCGTAATCACTATTCATTGATTCATTTGCCCATTGCGTCCCAAACCTACAGAGCGCATAAAAAATAGCTTCTGATTAATTACTTCATAGATGTAAAAAGGTGAATATGTTTTCAAACTTTTTCACGATTATACGTGTATCATAAAAGATCAATAGCTGTTTAATCAATTCTCTATGTCTTCTTGAGTGTAATACACTTAATGTCAGTGAAACTAGGCAAAAATGTAATATTTTTATATAACAGGGTGCAATAATATTTACGTATAATATACAATAATATAGATACATCGTATACATTATACATTAAAAAAAATATTTTTTTGACGTGAAATAGCGAGTGCATTTTTACAAGACGTCACAAACGACCGTGTCTGCATACACAACTTACTGAAAATCCTTTTCGTACAACAGTGACTTCGCTTACTCACAGCGCACGTAACAGTTGAATTATTAAAGTTATGATAACCCACCCGTTGCGACATGCGACCCCGGCTTTCCTACGATAGTCATTAAGTATTATATCGAGGAATATATAATGCTTTAATCTTCTTGGACGTGCATATTTTCCTAACAAATCTCGCAAAAACTCAACAGAAAAATGATGATAATTTTATAAAAATTAAATACGTCGAATGATTATTATCGAAATTTTTATCGAAACTATTGCTAACATTTTTATAAAAATTATCTGCAGAAAAAAATTTCATCGAAAATAGATTAACCTATTAAAGACCAAGACAAATATTTTTTCTCAAAATTTGAAAAATCCTTTTAATGGCAAATTACTATACCTTTAAGGAGCCTACTTCCCAAAGTTGACTTTTTATTTTTGGTTGAAAAATCGATCAGCGGTCCTCAATGCGGGTTAATACCATCAAAAAATAAATATTGTAAAATCTTAATAAAATTTTTTTGCTTCTAGGAATTACATAGTTATTATTAGATTTACAAACGTTTTTAGAAAATTGGTTGTACATTTTTCTCTACAATTCGTAATTTCTAATATTAAATATTTTGATCTTAAATTAATATTCTTACATTTCGTTATCCATGTTGTTAAATATTTCTCTCAACCTAAGACAAATTAAATTTCTATTAAGGAATAAAACTTAAGAGATTAATAAAAAATACATTTTATTAGGTGTTGGAATTAATTCGTAGCGTTTTACAAGAGATGGGAAGTACTTTCATTAATGTATTTTTTAATGCTCATGTGAAATAAATAACATTCTTTCATTAAAAAACGCTACGAATTAATTCCAACACCTAATATTTATTTCCGATTCCTTTTTTATTTAGAGTGAATAAAAAAAAGTCTCTCAAAAATTTGATTGTTGATAATTCAAAAATATAAATATTCTCACCGTGGAAGAATCGATTTTAAACTGGCCGAAGAATATGCCAATTTGCGCCGTCAATTCAGACACCCCGTATTTTTTTTTCCCCGTTGTAGTGTTTGCGCCAATATACGCATTCGTTCTGACTGCATTTTAACGAGGCCCATTGTAGATCGGTTGAATAAAGTTAGACGGCTTCGATGATCGTCGATAACAGCCTTGAGATCTCCGGTTGTGTTCTCGTCACAAATCAAAGCAGGTGATGCAAGGAAACGCCTGTGTGAAACGCGTCACTAATCGATGATGTGCACTGTCGATTGAATAAAATATCGCGGTGGAAGATCGATTCTAGCGAAGGTTTCTGAGAACTGACATGGTCTAGCCCATGATACAAAGTCCTTGTATCATGGTGTAGCCGAGAGAGGAATTGTATCTCATGAAGAATTACAACTGTTACCTCGCGATTGTCAAAGGCTGCAAAAGAGCAAAACGTAAAGAGGTCACTCGTCGCAGTCTCGCAAACGTTGATCCATCTTTCTTTACTCATTTCAATCTCTCCAGATTTATTATATTTTAAATTATATAAATCTCCCGTGTGAGTGTTATAAAGAATTAACACGCCATCGAAATTGTACGTATTTATGACAATTTATATTATATTAGTGAATTAAAGTAGAAATATATAAATATACTGTGATAAATTCGTAAACTATAAACTATAAATTATAAACGTATAGCTGCAGGTTTGTAAATCCATGACTCTGCGACTTTACTTGAAAAACGAGACAAATGACATGACATGGATATCAGATAACATGGAATAGGCGTGGTAGATGATCCAATTTATCTATTAAATCGTCTGGTTGAAAAGATGTTAATGCCATTCATTATAGCATTACACTTAAATTAATGTATCAGATATATCCTTACTGATATAATGAGATATGAAATGATTATTATAAATAGAGTCTCATTTTTTTCTAGCTTGTATGTCACTTTAATGTCTTAATTTCTTATTAGAAAAATTTTTTATTATTAAAATCGAATTTAATTTTTCAGAATTTTTTATTATTAAGGCTAACAATTTCTCTATTTTAAATTTTATTTGTTTATTTCGTATATTAAAAAATGAGAGAGATATTTCATATGATAATATTTCTAAAAGAAAAATATAGATATATTATAAATGTTATGTTTTTCAGAAAAGTTCACTTATCGTTTAATTTTATCAGAAAAGGTAATAAAAAGTTTTTTGTATTATTAACAGAAGATTTATTATAAAAGTAAAGATTAAAATTATATGGATATATTCACGCAAGATAGAAAATGCGATAAAAGCTCGAGGCTAATGTTTAAGTCTTCATAAATTGTCTTTTTTTTTTACAGAAACGGTGTAGAAGCTTTAAATTTAAAAATGATTATGAAGTTAGAAATGCCGAGCAAAATTTTTGCTTTCGAACGCCAACGTCAATATAATAAAATCTGTAACGGCTGTTCCGTATTAGAAATGAAATCTCTCTTTTATTATCCAGAGGAAATTATGTGACGTGGGGAAGGAGATGATGAAAATATCAATTTCCCAAAGAATGAAATCTATATGAATTTAATTGCGTGTAATTGTGCACGTATAATATTGAATCTGAGAATAATAAACAAACAATTTGATGCTCTAGAAGAGGCTCTCGAAGAGGAATCAATATTATAAGGTCATTTATGCAAGCGTTATTAATGTATCACAAGATTTTTATTCAGCTCTTTTATATGCTATTTGCAAGAGATTGTTGGCAAATTATATTTGATTATCAAAGATTTACTTAATTTTGTTGAGACACCATATACAGTTTCTTTGATGAATCATCGGTGTCTTGCAGGAATGTCAACCAGAATTTCTGCGTGATCTCGTTCTGAAGATGAAGGCCTACATATTCACGCCCGGCGATTCAATATGTCGAAAGGGCGAGGTTGCTCGTGAGATGTTCATAATAGCCGACGGTATACTGGAAGTAATCAGCGAAAACGGTAGAATACTCACGACAATGAAAGCTGGGGACTTCTTCGGCGAGATTGGTATACTCAATTTGGACGGATTGAATAAGTAAGTAAAATTATTCTGGTTCTTTTTCTGCCCGTCAAGCTTCCGCGTATGAGTGTCAAGATCTATAATAGATTCACTTTTCATTTCGTAAAGTTGAAGTAGACAATTACACGAGTGCCTCCTCCCCCCTGTAAAAGAAATTTGCTTTTTCACATATAAATAATTATAAAAAAAAGACTGAGAAATTTTAGAAATGCAAGAAATATTTTTGAAGAATTTACCTTTTTATAAATAATTTTAATTGTAATCATAAAATTTTATGTTTTCTTAATTTCACATTTTATGAGAGCTAAATTCTTAAAGTCGAAAATTCGAAAAAATTTTCAGACGCACAGCCGACGTTCGTTCAGTAGGTTACTCCGAACTGTTCAGTCTATCGCGGGAGGACGTGCTGACGGCGATGACGGACTATCCGGAAGCGCAAGAAATCCTGCAAAATCTCGGCCGAAAGAGACTGTTGGAAGCACAAAGATTAGTGCGGGAATCGTTTCGATCTACATCCCCCGGTCATGACTCGTCCGACAACAGCACCAGCAAGAGGATCGTCGATAAGCTGAAGAGTGACGTGAAAGGCCTGAAGAACGTCCTGCGGAAGAGTAGACGCAACACTCGGCCGGAAGAGAGCCTGGAGCTTCAGCCATTGGCGCCAAAGGTGCCAACGCTGAAACGGCAGCAGAAGATTGACGACGGTCAAGACCTGTCTTTGTCTAATACTCAGGAGCAGCCGGTGTCACCGCTGGGCGCCGGTCTTCCGCTGCTGTCCAGGCTCAGGCTGTTGAAAGAAAAGGAGGAGAGGGAGGAACGGCGTAACTTGATGGATACATCGAATAATACGGTAGAATCATATGTACCACCAGTTTCGGAGACCTTGAACCCCACCAATCCGAACTTGACGTTTTTGCAGAGGATACTTCAGCTAAAAACCGAGCAGGAGACCACTCAAATAGAGAGAGAAATGCCCAAGGAGTCTCTGCTACCTAAGAACACCATTCCCGAGGAAACGAACACGCAATCGGACGAGCAATCGTCCTCGAATGGTCAGAGTGTCGCTTTGACTACTGTGACCAAAACCTCGCAGGTTGAGACACGCACTGTGTGCAAGCTGATCAATCCCTGGACCACGCTGAAAAATGCATCATTGACTCCCAAGGGTAATTCGTCGCAGAAAAGTTCACCGGCCAAAAAACTGCAGCAAACTAAGACGTATGCTTCCATTGATGATCTCTCGCCAGAGTACTGCGATCTGCCATTTGTTAAGAAGCTCAAAATCCTCAACGAAAGGCAGAAGCTGGTCGAACTGGAGAAAGCGGCTAGGAGCTCATCCCTTGATTGCGGCGATAACATCGAATCGAAATTTGACAACAACCTCACGAGAAGCCACTCGGAGACCTGTGCCATCGAGTACACCAGGACGCTGGCTAAATATAATCAAGCAAGTAGATTTTTACGTAATGAATTTTTTATAAATATATTTTTTAATAAATTTTCTATACATTATTTTTAATATTGCTACCCGACGATGACACTGATCAACGTCAACCGTCTTCGACGCGACGACGCGGACCGACTGCGGACCGACACCGATTTCGACTGTTAGAAAATACTTTATAAGAGAAGAAATGAATTAACTATAATAGAATATATATTATAACTAATTCATTTCCTCTTATAAAGTAGTAGTACAGTAGACTTATAAAATAGTAGTAAAATAAAGTACAGTAGATTATACAGTACAAAACCGATTCATAGATAAGAACAGGTTAATTATGTATAAATTTACAAGAATATAATAAATGCTATCCGGACCCACCAAGTATCTGCTTTACTATGACAATTCTCTACAATTCTGTAATCTTTCTTTTGAACGGTATTTTTAAAAATAGAATGAAAAATTAAATCAATAGTATGAAATAAAATTTATTTAGATTTAGTTTGTTGAGAAAAAAGGAGAAGTCCCAATTTGACTTCCGGAGGAAGGAACAATACAATATTGCTTAAAACAAAATATTAAATATTTTGTTTACAAATGCAATTAAATGTTACAAACTGCAAAGGAAACTTTTCTGTGAAGTTTAGATAATGCGTCGACAATAACGATAATTAATAATTTATAACTCTTAATAATAAATGCTATGCATTGATAATAATTTATTATATTTCTTGATAAGAATTATTAATCAAGACATATAATAAAATGCCGAAAAAAGAGTTTAAACGACGAAAAAGGAATTAAAACACGATATAATTGCATAATTGTTTAATATCAAATTTTTTTATTTAGAATTTTGTTTTGCATGGTTGGGTTAATGTTTTTTTAAAACTAAATTAAATTTAAAACTAAGTTAATGTTTTTTTAAAACTAAATTAAATTAAAGTTAACAGTTTACAAAATTAATAAAATTAAATTAAGAGTTGAAGGAATAAAAATTTAATTAAAATTAAGTTAAGATTGAATTAACTTAAAATTAAGTTTAAAAAAAGTTCATTTTGAAAAAAATTATTTTTGAGATTAGAATATTCTAATTTTTTTTTGGAATGAGATTACTTTAAATAACACAATATAGATTATTAGGTAAATTTAATTTTTTTATTTACATGTAAGTTACACTTACATACATACAATAAGAATCACAGCATAACGTATTTTCGTCAAAATCTTGCGAGAAAAGAATATATATTTGCATTTCTTTTTCTTTAATCTTTATCTAACATCTGAAACGACTGCTCACGTATGTTTACGGCTATATCTAGATATTTGTGACAAAAAATATATGTAAAAATTTAGAAAATAAAATGGATGTACAGTCCTATTTTACATCAATTCTTTATCTGATTTCAAATTTATATTGCTGAAATATAATATTTATAATACCTAAAATTAGTGTAATTCAAAATAAACGGGAATTGATAAAATCTAGCGAGTCAATAAAAACTGGCTATATGGTGTGACTCTTATTATAGAATCTCTAATCATAAAATCATTGAACTTTTTCTAAATTAATTCTCTAATGTTTAAGACTTAATAAAAAAAATGACGGGGATAGAAACATTTGTAATTTAAAAAAGTTAGTAAATTAAAATTTAAAAGTAACTAAAGTTAAAAATTAATATATTTAAAATTAACGAAGTTAAATTAAAAATCATTAACTTTTTAATCTTTTTCTCAACTTTTATCGTTTTAATTAGTTACTGTTCAATCGTTCTATCGTTTTGTAATAGGATCGAAAAGAATCGGCGTCACTGACACCGGAGCAACTGTCGTCAGAGAACGAAACGCTCGAGAGGCAGAACTTGAAGAGCATCCTGAAGAAACTGTCAGCCAGCAGTAGGGCTGACAGTTCCGAGACCTCTGCGACGAGTACGCCTGATCGCAATGCCGCTGAACTGAAAAAGCTAATGAGAGCGCCGACGATCGAGGGTTACGCCGCGCGGCACTCAAAGCTGTCCAAGAGTGTGACCTTCAACAAGTACACGCTGCAGAGCCCGCCGTCCGAGCAGCTCTTACAATCGAATTATCCGCTGTCCAGCACCCAGGATCAGCTGTCACTGCCGCCGCCCAATAAATTTAGTTTCCGTCCTGTGAGCAGTACCGGTGATGTCTCGATACAAACGACATCCTGGCCGCGGGAGGAGTGCTTGGACGAATTACTCTATGGGGTTGGCGAGGTCATCAAGACAGGCTTGGTGAGTGAGAAGCGCGACCCAGCCGTTTCCTTTGTCCCTGCTTTCAATAGGTGAGCTTTGTGTATCGCTCCCTGTCATCACGTGGGAGTGCCTTTATCAAAGGGCTGCTCTCGCGAGAGACATCCCGACAACATTCTTCAATATCGATATTTATTGACAGTACAAATAATCGACGGAATTTACCGGCGAAAATAAATTTACGCTTATATTTTTCCCTTATTAATAATTTATTTTTAATTTTGAATTGTTTTAGATCTGCTATTATATTTTCTGCTCTTGTGAAGCAAAGAAGACTGTACTCGCTCGTGTAATTCTGCAAAATTAAACCCATCACCGTTTTAAGCATGTTTCCCAAAATCCTGAACTTGGTACTTCTCATCACCAGATGTACGTTTATCAAGCCCATCGTTTATCAATTATCCAACTACTCCACTTGCAGAAGTTCCCTATTACTGTATGACATACGACCCGCTATCTTAATTAATCATACCACCGCTTTTGACGTTGCAGGAAGATATACAAGATAAGTTCACGTCGTTAGAACTGGAAATACGTAAGCGTGACGAAATGATATCGCAGCTACAGTCACACATTCAGCAACTGGAGCGAAAGAAATTGCGGAGAACAGATGATTCCGGTGGGGATAGCACCGAGCACGATGCTTCCATGGAGGAGGACCTCGACGACGATGAGGATCACCCCTTCATGCGTGATGGTTCTGTGGACACTGTTCTTGGGTCATTGCGGTCTCGCGATCGACACTCGTTCTCGTCCGTCGGTTCAAGCAGCAGACGATCGTGGGAGGAACATTCGGAAAAAGAAACTTTGGAACTGCAGGAGCTGCCGAACTCAATAGTACCTCAGAAACTGCGGAAGGACGTGGCGATCGAACTTGAATCGAATAGCGACAGCAGATCGGACGAAGATTTAGATATCTATTTTTCCAAGAGCGATAGCGATGAAGAAGACAGAGAGTATGATGATGAGGATGATGATGATAAGACTGCGCGGCAAGACGACTACAACAATTGGGAGGTCACTTTGTTGGCGAAGCAGCTTGAGGCAAAGCAAAGAAATGGCGATAGTTCCAACCCGGGTTCTTAGCTTAATGAGACTCTAGAAACATCGTGTTACCTCGGAAACGCGATATGCTCCGACGAATGCAATCCGCTGGCTGAGTCCAGTGGTAGTGCAGCTTTTTGCGAACGCGATCCTTATCCAAACATACAGTCATATTTCGACAACATGACTAGCTGCAGCGAGACTATGATATAATTCGATCTCGCAAGGTGTTATTGATGTTTCTCATCCTTCCCTTTTTTACTTTTAATCCATTTCGTCTAATTTAATTTTTAGTATCTATGATAGGTTTCCAGCTCGATGGATCGGCGATCCTGTATAATTTATTACTTATATCGCGCAGATATTAGCTCACATGTATAAAACAAGTTCTCTTGCCTTCTTCAGCTTTCACCTTTTCTTTTTTTTTCTTGGTTAAATGATTTTATTACAAATATTTATAACTAATAACAATTTTTATTCTCATTAGCTTTGATTCATATTTAATTAAAAAACTCAATCTTAATTTGATTAAACGTATATTGATGTAATATTTATAGATGTATCTGTAATATTTATAGGTGTCGTATGTAGTATTAATCTTGCATTCAAGTAGCAGCAATTCGACCTTCCTAAAAAGCTGCACTCGGAAAGAAAAAGAGAAAAATGACAGAACTTAATGGGAAGTATACTTAGAATATACATACTTAAGGAAAGGTCATACCGTAATCAATGTAGTAAAAGACGGATGGATGTCTCTATCCGTCTTTGTCTGAATGCTTGTTTGCTGTGACACTTAAAATACATATATATTTTTTATATTTATATAATTTAAATTAATTCAATACATAATCTTAAAGCTTGGTTTAAAATTATCTACGAAGTAAGATTATACTTACGCACGAAGAGATATTTTATTTTGCTTCGTTGATATTTTGAGACATGTAACGCAATAACATTCCATTTTTTAACAATTTTATATGCTTTCGTTTCGCGAGCTTTGAAGTTTAAACGTATGTACATAGATATTCATAATCGACGCATGCGCATTACGATGAAGCATTCAGACAAGGACAGATAGACATTCTGGTGCCATCGACAGTCACCAATTCTAGTCGACTCTTCCAGTATATATGTTCTAAGAGAATACTGACCAAGCTCAATATTGTAGATTCCTAGATTTCTTTATAAGTAAGTAAAAATTCAAATTAAGAAAAAGTAAGAAAAAGACCATTAAGATTTGTACATATGTATGAGCGAGAATGCAAGATAATATAATATAAGAGTGCCGTCTCATAGAAAATTGGCAACAGAACGGAACTCGCGGAATCAACACGATGAATCACAGCCATTCCGTTTTCTTTTTTACGCTTTTCCTAAATTTATGTCCTATTGAACGGAATTAGCGGAAGCGGAACACGCGGAATAATATAAAATCATACTTTTTATGTTATTTGCAATACTTGTAATAATAAAAATAGTATTTTCATTGATTCCACGAATTCTGTTTTGTCAATTTTCGTTCTATGGGACGGCACCTTAAGATTATAGGCAGTGTTCCATTGCAGAATCATTTTATTTTTGGTTGCGGTCGATTTGGACGCTTTCAGCGCTTTTCAATACTTCTATTCTTATTTTACATTAAGGGCCGGTGTTCCATCTTTTGGTAAATTTTACAGGTTTTTTTATAATGAACTTAATGAACGATAAAGACAGAATGATGATTAAAGCACATGAGCGTTCAAATCGACCGCAGCCCTTGTTTGACACTTTGTAAATAAGGATAAAATGATACTTCATATGCATTATACGTGCAACGGAACGCAGTCTAAATGTATTCTATCTCCTTTTAAATGTATCAGAGTTGTATAAATGTGAAAAATGGAATATATTTCATCAAAAAATAAATCATAATAATATATTAATTTATTGAAAATTTATTTAAAAATAATACAATTAAAAAATTGAAAATTAATACAAATTTAGGTCACATAACATTTTCTCGAAAAATTAGACTGGAAAATGTTGGCACTAACAAAAAACCTCTAGGCAACACGATTTTAATTTATTGGGTCATCTAAAAAGTATTCGCGGTTTTTTGTCACTAGATGTGTGTTGATGGTCATATATCTAATGACAAAGTACCGCGGATACTTTTTAGATGACCCAATATTAAAAATCATGTTGCCTAGGGATTTTTGTTAGTACCAACATTATCCAGTTTAGTTTTTCAGGAAAATGTCATGTAAATTCTGCGTTCAAATCATGCGCCATAATGCGACATCTACCTCTACGAGCTGTGCTATGCGCTGTGCGGATTAAGCGTAGCACTACGCAGAGTCCGCACATAACCTGCAATCATAATAATAACAAACGCGTCGCGACAGATCTTTGTTATCAAATACTGCGGAGTCATAATATCTCTATCCATAATTTCGCGCGGTATACGCCGCTATTGTGATGTCGAAGACGTGAGTCTACCGGGAAATAGTTTCGACAGAATGGGTGACATAAGGGCTGGTCTCGAGGACTTAAAGCTCGACAGTGCTCTCTTCGCCAATGTGAAATACTACGTCAGCGGTGCAGGCGATCCGAAGGTACGTTATAATTTTCGTTCATTTCCCGCGTTTTTGTTCCGCCGATGCTCCAACACTCGACGAATGGAACAGCCATGAGATTCGCTGCTATCGCAGCTGACTGCGCGATATTTGTGAAAGCTATACTGTTCTTTTTTTCTACTTGAAACCGATGTTCTTCGATTGCCAATGAAGGTTATAATTTGGAACACCATTTCACATTAATGTCGTCCTGTCGTTGGACTGTTTTCCTTTTCTGTAACTTATTTCTTAATACTTGGAATGACAACAGTATTGAAATATTTCAGATTTATACATGCTTGACTATTAGAAAATGTTATTGTTTGTTAATCATAGGCAATACTTTTACAGATTTTGAATTTATTGCAAGAAGGTGGGGCTGAGAGGTCTAATTATTTTAGTGATTATGTTACACATCTGATAGCAGGCAATGAAGCATTAGAAAATGACATTTCTGCAGCGAAGGATCTATATGAGATACCAGCAGTTACACAAAATTGGATTTTATTTTCTGTTAAATGCAACAAGCTTTTGCCGTATCCTTTTGCAAAAGACTGTTATTTTAATATTAATATTTATACAAATACTTGTTACAAATAGATACATTTTAAAGATAAAAAATTAAACAATTTTTAATAAATTCTTAGAAAAATAATATAATAAATATGTGAGCAACTTAAATGTTAAAAAGTTTATATTTACAGAACATTTTGAATTATTAAATATTTATTAAATTTAGGACATAATTTATATTTTCTTAACAACTTTATTTAAATAGAACACAATATTTTTCACCAGAGGAGAATCAGTTGTTTTCGAACATAAATGTCTGCCTATCCCAGGTAAGTCGAGCAGACAGCAAGTCTCTATGGGCAATGATAATACTACAAGGTGGTAAATGTCAGTTACGCTTGGATAAATATTGCACTCATCTGATTACGGGCAAAGCAAGCGGTATAAAGTATGAAACTGCTACGAGACATCATATACCTATTGTAACGCCTGATTGGATAACGGAATGTTGTAAGAAAGGTACTCTCATTAGCGAAGTGGAATATCATCCTAGATTGCTAGTGTCTCCAAATAGCTCGACAGCGATGATTACTGGATTTATGGATGAAGATACGGATAATAATGTTGCGCAAGAGGAGCAAGATAGGACAAAAGCCATGTTGGAGCAACTCAAGCAACGTATGCCATGGAATCAACCAAGTCCACCAGTGTCTTCAAGTGCTTCGCATAACCTTGGTGCAACCAGTACAGCGACTGTTCCTTATTCAACAAACGGACAAAATACCGTGAACATGCAGCCGCAACAGCATCTTCCACGATCAGTTTCCTCGACCAGTTTGAGCACTTCCACAGTTGCTTCATCAGTCTCTGACCAAGATGTTATTAATCAAACAAATTGGCTTCCACAGACATCTCAGCAAAATAATATTTCTCAGCAAATAAAAGCTGTACCGTCACAAATGCAGCAACAAGAATTGTCTCCGCAACAGCAGCAAATGAATATGCAACATCAATTGATACAGCAGCAACAATTAACATCGCAACAGCAATTAACACAGCAACAACTCACGCAACATCAACAACAGTTGCAGCAGCCATCATACAACCAACAACAACTTTTGAATCAGCAACAGTCGCCTCAGTTACAGCAACAACAATTAGTAGGGCAACAGCAATCGATAATGCCTCAACAACAGCAACAACCAATAAATTCGCAATTATCTCAACATCAGCTAAATACGCAACCACAGCAATTATTAACATCGCAACAAAAACAATTAAATCAACACCAAATTATTCAACAACAACAACTACAGACGCAGCAGCCACATTTGACACAACAACAGCAGCAGCAAGTGCAATTAGCATCTCAACAACAACAGCAAATAGTGATGCAACAGCAGCAGCAATTACCTTCTCAACAGCAACAAATAGCAGGTCAACATCAATTGACTCAACAACAGACTCCATCGCAGCAACTTACTTCCGAGCAAAGGCAACTTCTTTTGCTGCAACAGCAGCAACAGCAGCAACAGAAGATACAACAGATTTCACAACAATTGCAGCAATCTGCTCCTCAGAACTCTCAACAATTTGTTATAAGAGACGGTCAATTACAACAACAGCCACAGAATCAGCAGTTAATTGGACCAAATCAGCAAGGATTTATTGTTCAACGGGATTCACAGTGGCAACAGCAGCAATATCATTTACAGCTGCAAAGGCAACAGCAACAGCAACAGATTGGTGCTCAAAGATCTGGAGGACAATGGAATCAACAACCGCCTCAACCTCCCAGACAATTAATTCATTTGGACGCGCAAACACATCAGCAGCTGCAGCAGATGGATCCCCAACAGAGGGCTCAATTCATTCAGAAGATTCAAAAGCATCGAAGCAGCCTAATATTACAAAGGCAGATGCAGAATCGTCAGGCGCAGCAAGGTTCACATATCGCTGTTATAAGGAGTCCTGGTAAACCAGTACAGCCGGGCAGTTTACAGTGGGTTCAGCAAGCTCGACCGCAGATGATGGGACCGCAACTTACGCAAACTCCAGGACAGAAACCTGTACATCCCGGAGTACAACCACCAGCATTAACTCCGATAAACTCTTCTAATCAAGTCATCGTATCAGCTGGTCAGGCCGTTCAAGGCCCGCAGGCGTCACAAACAGGCCAACCATTCCAACAAGGACAACTCACTCCTCAACAATTAGCACAACTGCAGTTACAGAAGCAGCAACAAATGGTTAGACTGCAGCAGTTGCAGCATTTACAACAACAGCAGCAACAAGGTGCCCAGCAAGAACCGCCGTTAGCGTCTCTGCCGAATAACGCGCAAATACCACCGGATCAGCAGCTTGTTGTGAATGCTAAAACAAAAACTGCACTGGCAAATATGTTGACTAACAGATTACAAGGTGGTGCTGCCGAGGGTAGTGCAGCTGGTCAATTGAGATTAATGACTGCGCAGCACCGACCTCCACCTCCACCTTCACAAGATCCGCAGCTTCTAGCCGCTTATCAAAGAAGAACTTTGGGGAATATAACAAATGGCGCACCATCAGGTGCACCTATAAAAATGCAATATGCTCCAGTTGTGCCACAACCTAAGGCTCAATTTTATGGTCACAATCCAAATTTGAAATGTACGTTTTTCTTTTTTATTATTTTATCGTTCTATTAACATTATTATTATGGATAAATTTTATACAATACTAGAGTAATATAATTTTATTTAATAAGCTTTATTTTTTTATGATATATATCTAGCATCGTTATTATAATCAATAACAAAAATATGTGTATTTTCAGTGCCCCTAGAGCTATTCTTGTTAGGATGTATTTTTGTCATTGTTGAATATGATGTGCAGCGTCCTAATGAAGTATCAGTCTGGAAACAAGTTATTGAAAGGCATGGTGGCGAAGTAGAGTCACAATATTGTACTCGAGCAACGCATGTGCTTGCCATCACGCAGAAACATCCGACTGTAGTACAAGCGTTGCGCGAAGGGAAACGTTGCGTCAGTGCACATTGGCTTTCTGATGTTGTCAGCAAGCAACAAGTACTCCCGCCTTGGCATGTTCTTCATTTTCCGACACCATTTAGCTTAACTGAACTTCCATGTGGCAAGCAAATTATATCATTTTCTGGCTTTGAGGGAGAGGAACGAGCAAAAGTCAAATATATGTTAGAAGCTTTGGGTGCGAAGTATACGAATTACTTTTCCAGACATAATACTCTTCTTGTTTGTAGAAGGTACTGTCTGTATCTTGTGTTTTTTTCTTATTATAATTTAATAACTTCATCAATTATTCATGTTATATGCGTAATCGTTCTATTAATTGATAGTTCAACTTTCATTCTTTTTTATAATATTTTATATTTCTTACTAATTAACATTCTTAATATTCTTACAATAATTATATTCTGAAATAATCTTTTTAGACCAGATGGACTGAAATATAAAAAGGCACGTGAATGGCAAACGAATGTTGTAAACGTACAATGGTTGACAGATCTACTATGCGGGCAGATGAATGCTTTGCATCAACTTGAGGGTCCAAAGTATCAACAGTTTAGTCTGAGTAATCCTTTCAGACTAGATTATTCACTAGTGCCTCATCTTATGGGTATAATATTTACTTATTACAAAATGACAAGAAAGTTTAGCCACAAAGTTTTGTGTTCATTAATAACGTACATTTAAAAAAAATAAACTCTGGAGTATTAGTTATATCTTATTAAATACTAAAAATAATAATTGACACTTAAAATAATTATCTTTATCTTTGATACAATCTTTAAGACATTTCGAGAATCAATGATGATCTTTTCACAGAAAAATTCTCCCAGTTAGTAGAGTGGTTTTCAGTTCAATCAGTGAAAATTTTGATATTTAATAAAATGTAACTATTACTTTTTAAAGTTTGTTTTCTTTAAATATATATTACCGCACTCAAGAAAATTAATATTATTTATTGTCCTTTTGATGTTAAAATGATATTTTTAATGCCATTTTAATGCCAAAATAGCGATAAATAATGTCAGTTTGCTACATAGATAATAATTTGATATACATAAAATTTTGGTCAAACTTTTTTGTTATCCTATAGATATTTATAAAAATTATATATTTGAATCTATTATTATATACGAAACTATCAAATTTTCTTTTAATTTTAGCTGCTTGGAAAATGCCAATAAATATTACACAAGAATCGTATGACAAAGTACAACAGGTTGGTCAGGGTCCAAATTCGATAAGAAAATACAAGAAGCCACGTCTGGATGGCCCACTATTAAATAAAGACCCACATCTTTTGGGCTTAGATGAACCAATTGTCATTAGCAATCCTGATCCTCCGCCACCTGATAAACAACCAAAAATACTATTTTCTGGTATAAATCCTAAAAATCATGCCAAGGTATTATAATAGATACCATTTATATACTTGGCTTTTCGGAATATCCGAAATTGTAAAATAATAATTGTTTTTTAATTAATAAATTCATTTTTTATTTCTTATTAACTTATTTCTTTATGTGTCACTACTAAACTTATACTACTACTTCTATGTTGCTTCGTTCTCCTCATCCTTTTGTGTTGTCATTGTCATGTCAAAAAATTTTTCATGTTCTACTAATTTTCTTTGTCCTCTCTTTTTTTGCATTTATCCAGTTTTTACCCATATTTTTCCAATATTTGCTGTCATACACATGTCAAGAGGTACTAACTTTATATTTTGTTCGTAATTACAAAAATTCATTGTAATATTATTACTAAGTTTTGCTGTTGCAATTTTCTGAATAGATTTTATGTAATTTCTAGAGAATTCGAGAACTGGGAGGAGCTTTAGCTGCCAGTTGGCGAGATGCTACTCATCTCGTAATGTCAGCACCATTACGAACAGTAAAGTTATTGTGTTGTTTATCACGTTGTAAATATATCGTCAATCTTCAATGGTTACTCGATTGCTCTGCAAAAAACACTTTTGTGGATGAAAGCGCATATATGCTTGGTGATTCGGAATTTGAGAAAAACTTCAATTGTAATATTGAAAAAACTTTAGCGAGCCCCAATCGAGGGACTGTACTTAAGGTAATGGGATTAAATTCCTTTATCAACATATAATACGATTTTTAATTGTATAATAAACAGTGTAGACATTTTAAACAGTTGGAAAGACAATTTTTAAAAATTTTTTCACTTTTCCGCTTAACCAGGGTAAAATATTTTATGTCACACCAAGTGTAATACCATCACCCTCGGCAATTGCGGAAATAATAGAAAGTGCAGGAGGTACAATGGAAAAAACACGTAGACCAATTGTTCAGATACAAGAAATGAATGCTGGGAAATTAAATTATATTATTGTAACCCATGATAATGACCTTCATCTCCTTTCTGATGTTTTACGTGCAAATATTAGTAAGTAGTCACAAATTAGCTTTTAATGTTTTATTGTCTTATTTTTTTATATAAGAAAATTGATTATAAAGAAAGAATGGAAATTAAATGGAATGGAAGAGATATAATATATATTTATATATATATAATGTAGATAATAGAAATGTATCTTCTACACGTAATTTTTTTCATTTAAAATTTTACAGATGTGTACAGTGCAGAAATTGTATTAGGTGCCGTTGCACGACAACATTTCCAACCTGACACGAGTTAAATTTAAAATGTTCGAGTTATACTTTGCTATATTTTTATCCCTGTTATGGGCCTATCAATTCTTTAATGATTTATTTTCGAAATGGAAAATTTTTACTTACCTTCTGCAATGGGACAATAAAAAACAGAATTTTATGATACAAAAAAATTTTATATATATTTTACACTTATTTTCTATACACCACTTCCTTTCAGTTGTACTTATTTGAGATGCGGTCGAGTTGCCGCTACGAATGTTTTGAAGCATTTTTTGATTGGTCGATTAGTAAAATTCTTTTTTCCGATTGATCAATCAAATGCTTCGAAGCATTCGTAGCGGCAAATTCGTAACCCTTGTGGCTTCGACACATCAGCGCGACGAACATCGCACTGGTGTGCTGGAGGCATTAAAGATAAATATGTAAATTTAATTATTGCAAGAATTTGTATTTCTCTGTCAAACAAATTAATACTAATTGTAATTGTATTTTTAAAATTTAGCTGTTTGACTATTTTTTTGAAGTGCCATCTAATTTTTCTTTTTTTCGAAAGTTGGTAGTATTGTACGGAGAGTCAGTTGAAATAATTTCAGTTGATCAGAATTGATTGGAATTGCCGGTTAAATTTTTCAGTTATTTCGTCCGGTCATTGTTAGTATTCGGTGAGGACTGAGAAGTTTCGACGAGCGTGAATTACTCTTGGCTTGGATACGAAAAAATAAAGGTAATTCTACTTATTTGTGTTTTATTTAAAAGAATCTAACATTAAAACGCGATGGTTTGCCTCGCAAACAGAATAGGGCGAATTTATATTCATATTAAAGTTTATAGATACTCAAGATTAAGAGATCTGTTATATCGGTGGTATAGAGGGACACGTACATATGTAAAGAAGAAGGGCTACGTTCCTTGTTATTCACCGAATATTAAACAAAGATAAATGATGCATCATGCGCATCATGCGTGAAACGGAACGCAGTCCTGTTTATGTATGATATACGTCATATATCCTGAAGTGAGTACCATCATGATATAAATATAATAAATATATTTTGAGTATTTGACGAGATACGACAGACGAAGGCCGATCTTTCATATGTCGTACAACAGGCTTTTCAAGTCTTAATTCTTGATTAATGGCTCCTGCCTCCTGTGGAAGCAAATGGAGGCAATTAATATAGCAACTCTTTTCCTGCCTGTTTGGCTGTAGGACAGAGGCGTTCCGTTTCTCCCTTGATGCATCATTTATCCTTGTTTAATATTCAGTGAATAACAGGAATAAATGATATATCCTATACATCATGAGCGAAATGAAACGCAGCCAGAGAGATCCAAAAATCTTAAGTAACTTTAGTCAAGGCCTAATCTATTCTTTGACAATCGAAATTTCGATTTTCGATTTCGACCAAAATTTAATTATTATTTCGGTAATGGTTGAGAATACAGTCATCTCAAATTTTGATAAAAATATACTCAATCGATGCATTTTTACGTAAAAATAAAAATTCTACAAGAAAAAATATAAACGCTCTGCCCCGTAGATCGAGATATTGAGATTTGAGATATTAAAGTTGACGACTATTGAGATTAAGAAATTTGTCACAGCCATGAAATACTATGATGCGCTGCGGCCTCAAATTTGCTACTTTAAAACAAGTTCTCCGCTCTAAAACACAAATTCACTACTTTAAGGCTAATTCTACAATGTGCTCTTTGTTTCCTGTTTCTTGCTGTTTGTCTCTTGCCTTTTGAGTCAATAAGACAAAAGACAAACAGCAAGAAACAGAAAACAAAAAGCACATTTTAGAATTAGCCTAAAACAAATTCTCTGCTCTAAAACACAAATTCACTACTTTAGAAACAAATTACTGTTTTCAAAACACAAAAATAATATAAGAAAATAACTTATATTTTTAAAATAGTAAATTTGTATTTTTAAAGTAATGAATTTGTTTATAAAGTAGTGAATTCGTTTTTAAAGTAGTGAATTTGTTTTTAAAGCGTTTAATATCTCAGTGACGCTACCAAGGTCGGACTGATCAGATCACTAAATAGATCATTTAGAACCCCATAACTTTTGTCTGGAACGTTTTTTTCTAAAATGCTCTGTTTCCGAGATAAAAGAGGTGTATGAGTGATCTGAGACAATCTATATAATAAATACATAATAATTAAAATTTTTCTTCTAGAATCAAAAACAATATTTATATGCGATAAAATATAACGAGCTGAAATACAAAGGTAACGCGACTCCGTAACTAATTATAAATTCTATCTCGTATTTCGTTACAACGATGAACATTACACATTAGAGGCGATATATTACGATTTAATTACAATTCAGGTACGAACACTGACCTCTTATAACATCTCCTAATGATATACATATTACGGCATATAGTATAATGTTCAATTGAAATTTATCTTTCTATCTGCGATATAGTTACATTTCTGATAGGAAAATAAAAATTTAATGTATTATATGTAATAAATCACGTTAATCAATGAATATGTAATTTTTGAATGAATTTTGCAAAAATTTAATATGTGAAATGAGGGATTTCATTAAAAATGCAATCTTTTTTATGCCATGTGAAAAATTTGCAACATCTTGAGCATAATTTTCCAGCGTGCACAAAAGATTTTCATCTTCAAATATTGCACAACAAGTTACAGTTTTTCGGAGCTCTACAAATATGGCAAAAATATTCATTAATAAAGCTTCATTAAAACTTAACAAATCATTTAAGCTTAAATTATGTCCTAATAAAACTACTACAACGAAATACACTCTAATCTCACACTTCCATATCACAGATAGTGATTCCTGTATTACTTACAAATTTTATTTCTTCAATAACTTTATCAAAACATTTATCATTCAAAGTCAGATGTTCGTCTAGAAACATTGGTCAATTCAATAGATCAATTCTACATTATTATTAATTAATAACTAGTGGAATTACAAAAGGAAAATACTTTATGTACATTCAAAACGATATACAATAATATAGAAAAATAATTATCTGAAAATATCTTTGACAAAACATGCCATACATGTTACGTTGGCACATTCGAAACACGATGCACCACGATGGTCGAGCTGGATCGAGCACTTTCTATGTACCTAGCACTGAAATTTAATTTTGAAGATTCGAAACTGAAATTCGAGTTCTGAGATCTCACTCCTTATGGCCGAAAAGTTAGAGTTTTTTTCTTCCTTAAATCTTCGATAATCACAGAAAGATAACATACTAATGCTGACATTCTGCTGCGGTCATTAGATATTCTTTATCAAAAGGTTCTTTTTTATTAAAAGGAATTTTGTTTCCTCCATCAAAATCTGATGATTGAAATATTTAATTCGGTCATTCAAATGATCCAACGTCACAATTTTCGAACTATTTTGAGTTACAGAGTTTTTTTCTTCCTTTTCGAACTATTTTGAGTTACAGAGAAGATTAATGGCTTTCTGTTTCTGCTATGCTTGTTTTTTTTTGGATAAAATACTTCTTGAAACATTAATATTACCTGTATAATAAGATTAGTATTACCTGTATAATAAAATATTCAATTAGTAATTATCAAAATATTGGACAACCATAAATAACTTTACTATTTTTTGTTTTAATGACGTCCGTTGGACTCAATTTTAACATATAACTTACAACATACAACATATAACACAATCATTATAAGTTTAATCAGAAGACAAGTGACACTTTTATCTAGTAATAAATTGGAAGAGTTACAAAAGTTAGGCTAACGCTTTTGAGCAATAGTATATTTGGAAATATTAATATTTCATAACAGAAATATTTTCAGATTTTTTAAATATCCTAAATTCAGTTACACATCATTGTACACTGTTTTACTTATACACATCATTATGCATTGTCTTACTTATACACATCATTATACATTGTCTTATTTACATACAAAATTAAAACATGTAAGAATAAAAGTGCATCTCTTATTCTATTTGAAATTTATATTATTTATTACTTATATTATTAAGAACCATAATATAATCTAACATTTATTAATATAATACATATATGAAGAAGAAGAAACACAACATATATTATTATATGGAAAAATCACTATTTTAGTTTAAATTTCTTTTATTAGTGACATCGGTAATTCTCATGTACCGAGCTCATGTACCGAAAATATATCCAAAATTGAAGACTGAAATGGTTCAGAAATAAAACTTGTTACAAAACTTACTTGGATGTCGGTCAAACTTAAGGCCAGACATATATGACATTTTTTTATTTAAAATATTTGTAATACAGGTGTATTTTGCATTTTAGCGGAGCACATGAAAGTATTACATATTTTGTATTTAAAATCGAAAGATTGAAAGTTTTTTATATTTTGTAATTCATATAAAATTTATTGTCAATTTTAGTATTTGAAATACAAAATCCAAAATACTTTCAATCTTTCGGAAATGCAAAATTTATTACTTATTATTTATTACTTTTATTCTGTATATTCTCATGGCATTCAATATGTTAATATTATAAAAGTTATCATTAATATTATAATCTTTTGCAATTACTTTTCCATTCTTTCGACATTCAAGAAATTCAATTTTTGTTATTACATACGAAATTGAATTTGATCATTGTGTAAACACAATTTCCAAACTGTGTTTACGCGACCGTTACAAAAATGCGCTCAGAAAAGAAATTCGAGACTGCTAAGAGTATGGAAAATTTTCTCTCAATAAACCAATAACATACTGAGAATCACCAAATGTTGGCCGAAACGTTTATTTAAAATTCGGTAACAAAAGATTTTGAATATATGACATTGCGCTAAATCCTGCGTGTGTTGTATGCTCCTTTTATTTAGTGTTTATATTTTTAAACCATTTGTTATTTATTTACTTTTATATGTTTCTGAAATACAAAATATATTGTCTTACAAATATTGCTTTTCAAATAAAATTATTTTAATATTTGCCGACTATCACATTTTGTGGCAAGAGACCAGCGTTACGTGTTGGATATCTGCTGTTGAATCCAGGGTAGATATTTGGCCACATCGACATATACGACGTACTTCGTGGGATCACAGAAGGATTTAGTATTAATACGAGCACTAGCCACCGACCGTGAAATAACGCCACGTAATTGATAACGATTCGTGGTTTCATCATGGAGCACCAGTCCACTCCCGCTGTCACCATTGCAAGGAATGTTCGGCGAACCGGCGCAAAAGGTGCGCTTCGAAGTGATAGTTACGAAAAGCGGATGGCTCCAAAGACAGTCCTCCTGCAATCCAATCAACAACATCGGATTATCATTATTTGTACAATTTTACTCGACAACGTGGAATTTGCCAGTTTTCCGTATATATTACTATCGGAATTGTGCAAAATTGTGTTGTTTTAAGAGTGTTATTTTAACACTAGGATCGCTGAACGCGCTAATTTGGCTATTTTCCGATTAATCAAATGTTATTTTGATATTATTTGTACTATTTGGAGTTGTATATATTTTTTTTTATATTCTGTATTAACATGTGTTAATACAATTAATACAATTAAAAAAAAACAAGCAATTGAATATGATCAAAAAGAAAAATATTTTAATCTTATAATAATTCTTCAATATCCGTTTTAGAGAACAATGCTTCATTTAAAAGAAATTTTTTATTAATATGACTAAAGTTTGTATTCACGCGTACTTTAATTAATTGTGATTTAATTAATCACAATTAATTAAAGTTTATATGTGAATATTATATTCTAAAAAAAGAAAGATGTTGATAGAGCATGCAAGGGCAGTTCGATAAAAATTTTAAAATAGATGTAAAAATATTACAATCTATAGTTTGCACATGCAACTTTTACGTCTTACATTTTTAATAAAAGCTGTTTACTTTTACAAACAAAAGATACAATTCTCTTTATAACAATATATTATATATAAAATAAAATTTTCACATATTTCGTAAACAACAAAAAAAAATTAAAATAAGCGATGAATGCAATTTGCACATATACAGTTCACTTTTGCCTTACATTTTCCGCATTACGTTTTTATTGCACTCTGAGCATATTTCTATTTTATGATTTCTCTTACAATGTAATTTTACTTGATACGCTTTCCGTCATAAGATTCTTTATTAATTGATAGATTTGTTACTTGTTTTGTTTGCACATATGAACTTGCAAGTTCTTCAGATAATTGTAATAAATAATTCCTTCTAGAAATTTTTTTTCCTATTCTTTATATATTATCCAGGCATTTATCATTGCCTGGATTTGTCAAATCTAACATATTGTAAAATGTATGAATAGGTCAGCGACGAGCGATAAGAAGTGCTTTCACATTGTACTTTCTTGCCATTTGATTTATTACGTCAACTCCATATTTAGTAGAATTGTATTGTGTTGAGAATTTTCTTCTGGTTGTTAGCTATCTAAATATCATTGTGCATAGAGCTGAGAATAAGAACATTTTTTTTAGCTTTTGCTTGATAAACTGTTTAATTTAAAGTTATATCATATTTGAAAAATCTAGTTGTGTGCAAAGGTTGTTGTTTACGCATAGTGATAGATTTTGATAATAGTTGGAATCTCCTTTCTTCCTCTATTTATTATTTCAACGAAATTCGTATTTTGTTTCTTTAAAATCTTAGCCAATTTGAGAGATGTAAAAAAATTATTAACTGTTATATTCCTTCTTTTTTTTATATACGGCTCTGAAAATTTGAGCACAACATACTCTGACATGCAGGTCGCATATCGTTTTTTTCAAGATATGGTATACATTCAATAGATATTTTGAGTCAATATCTATAATGAATCAGTTTTTCTGAACTTGTCTGGTTTATTACTCGTGTACTATGTAAATGGGCATCTTGCCTTAGAAGGAAACGATTGTTTATCAATGGTAAGATAGGATCCTGGTTTATAAGCTTGACAGTTTTCTACAAATTTATTCCAGACAGTAGAAAATAAAGCAAATTTATTTAATTCTTATTTTTTTAGTCGTTCTTGGTGTGAGGATTTTTTATAAAAGCGAATAAATTTTATAATCTCACGGAAATGATTTCTATACGTATTAATTTTTGTCAATTGTGTCTGTGTGAAGTTTATGCCGAAAATGACAAAAAATTTTTCTTAAGATTTTAATTTCGAAATTTTTTGTCGTTCTCGGCATTAATTCCTCACGTATTAATGCGTATATTTTAATTTTGAAAAAGAATTTTCGAATCTAAAAGAGAAAAAGGTAATTATTCTACAAAAATAACGATTTAGTCTGTAATACAGACGGCTTTAGTATTCCTTTAAAGCAAAAATCTTTAAGTATTTTCTTTCCATGATATAAATATTCCAGATTTGTTGTTATCAAGATATTCCTACATTATGTTTTTGGAGAACCTCATTTGCAATTGTAATTCAATTTGAATATCGATCAAATAACGAAAAAGGGAAATTCTCGTGAAGATTCTTACATTACTCGCTATCGACACCTTTGCCATTCGAGGTTCCTCGGTGTAAGGATGACCCGCTTCGTCTTCGCCCCATCCCACAATATATCCTGTTTTACCGATAATATTTTGAAGATTGGTCGAATTGCTGGACCACAGACAAACAGGTCTGATAGAAGGACTGTATTCGACGGCCGTCCTAAGAATCAAAATCGCCAGATCGGAGTCACTGGTGGTACCTGTGTGTACGTAGTCAGGATGAACCTTGTAGCTTGCAATTTTTCGATTCACGGTTCCTTCCTTCCACTCATGTAATTTAAATCGCCCCAATGCCACTATCAATACATTAGAAGGTATAGTTTCGGTACTATTGAAGGTCAAACAGTGTCCCGCTATAAGAAAAGACATATGCATGAAATACATTTTCTAATAATCCGTAATTGTCCGGATGTCCGGAGAGTAGTAAAAATGTCCTAAATATTTCTTGTATTATATCATATGTGTTATACTTCGAATTGAATTAAATACTGTAAATTAATGACGGAAAATAATTATATAATATGTATATCAAGTATTTACAATAATAAGACAGACAGAATTTTTTTTCTATAAATATCTCAAGACTTCTTGGATATTGAAGATGATTCTGTGTGAGGACATCTTGTGTTTTTTATTTATCCCATCTAGATTTTTCATTGTGCATTTTCCAATTATATTCGGATGAATAGTGAAAATCTGGGAAAACTTATGGACAATTTTTGATATCCTATTTCATCATGCGAATTTAAATAAGTACAAATAAATATTTTGTTATAAATATTTGATGAAAAAAAACACAATACGCGTGCACGCGTAGATATAGGTATAAAATTTATATTGTTTGATGAAGTTCAATTTTTTATTTACGAAAAATAGAGAGTAGAGAATTTAAAATTTTTTTTCTTCGATTATCATACCTGTTAAAACATGTCTATTTGACAGAATGGTTCCACCACATTGAAAGTTGTATTCGTCATTCCTTGCAATGAAGAGTGCTACCAGCCATGGCCACTGGTCTGTCGACGTTTTCTGCCCATTGAAAATCAAAACATTTATAGTGCTCTCGATTCGGCTACTGATACCACATTCATCATTATTAATATTGGTATTGTTATTATTATCGTTACTATTATTATTAGTATTTTTATTGTCATTGCTATCGTTACTGGACTGATGGGTTTTCATGGGCTTTTTCCGATTCTCGTTATTCTCCCAAAAATCCGTAGTAGGATTGGAGTAAATTAGATGTAAGTAGTTTAAACGGTAATGATTTGGGTTGTTTATTCGGTAGATGCTAATATTTCGATACAATAAATTCTCAATGGATTCTGATGAATTTTGCCAAAAAAATGGCACATTGTTTGGCGGATACACAACATGCCCCAACTCAATAGTCGCTCTGATAATTCCATTTCCTGAAACGAAACGTAATATGTTTTCCAAGTTACTTGTTCTTTTAAAGTAAGCAATTTTACTTTCTTTTAGAGAAAAAAATAATTTCCAAAGACAGGAAATAATGGTAAAATCGTTTTTATATAAAGATAAAAAATGGTGTATAAGATAAAAAAAATATATAATGATAAAGAGAAAATTTCGATTATAATGAGTTTTACTTTCCTATTTTCTAGAAATTATGCATAGTTAAAATTAATAAAATTAATTTCAATTAGCGTAGTGCGAAAAAAAAATGGAAATATTCTATTTCTTTAGATACATAAGGTGTCTCAAACTTTTTAACATATTGTATGTGGACAGATAGATCGAACTAAATTGAGACGAAAAGTTCTCCATCATTTTACAATTTTCACAATAGATAATGAAATATTAACTTCTAAAGATTGCCGAATAAGTGGATAAAATTGAACATGTAATACAACTTTGATATGTTTCAGAATTTTTTATGAGAGAAATATTTTAAAGATGTTTCTTAAAGAATTTATAAGGATACCTTAAAATTGTTTTATGCGTCAATTTTAGACATTTTGCTCATTGGATAACTAAAAAGATTGAAAATTGCAAAATGGTAGAGAACTTTTTGACTCAGTTTAGTCCATTCTACCTGTCCACAAGTAATATGTCAAAAAGTTTGGCCCTGTATAAAATATTCTTTATTTGTATTCTTTTCACAAGCAAATATAGTACTCACCAGAACAATATTTTAGATTATTAAACCATATCGCAGATACTGTTGGAATTGGTTCATCGAGATTTAGCGATGGAAAATAGATATGATATGATAAGGGTCTGCCCTGTCGAATAGCTAGAATGGATTCTTTTATCGGTCGTGCCAATTGCAATCGAACAAACGCATCTTTCTGGAACGTAATAATAATTAAGCTACTTCCATTTTACACAAGTACAACTAATATGACAAATTACATTAAAATATAAAATAGCTTTTAAATAATCCAACTAGTCAAATTTAATTTTTATAAAAGCTTCAGAAAAACTTCAAATCGTAATTAACTTTAATGTAATAAAAATGATTTGGAGATTATTTATTTTGATATAAAAAAACAAAAATATATTACAACTTCTTTTCTATATTTTTAATAATAATAATAAAAAATTCTTACTGAAGGCGACATCATAACACTATTTAAGGCCACCCTTAAATAGAATTCACCATTTTCTGAAGGAGATGGGATTTCAATCTGTCCCAGTATACCAGTCTCAGGTCTGATTATATACGTAAAATATTCCGAGCACGGAGTTGCACAATGCACCATGGTACCAAATAGATGCGATATCAATATAATCAAGATAGAAATTTTTACCATTTTGTGAGTCTGTGTTACAAAACTAACGACAAACATGGTTTACATGTGTATTTAATGTTTATAAATTGTTAATATTTGCTACAATTAATTATCGAATTAATCATTATTAATATCAAATAATTAACATTAAATTTATTTCTTAATTCAGTCCAGGAAGAATCTTATTATTGTTTCGAAAGAATCAATAATTTTGTTTGAAAAAAACATAGAAATACTACAAATCTAGCATGTTAATGGGAATGTATAATTGATATAATTAGTATTTACATACCTCGTCATGTCTAATTTTGAATCGTTGATAAGATTAAAGGAAACAGGATTTCGAAATATAAATACACAAATAAATCCTAGCAATGAATCATACAATAAAATTTACGCGTTTTGAGAAAATTACTTTAATTGCTAGTTATGTTTTTTTAGATTATTACAAAAAAAATTGTTCCATAAGATGAATGTATCCGCCCGCGGAAGATATTTTACGCATTCTACGAGCACATTTATTTCACATCTTGCTTATTCAATCATGGAACCGGTTGTAGCGAATGCAATCATCGCTTTATTTAACTGATTATGAGTTTGTTAAGAATTAACGCGACTCTCACGTAAAACTGTCTGCTTTCACTTTATTACATCTTTTCACTGTGTATATCAGTAATGCTGACGTTTTGCTGACTTATATCGAACTCCATCTAATAATTTCTTATTGATTATTAGAATAAGTTTCAAGCACTTCAAATTAAATTTCTTCAATACCTTCTTATTTACGTATTTTATTTATTATTTATTCCTGTTTATTTCTGAGATATTCTTTGAGGTACTCTTGGCGAAACATTTTGAACATTTTGCTTCTGAATGATTCGAAATTCAATGCCACGGCAACTAGTTTCAAATATTTAGTATATTAATCCTAGGAATTACGCTCTTGCGATCTTACTGAATTCACTTTATACATTTGACTAGTTCTTTATTGAAATATGTTTACAATTTCTATGCTGAAGATGCGTTTGATTGACGCAATAGTGGGGTACTGCAATCAAGGTTATTGCATTTAATTCGTCGAAGATAGCATGCAAACATAAGGCAATGCAAGGAAATTAAGTAAACGTGTTTAGATCATCCTGTCGGCTTGGAAAATTTTGCGCGAGAAGTAAAAAAGGGGGAATCCACTGATGCATATTGTTAAGTTAGTCAGTTTTACTGTCGTCATCCTCACTATCAAAGCAATCGAACATTTATTATTAACAGTCTATGTCGATAACTTGTGCATCCATTCGTTTTATGTAATCATGTTTTCATGTAATCATGTTTTTAATTTTGATTCTTCCTCTGTCGTTTTTTCTTAATTAACTTTTCCTTCTCACTCATATCTAATTAGTGTCTGTAATGCAGTTTCATCATCTGTGATTAATCAAAGAATTAAAATATTCATATTGTTGAATAGCATTGGTTTTAAAATTACGTAGAATTGTGTCATTTCAAAAACATTTACGAAAATTTAAGAACGTATCTTTTATCACGTGATCTGTGATTGTGCTTATAGCTTTTAATTAAAGTATTGAAAGTAAAGAAGGCTCATTGTGTCTTAACTGTGTCTAAGATCTAATTCATACCAAGCTAAAAAATTGCACCAAGCTTTTGTCGCAAATATAAAGGCAAACATAATACGTTATTATATTTGTCAAATTCGGTAGATGATAGCAAGTCCTGCGACAGTCAGTGCATCAAAATCATTATTCAAGATCTTTGGCATCTCAAACTTTACTAGGACAAACTTTACTAGCTACGACAAAGTGATTGGTTAGATTACGTAAAAATGATTTTGACGAATTGATGATTTCGACGTCGATTTAACATTGATGTTGATTTGATGAATTGACAGTCATTTCTCACAGGGTATTCATCATCGGCCTGAATATTCTCTTGCATGCTACTTTAACTTCGATATGTACAACAATACAATCTCGCACTAATTAACTCGGATAGCTAAGTTCATTAGCATAAGAAAGGAAACAATTGCTTGACACTAGTTTTTCTTTAGTTGTCATTATGTTTTTGTTACTAATATGGTAATTTCGTTTAAGACAACTTCAAAGAATTAGCAGATAACGGTTGTTAGCGCAAATAAACAGAAATGTTGTAACATACTTATATTGTTGTAAAAGTTATTACAATTTAAACTCCGAATCGCTGTTTTACCTCCTTGTACATATGATTTACAATACATATATACATACGTACACATATGATTTATAAAACATTAACACATCACTACTACATCAATATCGCACGTACTTGTATGCACAAATTTTTAAGCATATCAATTTTTATCAATTTAATCGTAAGTTTAGTTCCTTTCACAAAGGATTAGCAG
Organism: Acromyrmex echinatior; assembly: GCF_000204515.1. The sequence goes on from NW_011627180.1 coordinate 592,231, forward strand.
CATTTTCATTCCTGTCAATTAGGTGCTTATATCAGGCTACTATTGATAAGAAAAAGCAATTTCCGCAAGCTAGTCAAATCGTAGTCAAGACACGAATGTGTGTCTTAATCCTACTTGCAAACCATTTTCGCAAAAGCAATCTGTTCTATTGCAAATATAAATTGGCAAAATTAATTATTATGCCATTATCATAATTATTAACGATTAAACGCGGGTCTTTAGATATTACTAGCGTCCATCGATATGGCTAATCGATTAAATAGGTATCAATTATTATTGATACAAATATGAAACAAATTTCTGGAATCGCGAATATTTGTCTTAGCCCCAGCAGCGCAGAAAATGACATCAAGCTAAACGAGTTATAGCAGTGAGACACATAATAGCACTAAAAGAAGATAATACATTCTTTATGCGAATAATCATAAAAATCGTAGAACTGCATCTCGAAGCGGACAAACTGATCCGAATAGTGGCAGAGTAATAAGAAAGAGATCAAACTCGAGGTCTGAAAGTGGGGCTTGAAACACGGTTAGGAAACTCATGAAAAATCTGGCAAATGTGATTTTATATGTGTCACACGTATGTATGTATATATGTAGTAGTATGTATGTGGTAGATATATACGTGTGATCACGTGACAGTCAATACTTCAACTTTTCCGCAAGGCGTGATGACACTAAAATCATATCTACATTTCCCATGGATTTTCCTACACCGTCGAGTCTTATTTCAAGACCGTCTTAGAGACTTCGCACAATAAAAGGAACAGACAATAGAGAACAAAAATTTCAACCTATCAGAAACTGTGTTTTTTACAATACATGATTTTTAATAGGTTGAAATTCTTATTCTTTGTTCTTTGTTCCCTGTTCTTTTAAATAATATCTTAAGACGCTAATGCAGCCTTCTGGTTCGTGACTTTTTAAGACCGTATTTAAAACGTCTTGAATATAAGATCTAACTATGAATACCGGCCGCTTGAGTTTGATCTCCTTATTACTCCGTGGATAAAACGATACGCGGAGACACTAGGATAATATTTCCGAACGCAGTCTTGATAACGACAATTGTGCAGATACTTTAGGGCACTATTTCGTTTGTGCGTTTTTGTCGTACGACAAACATGTGCAGGACAGAGTGAGAGAAGTTCTCTCTATTCTATAGCTAATCAATAGGTTTGAAAAATTTGTCGTACAATAAAAACGCACAAATGATATATCACCCTTATACAGTAAAAAAGCTGCAACTGTCGTTATGAACAAATAACGACTGCTTAACAAGTTACAGAATACAAAGACAGATGTGTTCGTGATCGAGACGAACTTCGTACGGTTCTGTGCAGTCATTAGCAGCAATGCCATTTCCAGTTCGTTTACGGGAGGGGATACGGTGGCAAGCAGTGGTCGAACCGCTGCGCCGTCGTACACACACATGACCCGCCCATCGGTATTGTTAGACGGGCCGGGTTTTTGGCGCATGCGTGACGGTGAGGCAGTGAACACAATGGTGTAGGCAATAGGAGAAATGGGTGTCGAAAAGCAGCAATATAGAGGGTGTGTTCTCTTTTTACTGGCAACTATCACGATGTCACAATAGCACTGCCGCAGCCGTTTCAAAATAAGTCTGTTCGCGTTGCATGAAATCCCCAAATATTTTTGCACTTAAAATGAGATAGATACATATTTTGTTTCAAAAAGGGAGAAAGCGAAGATGTCGAGTGCTAAAAATGCAAGTTATAATTTTTAGATTAATAGTAAAAAAAAAAGTTTCAATCTCCCTTATCGTAAAAAGTCAAACTTGTAACTCTCTTCAATCTTTACGTCGTCGAATGTAAATATCGTAATTTCGAATAAATCTTAAAAACTTGTCTTGTAACACATCTTGTATTTTGTACAAGGTAAGAGATCAGAATTACGTAGTAGAGATCTGCTCTTGAATCCAGAGTATATATTTGGCCACGTCGACGTAGACAATGTACCTCTGGAGATCACACAAAAAATCATTGCCAGTTACTGACCGCGAAACGACGCCACGCAAACGATAACGGCCTGTAGAAGAGTCGTAAAGCACCAATCCGCTTCCGCTGTCACCATTGCAAGGACTTTGATATCGCAAACCAGCGCAAAAAGTGCGCTCCGAAGTGAGAGTAATAAAAATTGGGTGGCTCCTGAGACAAGTTACCTACAATTTACGCAACAACACAATATTTTCATCATTTGCAATATATCTTATTCTAAAATGATTTAACATCAATTCGACGTTTCTTCGATGTCGTTATTATCTTGGAATTATATGGAATTGTTTTATTGGAATTATTTTAAGAACATTCGTAAAAATTCGTTTTTAATGATTGACGATTGCGCTTATTAATTGGAGTGCAACGACATTGGCAAATTCATTTTTTATAAATATATACAGGAAGTATTATTATTATTATTATTACATTATTTTTATAATAGCAATTTATTATGTAAACGAAAGCGAAATCAAATGGAACATCTCCTATCGTCATTAACAATACAAAAACCTCTAATCATTTTCCTTACGCGATATAAATATTCTGAATTTATTGTCATTAAATATATTCACGTTTTGAATGTTTTGTTTTTAAATAATCTTATTTGCTAATGAAATTCAATTTGTCAGTCGATCGAACAGCAAAAGACACGAAAAGCGAAAAATTGACTCTTTATTGGTGAAGATTCTTACCTCACTCAATCGGAACTCTCGCCATTCGTGGTTCCGCGGTATAAGGATTACCAAACTCATCTTGACCCCATCCTACGACGTATCCTATTCTGTTGACGACCTCATCGAGATTGTTCGAACCAGTCCATAAGCAAATAGGTTTGATAAAAAGGTTATACTCGACGGTTGTTCTGAGTGTCAAAATTGCCAGATCGGAATCGCCGGATTCCTCGTGAGTGTAATTAGGATGTATCGTGTAACTTGCGACCTCCCGATTTATAGTTCCTCTCTCACGCCATTGGCGTAAATTAAATCGTCCTAAAGCCACTACTAATACGTTGGGAGGTATATCAAAATTACTGGAAAAATTCAACTTTAAGCAATGTGCCGCTGTAAGGAAATATATACATGAAATAAATTCTCTAATAATCTACGCTCTATGTCGCTCTATGTAAAACATAAAAAATCTAACTATGATTCAAGTATTTTGAAGTTGCACACACTAATGATTTTATTTTCTATAGAATTTTTTTCTTCGATTTTTTTTACAATACCTGTTAAAATATGTTTAGTTGACAGAACAGAACCACAACACCTAAATTCATGATCTTTCCTTACAACGAAGAGTGCCACTAGCCACGGCCCGGTTTTGTCTCTTCTCCGTTAATGACTAAAAGATTTTTGCGGTCGGTATAGTTGCTGATACCGCATTCATTGTTATCAGTTCTGTTAGAAAGATTAATAGTAGTTGATGGATCTCTTTTATCGTTTTCTATTGTAGATAAGCTTGGATTTTCGCCATTAGTTTCCGCCATTGAAAATGACTCTTCGTTTGTCGAGTTAGATGTAAGTTGTATTTCTTTAGTAGTTGGGATAGTTTCTGTCTCTGAAATAAGATATAACATTTCTTAAATCTTTTTAATAAGGAAAGAATTTTCTCTTCCATAGAAAAAAGATCTCTCTAAGGAACATGAACATAATCATGAAATACTTTCTTATAAAAAAAAAATGTACAATGAATAAAAAATTTTAAATTTTAGTAAGCGTTATCTTTCTACTATTCTATTTTTATCTTTGTTCTGAAATATTACACATTATTTATACACACAAAATATAAACTAATTTCATGAAATTTAAATAAATTGATAATTGAAACTTTTGTTGCTGTTTTCTCAAATATATACATTAGCATTTTTGTAATCTTTCATTTACTTCTGGGACTTGGACAAATCTGTTGATTATTAAACAGTATTTTGGTTAGTCTTGGAATTGGTTGGCCCAAGGGAAAATGAACATGATATAACAAAGATTTTCCTTGCTGAACAGCTTGAACGGACTCTTGTATCGATCGTGCCAACTGTAGTTGAGCAACAGGTTCCTTCTGAAATGTACCGATAATTAAATTATTTCTTATTATATAAATAAAGTGTACTATCTGAGAGAGGTAACAAATCAAACTTTAAATTTTTTGAAATCATTTCTTGATTTTTATTTCAATCCATTTAAATTATGATTCAGACAATACAATGCGCGTGTCTAAAAGATGTTTTTATAAGAGAAAGATATGTTCAAGTTTATTTTCTAAATAATTTTTATTGGTTAAATCATATTTTAGAAATATCGCGTCTATAAAGAAGAATATCGGTTATAGATGAGTTCAACATGCTAAAAATTATTAAATATTGCCTATTATAATAACTAATAACCAATCTTACATGTGCTAACTTCTCTCTCTCTCTCTCTCTCTCTCTCTCTCTCTCTCTCTCTCTCTGATATATTATTAGTAATACTAAACTTACTGTATGTAAGGAAGAGTCTGTATTAAAGCCCACTTTCAAATCGTATGGAGGAAGTTTTGGAGATTGGATTGTGATCTCTCCCAATATTTCATTTGTTCCTTATTTGACTATATGTGTGTAGTAATCAATACATGGGGCCAATCCTTGAATGATCGAGCAAAACTGCAGTAGCAATGCGATCAAAATAGAAATCTTAGCCATCTCGTAGGATTCTGTTATAGATCAAATAAATATGATTTATAAATATACTTATAATTTTTATAAATAGATCTTAATATTTAACACAACTTCAAAATTAAAATATTATCGATATACGTCGATAAGTTCTATATATCTCATCCTTATTTGCATTTCTATTTCTTTAAATCGACAGCTGTATTTGGACTAACAAATACCTTGTCTATATAATTAATGCAAAATTATTTTCTTAATGATAAAGATTAAATTGAATAAAATTCTATGTGTATTAAATGCGTTCATGCATTATAAAATGTTATATAATAACAAATATTCTGCTCGATAATTCTTATTAATTATAAAATCCAATGCGTCTTCTATATTGATAAAAGAAGGTTATCAGAGATAATAATTTCATTTTAATTGCGCTTCATTTACTTCATTTATTTTACCATAAATTGGCATATAAATTTCTGTTTTAACAATAACTACAACACTTTAAATCAATCTGCGTCCGAGAGATGGATCATTCTTGTATTAAATTTTTTAAAAGATTTGAATGATTTAAATGTAATAATCTTGATAAACAATCAGCTTCGATTAGAAAATAGAAACAGTTAATATATTTAAAAATGCAAATTCCAACTACGAATCATACAATACAAAAAACACATTTCGAGAAAATTTAATTTTGCTTTAATTACTAGTCATATTTCTCCAGTAGATTATGTTTACAAGGAAAAAATTTTTGTAAAGTGATTATTTTGCAAATTCTACAAACATATTCATCTTGTTATACATTGATTTTTAAAAATTGTCGAACCTGTAATAAATCACGTATAATCACTGCTTCATTAAATGAACTTCAAACTTAGTGGGCGTCAACGTAACTTTTGCATATATCTATTTATCTTCACTTTATTAATTTGCTTATATTTCTATATTGTCGATGTATTTTTTATTGTATTTTTATTAAAATATCAGTTTCTTCTTACGATTACCAAAATGTCTTTCAAGAATTTCAAATAATATTTTTTCAGTATATTCTGATTTATACGTATCCTTATTTACTTGTTTATTATATATATTCCTGTTTCCTCTCGAGCAACTTTTATCACAAAATTCTTTAAAGCACTTCTCATTGATTCAAAATTTTCTGTCAAATTCAACAATTGGCTCCAGATGTCCGCATAAAATCTTGAAGTTACGCTCTCCATCTTGTCGAATCTTCACTAAGACGTAGACTGATCATTTCTTTACTCTTCGAAACTCGTTTACAGTTTCCATCAAAGATGTGCAGTAGTGGGAAGCAAGGTCATCAGGCTCGCGAATAGAGGCGAGCCTCCATATATCGAGTCATATTATTCAATTTGTCCGACACGAACATTTCAGATTGCAACAAAAAAAAGAATATTTCTGGAAAATCCTCTTTTCCTGAATAATATCGCGCGAGAAGAAAATTAATTGGGAAATTCGCACGTTCGATAAATTACTTTGCTGACTTCGTGTGTGTAGACACGAACTCAAAACTTTTCAGTAAAACTTTTGTACAATTGTGAAAATGTATAACAGATAATTCCGTCAGGTGAGAAAAATATAAAATTTTTTTGGAATAATAGCACAAAAATATAATGATTTGTTTCTAATTAGAACATAGATTTTGGATGTTTTATTCGAGTGGGCGAAAATTTAGTAATATTTAATTGTAAATAAGAAACAAGTGTTTGAAAGTCTCTCTCTCTCTCTTTACAGGGATCGATTTGAGATGACATTAATGCATATAGATCAGAGGACACTAAAGCTGATCAATTTGTGCTTGCGTGATTTAATTGCTGACGTAGACATTATTAAATTGTGATATTACGAAGCGATGTGGATTGCAATTTCAACACTTCTTTCTTTTAGTCTTTCTGGTTGTTACTTATGATATATCCTAAATAAATAGAAAAGTTATATATGATAATGTATATATTAAAGAAAGAAATAATTTTTATTAAAAATTTAGAACTATTAATTTACAATTAAATATTTATTTACTTATAAAATAGTATATATAGTATAAAAACAGTGGACAGATAAATCAGTGTTTAACTTTGTATTTTATAAGATTACACAATATTTTTCTATATGTTAGTAAAATTTAAGTTATAAGAGTTATTAGAATTAGATTTAATAAATCTATATTTATTATATTTCTAGTGAGTAAAATTATCGATAATATATTTTGTACTTTTTATAATGATTTATAATATAAAACACTAATAAAGTATTTAATAAGATAAGTAATACAATATATGAATTATGATAGAGCATTAAATAAGCACATTGATATTGTAACATTATGATATAATTTATTAATTATTAACAAATCCTCACAATAATAAATAGTATATCATATACATTTGTATATCATTTTACATACTTTATTATCGTGAAATGACGATAGATCATAAAAAGTCAAACTCTTATGATTTTAATCTTTACGTCATTGTGTACCTTATTATTGTGTGCACTTATATGTGTACCTTTACATTATATATATAATTTATATGA
>NW_011627180.1:599633-791426 GCF_000204515.1 Acromyrmex echinatior
TATGCAATTATTATTCAAATTATTTAAATCAATAATTTTTGTAAATATGTCAGGTTTTCTAAATCGTTCCATAAGCTAAGACTGATAATTGACAATAATAAAATTAATATATAATATATTGATATAGATAAAAATTTCAAATTGCAAAAATAAAGTTAAACCAGTTTTATTTTGACGTTTTTGTCTTTTCATTGTTATTGATTAATTATTAAATACTGATTCTTTTTATAAAAGGTAATAGTTAATTGTTAAATATTGATTAATGATTTTTTATTAATCCTATATTTTTAGTTATTTTTATTAAAACATTCAGTACTTTCAAAAGAGAATGATTTAGAAAACTTACAGATAACCAATTGTTAAACTGTACTTTTTGCAGTATGTTACAGAAAGACTATAAAAAATATTAATTATTGTTAAAACATTATATAGACAAAATTATATAGAGAAGAACTACGAATCATAAAAAAATTTTCTTACGGCTTTTCGTAGCCCTTCTCCCTATGCTACATTATCTAATTATTATTACTGGTAAAAAGTGAAACATGTAATAAATAGATCTGAAATATCAAACTACAATTTCCAATGTTTATTTGCGTACAATTCAGTAATAGAAAATATAATAAAAACATAGTTTAAGTAGTATGCATTTGTCAATGCTCCCTTAAGTGTTGTAGCTTCAAATAAATTTTATGTAAAGTGTTGTCTAGCATATTTTGCATTTTAAAATAACACTATCATTACGTTGTAGATATCTGCTGTTGAATCCAAACTAGATATTTAGCCACGTCGACAAAGACGGTGTACTTCGTGAGATCACATACTCGTTCATGGTTAAACACTGTCCGTGAAACAACACCACGCAACAGATAACGGTTTGTGGTATTATCAAAAAGTACAAGCGCGCTCCCGCTGTCACCGTTACAAGGACCGCTATCTTGCATACCGGCGCAAAAGGTACGATTCGAGGTGAGTTTGACGAAACCTGGATAACTCCAGTGACAGGTCTCCTATAATTCATGCAACAATGATGAATCGTCATCATTTGCAAAGTTTGGTTTTAAAAGGCGCGAAATCCGACTCGACATTTTTCATATATGGTTAGCGTCTCGGAATTGTATCGAAATATGTTACTTTAAGAATGTTTACAAAAATTTAAAGTTATATCTTAATCGCATGATCGATGATAGTATTATTGTTTTTAAACAATCACATTCATTACTCTAGGTATGCAATGACTCTGATAAATTCATTGATTAGTTACCTACAGATATGCATACATATATTACAATGCTATAATAGTAATTCTATGTAAGCTATGTAAATGTATGTAACTATGTAATAAAATTAAATACAGTTTTGCGTGTCATTGTTAACAATGTAAAAATAAATATTTTTTTTCATAATATATCTAAATATCTGATTTTATTGTCATCTGCCTATTTTTTCGCTTTTCGGACGTTTCCTTTAGAGAATTTCGATCCAATTTGTATACCAATCAAACAGCAAAATTTATGAAAAATTCTCGTTTAAAAAGAATCTTAAAGGTTCTTACCAGACTGACTATCGGCATTATCGCCATCCGTGGATGATCGGTGTAACGATGACCGAATTCGTCTTTACCCCATCCTACGACGTATCCCCTTCTACTGACGATATCGTGAAGATCAGATGAACCGGACCACAGACAAATAGGTTTGATGAAATGGTTATATTCCACAGGTTTTCTGAGGTTTAAAATCGCCAGATCGGAATCGCCGGTAGTTTTATGGGTATAATCGGGATGAATTGTATAACTTGCGACTTCTCGATTTATGGTTCCCACCTCGCGGAATCCGAATAAATTAAATCGCCCCAATGCCACAGTCAATACATTAGGAAGTATAGTTTCGTTGCTTTCAAAGTTCGTCTTCAAACAATGCCCCGCTAAAAAGAAAATATATGCATGAATATCATATTTTTTTAATAATCCGCACTCTCTGTCGAGAGACAAAACTAAAGAGTACATACATATACTACACACACACACACACACACACACACACACACCCACACACACACACACACACACACGCACATATCCATATATATATTAGGTGTTGGAATTAATTCGTAGCGTTTTTTAATGAAAGAATGTTATTTATTTCACATGAGCATTAAAAAATACATTAATGAAAGTACTTTTAAAACTTATAAATACTTTGTAAAACGCTACGAATTAATTCCAACACCTAATATATTGCAGAGAAATTCTCTAGATATTTGCTTGCACTTCTTATTAATAATATAAAATGCAAAAATAATAGGGAATTTTTATAAGATCATGTATCCACGGGGTGAACAAAGTTACATTATTTAGTGAAAAGTCAAAATACAGTATTGTAAAACTCTCTATAACATCAAAATATTTGATGAACAATTAAGCAATTTAAATATGTTTTTTATATGTTTTTTCTCGATTATATTTGGATTAACTGTGAATATCTGTGGAAATTTATAAAATTAAATTTTACTACGAGAATATGAATAAGTAGAAATAAATTCTAAAAGAAAGCAAAGATAAAAAGTTTACATTATTGAACGTTTGAAAAGTCTTAGTAATACACATTTTTTTTCTTTTATTAATTTACCTGTTAGGACATGTTTATTTGTCAGAATGGTTCCAGCGCATTGAAATTCATATCGATTTGTAACGATGAAAAGTGCCACTAACCATGGCCATTCGCCAGGCAATGTTTCCTGTCCATTAGCGATCAAAAGATTTGTATTTGCAGAGCGGCTGCTGATGCCACATTCATTATTATTATTATTATTATTATTATTATTATTATTATTATTATTATTATTATTATGTTGAGGAACTGGTTTAGCTGGAAACTGGTTTGATTGAGGTTTAGGTGACTGGTTTGGCTGAAGTTTAGAGGACTGATTTAGGAATACATTATTATTGTTATGTGGAATTTTATTTAAAGATGGTTTTAGAAATATATTTTTATTAAAATCATATTGTGAGACTGCTTGAGCTGAGGTCGGTTTCCTCAGGAATACGTTGTTATTATTATATTGTGAAACTTGTCCGGGTTGGTTCGGAAGCATATTTAGCAATATGTTGCCATTATCTTGAGGAAAAGTGACGGTGGCTTTCCTCGGAATACTCTGTTGACGTTCTGGTTTTGGTGTCGAGTTCCGATGCGATTCATTCGGTTCTGAATTTGGCGAAGGCATATTTGGCAGATACAGAGTACGTTCCAACGTGATAGTAGTAATAGTAGTCATAACACCTCCTGTTGCTGAAACGAAATATGATATTCAAACCTCACATCTTTTTAGAGTGAGATTCTTCGAATTCATCTCTTTGCCGTAAATAAATATAAGATAAAATGAGAATTAATTTGTGACTCGAAAGAATGGATATTTATAAAGTCTACTTCTATTTTCTCGAATATACATGTATTTACATATATTATATTTCAAGCAAATACGATACTCACTATCGGAACCCGTACAATATTTTTTGCCATTGAACCATATCGAGGTCAATGTTGGAAGTGGTTGGCGTAAAGGGAAATAAATATGATATAATAAACTCCTGCCCTGTAAAACAGCTTGAGCAGAGTCTTCGGTCGATTGTGCTAATTTTAGTTGACCATAATTTTTCTAAAATACATTGATGATTGATTTATTTTTTAGAAATGAACTTCTTCTTTTTATAACGTTTTTTTATATAATTATATTTTGATCATTTTTAAATGTATTTTCATTCTTAAATCAAGCAAAACTTGTTTCTTTAAGAAACACTACTTGCAGAAATGTTACGACTTCAAGCTAAATTTTGTTTCAGAAATACTTTAGAGAAATAATTGTTAGCTATTGTTGAATCGCCACAACTTGCATAAAATTATTAGAAATTGTCTGCATTAAGAGTCATAAATTAGATGTAAAAAAAAAGGACACATACCGTTGGCAATTCAGCAGTGAGTTTTAAACTCACTTTCAAATGGAGTTCGCTAACTTTTGGCGGAGACTGGATTTCAATCTGTCCTATCGTTTCGTCTGTTCCCGGTTTGATTATATATCTGAAATATTGAGGACACGGAGATTGCTGTCCTTGTACTAGCGTAAAAAGCAGCTGCGACAGTAATGCGATCAAGATATACATCTTAGCCATTTTGTGAGGATCTGTTAACAAACTTAATAAAATACATAGTTTATAAATATAATTCACTTTTAATATTCTTTAATATTTTATTTAATGATTTGGTGATTTTTAAACAACTATTATCATTTTATTACATGGATTTTTTCTAAAAAAATTTTTTTAACATCTCAAAGATATTTAAATCAATAATTTTATTTCAAAGAAAATTTAGAAATACGAAAAGTTCATTACGCAAATGCAATTATATAATTAATTTATATAATTAATATCTATACATCTATTCGTTATATATCAAGTTTTAATATGTCGATAAGATTAAAAAGAATAGGATTTCAATACATAATGTAAAATGATTTATTACCATTTATCACAAGCGAACCAGGAAAGTTGATAAAGTAAGCAAATAAATGTATACATTTTAAACAGAATGTCATGAATACGATAAACTCAGCATCCAAACATAACGTAATACTATGTGTCCATTAACCTAAGAATCTCTGAGGTTTTTATACATTAGCAGGAAGAAAAATAAAGCTAATCGTTAACCATAGTTTTCTTTACTGAGCGCATTTCCATTTATTTTACTTTTTTTTTTTTTAGAAAATATTAAATCTATATAATGATCTTAAATTTTAATAAATTGTAGAACAAATAATGTAAATACAATATATAATTATATAATAAGAGTAATTTTAAATTAAGATATGAAAAACACTCCACGTAATGTTACGTAATTTACATAAAAAAATTAAGTGATTGTTTCCGAATTAGATATTTAAACAGGATATTCTATCATATATAGTCTCCTAATTTTTAATTGAAAAAATTTTCTTTTATTCAAAATTTTACAAATATTTTTTACGTTATATTTTTTCAGTGCTACATATAATATTAAGTAATTAATTAAATAATTTAATTTAGAACGCTGTTGAAAATTAGAGAATAATCTAATTTTTAATTGACTATGCTCTAGTTTTTTCGAATCTATTTAAAGTGTATCTTTAATCGTGCGATTTTTAAATTCTTTAATATTATTTTGCTTTATACTACAATAATGCAATTCATTAATGCAAAATTATGTTCTTAATAATACAGATTAAATTGGGTTAAAGAATTGTTATGTACACTATCTAATATGTTATGTACGTATCTGTTACTAAACACTATTTATTCTCTGCTTGATAACCGAATAACTGCCCTCTGCAGATAACACCAGCTTAGATAACATTGACACTGACATAGAGTTTTGAGAGAGATAATGGTTTTCCCATATATAAGATTTATTTCTAACAAAATTACTTGAGAGATAATGGTTTTCCCACATATAAGATTTATTTCTGACAAAATTACTAAGTCTGTTAATAAATCCAAGAAACATGATTGGCTATAGGTGCTTAAACAAGCTTAATAAATTTATTAAAGTTCATAAAGACAAAAATCAACATGATAAAAATAATGTCATATATAAAGTAAATTTTAATAACTGCAATGCATCATATGTTGGCCAAACGAAGAGATTTGAACGAAAACAATTGCAGACAAGAATTAAAGAATTGTATCCGTTATTCTTTATTTGTTAATTTAAGATTGTATCTCTGCATTGTAGCACTGAAGAAGGCTTTGTAAGCCGAAACGTTTAATTATATTAATTTTAGTTATTTAAGTTAATTTAATTATAGCTCGAAATAAACCATGACATTGTGTTAATTTTTAATAAAATGCATAGATTTCAATTGCAATTTTGGATCCTTTTCAATGCACATAAATCATATACATATATTTGAACAGTAGAAAACTTATTAAATAAAACTACAATAACAGTGTTATAATAAAATATTAAAATACGAAACAATAGTAACAAAATAAATAAAGCCGGAATTACATGCCTATGTCAAATGAGTAATAGCTTGAGTGTATGAGTAATAGACTAATATTATTATTATTGTGCATCGACATCCGTGGCTCTTATTAGCTTATTTTTCCTCCATTTATATTTAAAAAAAACATTTTTTAACACGAAATTATTCGAGCAAGAAAATTTATTATGCAGATTATATTGAGATATAAAATAATGAATACTTAAATTTCGTATTATAAATAAAAAGTTTGAAATATTAATGATGAAGATATAGCATATAAATTTGATAGCAGATATATTATGCAATATATGTATCCAATCAAAGAGATAATAAAAATAATAATTTTAAACGCAACTCACTTTTTTAATAATTCGGCAACGTTTCTACTGGACAACACTCTTGACTTGGTTAAAAATATGCAGTAAGCGTATCTCTAGATAATAAACAGATTTAATTACGTTTAAAAGATTGTTTTAATTAAATATGTTACTTAATGTAAATTAAATATGTTATTTAATTTACATTTTAGTTACGTTTCTAAGCAATTGCATTATTAAGGAAAACGATTCCAGAAGACAAGTAAACATCTAAGCAAATCAAAGTACGAATATCTTAAGTATTCTCTGAGCGCATATTTAGCTTGCACTTTGAACAGTCGTACCGGATCACATATGATCAGTTCATTAAACGGATTTCAAATTCTGACAAAGAATAAACGTGACTCACGTGTACAACTGGATGTCCACCTTCACTTTACTCTGATTTATTATATTTCTTTAATATTAATATCAATTATTTTTTGTGTTTTTATAAAATCACTATACTGCATTTTTTCTATTGACATCTAGAATATGTTTTAAGTGCGTTGAGTTATACTTTTTTAATATCTTCTAGTTTACATATTCTTATTTACTTAGGTATTATTTAATATTTATTTTCGAGGCACTCTCTTTCAAGGCGAATTTCTGGCGAACCACTTCTGGCGAAGCGTTTCTCAATAGTTCAAAATCCTTAACAGAATCCAACACACTGCGATAACCGGATATTCAGCGTGCTAATCCTTGGAGATACGCTCTCACGGCCTTGCTGAACCTTCGCGAGACTGACCAGTTCTTTATCGAAACACACACGTTTACAGTTTTCCTCGCTGAAGAAGCGTTCTGATCGCGCAGTAGTGGGACACTGCAAATCGAAGTGACTATGAGTCAGGTCGTATTATTCATTATTATCTGAGACAGAACGTCTTAGGCTGACGAACGAGGAAAATAGGAGACAAGTGTAGTGTGCCTGGAGCACCCTCTCTTCTTGGACAGTATCGCGCAAGAAGGAAGACTGGGGAATCCTCAGACGCACGTCCGATGAATTACAGCTCCACGTGTTGCTTCGCCGTCAGCGTAACTATGATCAAAACAAATCCGAAGAGTTATTAGTGTATTTTTTCAATGACGCGAGTATCCTTCCAATTATGCAAGCGCGCGTTCGAAAAATCACGTGATAATTCTTCTTTATTTTTCTTCATTTTCTCTTGCTTCTTTTTATTTTTATCTTGCTGTTCTCTTATATCTGCATCTTATGCATCCGCAATGTAGTTTCGTCATCTGTGATCAATCGATTAAAATCTTTCATATTCCTTTTAATTAGGTGTGTCAGAGACGTCAGACAAAGTAAACGTCAACAAAGTAAGATTTTATTCAGTATTTCCTTTAAAGATTTCACTACATTCTCGATTTTTCATTTGTACGCGTTTATTGAAAAAATTAAGAAAGAATTAGCGAAAAAAGAGGTCATCATTATAGAAATATTTTTTATCGTGCAATAAAAGTATAAAGACAGAAAAGAATAAATTATCAAAATTCAACTCATCATGTACACATTCATTAAGATAATATCATTCATTAAGATGCAGAATATTTTATTTATATTGAATCAATTTTTAATAGAAGACTTTTAATAAATTTGAAATTGATTTTTGTTTAACGAATTTGTTAAAAATAAATTACTACTTTTTACTTTTCCAAAAAAATCTATGTAAATTCTATATAAAATCTAATGTTTCATGAAATTCTATGTAAAATTTAATGTTTTAATTATTATTAGAGAGACATCAATTTCAAAACATAATTAGCTTCACTTTAAATGTATTGTAATATTAAAAATATAAAGCGAGAAAAATTGTTAATTGTTTAATTCTTTAAATTCTTCGCTTTCCGGTTGCAAAAGTAGAAATAGATAAGCTCGTGGTTATACTTCCGGCATGGACGGATAGGAAAACAAAGTTGAATTATGATGGAAAAAAATTTATATCTTGCAATTAAATTATTTTTCATTACGTTTTGACAAAAACATATATATATATATATACTCAATGTTTGAGGAAATTATAATGCAAAAATGTAAATTATAATAATGTTATTAATATAACATTATTAATATAACATTATTAATATAACATTATTAATATTATTATTATTGATATTATTATTATTAATATTATATATTAATTGTACATGACATTTTAAATAATAATAATTTAAACATTTTTAACAATTTTAAAGTACGCTAGTTTATTTCTTCTAATAATGCAGTTTTTATTTTTTAAATATTACTCAAAATATTTTTTTAAATGGTTCCATAAACATATAAAAGAATTGATCGAAAAGATTTTTGTTCTCACTTCCTCCAAACTTTATGTAATTTCCTGAAAGGAAATTACATAAAGTTTGATTTATATTAAATAGATTATATAATAATAATAATACATCTGCAACTTGTTCATCAGGTTATTTGTATACGTCATGTTGATTTGGCTCCAAATTATGTCTGTTTACTTGTTTATCTTAAATATAAAAATAAAAAATGTGTGAGAGAAAGATAAGATATAAGATATTTCGAATAGCCCAATAATAAATATACAACAAAAATAGTATAGCTTATCCATTTATATAAACTATATCAAATTTTTAATAAAAAAAGTATCTGAAAAAGTATTAAATTTGCATTCTTGCAAGAAAAAAATTAATATGAGAAACATTAATCAATAATGTTTGTGTGTGTGTATGTATGTGTGTGTGTGTGTGTGTGTGTGTGTGTGTGTATGTGTGTTTAATTATTACATACATTTAACAATGTTACATCTTTAGAAATACTGTGTGACATCTCTTTTTACGCACGCATAGTGTTGCTTTATATATGTATATATAAAACATTATTAATAACATTATTAATATGTTAATCGATATAATAATTTTGATATTAATAACGCAATATTTTCAAACTTTTCTGTAATCTTTGACCCAATAATGTTACATAAAATTTCAATTTTACTATTTAATATGATTATTATTTTATGATTGTAAACGTTTAATTTTTTTATTCACGTTCCTTAACGTCACCTTAATGGTGACGTGTTTCACACGTTTTGCATCGCAATGTTATAGTACACGTCACTGTTTGACGTCTGTCAGTTAAATGTCCCTGGAGGCTTTTTTAAAAAATTATTCAAAAAATATAACTATCTACAGAATATAAAATCGCAAAAATTTATGTGTCGACTTATTTTAAAATTATTCTAGGTAACAAAAATATTTTAACAATCTCTTTAAATTTATTTAAAAATTTACATTTGTGTTTGTTTAGAATAAAGAATTGGACGTTCTGTAAACATACATAAATATATTGCAATCCCACAAATTGTAACAAATTAAAATACAGAATCGTAAACTTACAATTAAATGCAGTGCTGCTTAGCTATTCTATAATTCTGCGTCTATTATTTGCCGTTTTAAATTCTTTAGATGTAATACAATACAATAAAGTTACCTTGTCGCATTTTGAAAAAATTAAAAATATAAAGATGTAAACAATTACTATTATATTATATCGTGGCAAATAAATAATTAAAGAAACGAGCTTCTAATATAGAAATAAAATGTTTATGTCAAATATTTTTAACATAGAAAATTACATAGAAAATTTTATTTTAGAATTTATATTTCCTTTAAAGTTCATTTTAGATCTATTATTATTATGATCTATTATTCATATCAGACTTCAAGATAGAATTTTATTTATAATTTTGTATACCGTAATAGAAAAAATATCCGAAGGATCAAAATGCATTTATGTATAAAAAATATATGTTAAAATATGCATTAAGAGACAATGCATTTAAAATTGTAATTAAATTCTACTCTGAAATCAAACGTTGAATTATAAAACATTTAAAGTGAGCTTAATTTTAAGACAAAACATTTTTTTTCATACAAATATCTAGAAAAACCACTTTGTTTATTTAAATTTCGAATACACAAAGAGATAGAATATTAAAAAAATCAATTTATTATATGTTTGTTTCTTTCATAACTTATATTATATTTTTTAAAATACAGACTATTTAATTTACTAATCCATTTTATATCCAGATGTTATAATAATTGTAAAACGCAAACACAGAATTTCTGCAGTCAGAAGTATCTGTGTGGAATATTTGCTAGGGAATATACTTTGTATTTAAAATGAAAATAAACAAAGGTAAACACATAACTTTTATAAGTGACATGTATTAATGTCTTAATAAACATATTTGCTTTAATTATTTTAATATAAACGTATAAACACATTTTTTATGTAAATTTTACAATAGTTAGTACACGTTTTATAATTTTATTAATTTTTTTTCTTGTTTTCACTTATTTATGCTGATTCTAAGAACATAATGCGGAAGAGACGATAAATAATTACTAGATATTTCTCGCGTTTACATGTCTATATGTATTCTATCATTTCAAAATTTATATAATTTACTATGTATTATACATCGTAGCGATTATAGAGGCACAAGAATAGAAATGATTTAATAGTACAGATAAATATCTCCGGTATACTAACTATAATCAGTGGATGACGGTTATTACTCTGTACTTTCTGTGTATGCTTCGTGCGTGTGTATTATTCTTTTTTGCTAAAAGCAGTGAGCTAAGAATATACGACAGTGTATCTAAAATCAATTGAATTTTAATCTATAGCAATTCCGAATAGATTCTTTTTTTATTAAAAATTTGATTTCTTTCGCATTATTCTCATAACATTCTATTTATAAAATACCTTTTAATCTAATAAAAGTATTTTCATTAATAAATCTTAAGTTATGTTCATCAAAGTGAAGTTTGTTCAATATATTATAAAATATAAAATTTAATTTTTAGTAATTTCAATTTAATTGTGTATATATTATATATAGGTATAATATACGAATATATATATAATATAATATACATATAATCCGATAAATTTAATATAATAAAAATATAATAAAAATCTATATTAAGGGGATCCTAAACTGATTATCAAACTTGATCGAAGTACAGACTTTTTTAATTCCAAATTCTATATAATAGTGACATCTTTGATTCATTTCTTACATTACAGCTGTGGTCAAAATCTCACTACAAATGCTTTGAAGAATTTGATGGACCAATTAGAAGAAAGAATTTTACAAACTGAACAGTTAAAAAACGCTTCAAAGCGTTTGCAGCATTGCGTTGATCGTACCTTACATTATATTGTATATCATTCTATCTCACTCAACATACATCTGTCTTTATGTAACATATTTCAGCGCCATCTATCTCAAAATACGCGCAACTATTAGAATTTCGGCTCTGTTGACATTTCTAGTCTATTCTGGTACATCTTTTTTTGTTAGGCTTTCGATACCAACGAGATATTATTAAGAATCCTCGGCGTTTATGGAAATTCGCGTGCCTGTTAAAATTTAAGTAATTAAGAATAATACGTATTACTAATTTCATATTTTATTAATTTTGTAGACATGTACATATGTATTTAAAATTTAATAATACTCGATTTTTATTTAAAACTGTGATTTTAATGATACCATTTGAGTTTGATTATCAATAGAGATGATAATCAGAGGAAAAATTGTAATTTTTTGACAATATTTATAAGATATTATGTCATTAAAAGTGCATACTTATTTATACAGCTTTTATATAATAAAAACATCACGAATCTAATAACGTATCATCAAAATATTTATGTTAATAATCATAAATTTTTATTAGTTGTCGGTAACGTCATCGTTCTTCAATTATCCCCGGGCCTTCCAGGCCCCATTGATAGTTACGAAAATTTGCCCAGGACTGAGGGTTTTCAATAATAGCTCGTTAGTGCTTTTGATCATAATTTCGCAAGCTCAGAATTGTCTGTTATACGCTTCCGAGGAAGGTATTATTTGGTTAGGTACGCGTACGACCTACAGAATTTCTGCACTAAGGGAATTATAACCAGAGATGACAGCTGTGAGAACTGAAATAAAATGAATTTTTAATTTTTTTCCCGATTTTCTCGCCAAATTTAGGCCGGTGTTTTTTTTATGCGTACTTTTATTATGTAAGAGGACTTGGTGATTTATAAAGCCAATTCGGAGAAATTGACAATCTGCAATTATTGGTAATTTCTGTTGATTATAGGATCCCCTTAATTACATACAACATATTTATCTGTAGGTACAGTAAATGTGCACCAAAAATAGTTTACCAACGGAGAGATTTTTTATCGAGAAATAAATGTGGCTACGTAGTTTATATCTACTTTCTCAGTTGGCGGTAGATTTCATGCTCTTTCAAAATGAATCAATGTAGCGGCTTTGCAGCTTCTCACGGTTTGCGATTTTCTTCTGATCTTCATTTTGAAACAGAAATTCGATTATCAAAAAAGAAATTATTATCTTTAATTAAAAACTTAACAATTTTAATTCATAATATTGTTCATTATATTTAGATATTATACTTTAAGTAATTATATTATATACGATTATCGACTGTCATTTCTTTAACATTATCGTACATGATTTATTTTTTTATATTAATGATTTACTTATTTCTTTTAAGCCTAAACTTTTTCATATATTAGTGAAATGCTAAATTCGATAAAAATCGATTTATGTAAGAAATATAAAAAAAAACGCAGAATGCATCATGTTTTTCATGAAGAAAAAAGGTGTAGAGAAGAAGTTTGGAAGATACCTGGTCTGCCCCACGTTAAGCAAGGATGTGCAAAAGGATTCCGAAGTACATACATAGAGCGAACGTTTTATTACAGTTTTCATCCGCAGATTAGCCCCTTTGGAACCATTGATACTCGAGAATCCGGCAGTTTATAGCCCCTCATAAAATCTATTTGGTGTTTCCGACTCAGGCCGACTGGACTCAGGCAAGAATTGAACAAAAAGATATCTTTAGGTTGGCGTAGATCCGAGGAATTTCCAAGTATGCTGCGTAAAGCCTATGTTACGTGTGTCTCTGGGTCTCCAATTACGCGCAGGTTGCCGATCGGGTGTCCTTTCCTTTCAAAATTTAATTCTTGAGGATACCAAAGGATAACGCCAATGCACACACGTCCAGTCTTGTCCATCTCCATCCGTTTTTCCCGTTATCTTTGACGCCGTGTTTTCACGTGCGTTCCGCGAATATCATGACAGTCCCTACGGCCTTTTGTAGTCTCCTCGCATTCCGAAAAATATGACGGGGTTCTACCTCTTCTTGAGCGGCACAAAGGTGGACAGATGTGCCACAAATGTATAACTTTCGTACCTTTTCATTTTCCAAATTTAATAATTTAAGATTTAAGACATGTTACAAATATTTAAATAACCATCAATATATATTCTTATATAATTTAGAATATATGCAAATAATTTGGGATATGTAACAAATTCTTTGCATTCTCTTATTAAGTTGAATAAGTTCATGAAATGTCACATTAATAATTTCGTCAGTTGATGAATAAAACATGACCTCAGACAGAATTTACATTCACTTTTGTTTATTGTGTCGCAGTTTAAAAATGAGCAGCGAGAGGCCTTTGTCGGCACGATAACTGAATAAATTTAATCTGAACGTTTTTTTTTTCGGCTGTACATTCCTAATATTCGCTACTTTCAATATGTCACGTGTAATTCATAAACGTGCAACATCAAATCGCTGTTTCTCAGAATACTACGACGGATGAAATAAATAGAAATCATATTCTCATCAAAATCTAGATTACGAAATTTTATGAGACGCGATATCGTGCCAAAAATAAAAATTTTTTTTGTGTTTCATTTCTGTCTAGACGCGCGAATATCAATCAATGATTTTTTTTTATCGCATCCTTGATAAATAAGTTCGAAGTGAATGGCAATGAAAATATGGCGATGCAAAAATCCCGATGTATCGTCACTTTTAATATCATTCGCGGCGGCATCCCCTCACATTCCTCTTCCGCAGAAACAATGATGCATCACCGATGGCAAGGTATTATATCGAGCCCTCGTATAATCGACACTAGCGATAATTGAAGCACAGATACGGTTATGCGCAGCACGTCCATTAATTCTCCGCAGCGCTCATTTCTCATTCCGTCGGGCGCAATCAGATTCATCCGAAACCTTGCATTCTATTATTTGTCAACGGAATTATTCTGACACAAATAGAGCAAAATAATTATACAAAATAATTTATTCCACATATTTTTATATTTATTTTTATATTTACTTATACCTATATTTTTTTATATGTCCTTCATATAAAAAATTAAAATGAAAGACCTTTCTCGATACTTTTGATGAATTATTTATTAACTATCTACGATTAAAAGCAGAACATTTCTTATAATTTAAAAAATTCTTATTGAAATACAATCTTTTTACAAAATTCTTGTTCTTCGTATTGCTGTAAAGTCGATTTATGTTAATTCAATATCGTTCGAAAAATTATTTGACGTAAAATCTAGCTTATCTAGTTCTAACGTAAATCTGTTTTTCATTTTAAAAAAGCATAGTGTAAATTTTTTATATTATCATGGAAAACTTGCTACCATCTGGAAAACTTGGAAAAGTCAAGAAATTTCAAAATTCATTTTTTATGGATAAATGAATTTCTTTAGCATCGAGTCTTTATGTTAGGCGACTTATAATTTGCATCAGATTTCAAAATACAATTTGAGATATATATTGTCAAATAATCACGCACTGAAACGTGTGTCTGTAAACAAAAATAGCAGTTTTCCTCGTGTTTTTTATTTATGTGTAATTTTTATCGCTATTCGTCACGAAACGATCATGATTACGTCGACTAATTTTTTAAAACTGTTACTCCATAGTTATGATCATGTTTACCGAACGAACTTTTGAGAGAGTCTCGCCGTCGGAAAGAAATCATGGAGCTAGAGTTGTGTCGCATAAACCGTGTAAAGTTGTCGGTTCGCCGACGACAGACCAGCTCGATTGCGTCGAAGTGTTGGGGGTTGGTTTCAGGATGGAGTGAGGGAGAAGAGGGGGACACAGGGTGGACTGGGGGTTGGACATCGATCTGGTAGTTAACTTCAGTGCCCCCGCGGGACTCGTTGCTACCTTCGTCTGCGCTCGCGGTATGCGTGGATGGGGTATGATCTGGAACAGGGGTTGATGATTCGCGTGCGCGCATAAAATGCATTACGCGTTTTTACGTTTGTGTTTACACGCAATCGCTAACGAGACTCGTTCACTGCCCACGGCGAGACAGCGAACAACTCCGATGCGGAGCGACAAGCAATTCGCTAAAGGGACAATCCGCACTCCGTAATCCCTAAATCAGAATTAAATCGATAGTGCGAATTGGATAATCTTGGACTGACCGCTTACAGTTGCATCCGAATGTCAGGATGCGATTAACTAATGTTTTTCATATTGCTATATCAATTTGTATTTAATTTATCATTATTACAATTATTAGTGAGATAATGGACGTCGTGCATGCATTGATGATTAATTCATATATCTTAAATTATATTTTGAAATCTGATGCAAATTATATAAATCGCCTAAAATGGAGACTCAATGCTAAACAAATTAATTTATCCACATAAAAAAATGAATTTTGAAATTACTTGATTTTTTCCTGGTTTTCCAGATGGTAAAAAAAAGAGAAAAATTGAAAAGTAAAAAGTTTTCCATAATCAATATCAAGTATGTAAATTTTAACATTTATAGAAGTAAGAATTATAAGGAAGCTATCCTATATTACTAAAAAAACAATCCAGGCAACGCAAAGTTTAAAATCAGGATATAAGACGTCTTTAAGATATCTTATATCTCGTTTTTAGGTGTGATTTCTGAAAACAAATATTTAGAAGCTTAACCGTATAATGAAATCTTGGAGGCAATTAAGGTCAACACAAAATTAATTAGTATTGGAAAAAAGAATCAGTTCTAATGAAAAAGAATAATTAAATAAAAATATTGAATAAAATATAAATTTTAATTATTTTATTAAATTTTAATTTAATATAATATATAAATATATAATGTATTATTTGAAACATCCAAAAATTGACCATTCTTGGCTCTCTTTATCAAATTTGATTTATTAAAATTGTTTTGACTATTTGAATTTTAATATTACAATTTAAAGTAAAAAATATATTTAATGAAATACATATCTTAATTATAACAAAGTTTAAGTAAAGTGAATTAAACTTCGTATTAAACTATATTAAAACAAAAAATAGACTTGACATTGTGAGAAATTTCTAATTTCTACATTTAAAAAAGAAATAATTATATTTCTTTTAACATAATGACCGTTGCATGGCCTAGTATATAGTTTTACTGACTAAAAGAAAATTAGTATTTGATTATAAATGTTAGATAGAATATTTAAAAAATTATAATAATTGTTTAGAATAAAAGTATTTTAAGGGAATTGAGCAAAGCTCAAAATTTCAGACTCTTTTATATTTTCTCTGATTTTTCAAGGTTTTCTGATTTAAATTTCTATGACTTTTCTCGCTTTCCCGTTTTTCAGGTCTATGGCAATCCTGTTTATCATAATTGCTACGAAAAAGAAAATTAACTATTTTTGCACTATTTTTGTTCCGAATTGTACGTAATATTCGAATCCTTAATTTATTCGTCCGTGAAGCGATCATATTCGATATTAAACGTATGAAGCTATTTCTATGATAATCAGTCGTTCAAAATTACGATCGATCGCTTTATATTCTTCGATTATTCTATATATTATCTTTAACTATCTACTTTACTCGCCTTCGCCTAAATTAGCAATATCAAGGAATGAGAAATAAGCGAAACAATTCTCATAATTTGTTAAGAAATGCGACGAATATAATCCAGTTTATATAAAGTATTATAAAAAAAAATCAGTTATTTTTCAAAGCTAGAGTTGCGATGAGAGATGAGACGTTCCCGCGATTTTTTATGTCCGCAAACTGCGTTCTGTGAGCGTACCTGCATCGGGTAGATAAAGATGCGAAATCAAGTAGATAAAGACGAGATGTGTGTCGAGATGTGTTAATAATCTGTTACAGATATAGTCGTCGATGTTCTCGATCGACTAATCATCTATCGTCGCATCTCGTTGCGTCGGATTGTTGCATCAGCGTTCCCGTCTTATATCTCTATTCTCTCTAAATTCTTTGAAGTAAAATCTTACTTTAAAAAATGAAAATTGAGCCAATCTTGAAAAAGAATGATTCAAATTTTCAATAATTTTTTAAAGTGAGATTTCACTTTAAAGAATAAGATTTATACTAAAGATTTTAAAGAGCGTGTAAATATATTCTCTGATTTACACTGCACGAGATGAAGATACTGGGCAAGCATTAACCACTTGCATTAGTATAATAGAAGGTCGAAATCGATCGAATCGATTCATAAATAATAATCATATTCGGGTAACACATAATTAATAATTAATAATTGTTACCGGTAATGGCACAAGATGCTCGCAAATTAATCATATAACGAACGTATGTAATCCTTGCATATTGGCTAGTGAAATTATGACAGGATTTTCCTCGTATTTTGACTAATGGAATTATAGAAAAATCCATTAGTCAACATGCGAGAATTAAATGCGTTCGTTATGTGATTAATTTGCGAGCATTTTGTGCCGTTATCAGTAACAATTTAAAATTATAATTCAACATTGAGAATGATGGGAGTCAAAATATCTGTATATATAAATTTTGATTGTTTATAAAAAAATTTTTACTCACATAACATCCTGAGTAATTCATAGCCCCATTTTATATTGTTTAATTTATTATGTTATTATAGTATATGTTATTATTATAAAATACTAAATAAAAATGGATCACATTCTTATAAATATTATTTTAACAATATCACTTTGCATCAAAAAATGAATTAAAAAGAAATGGAATTTTTTGCGTGCACGTTGACGAGAAAAAGCATTATCATATAATAATGTTATAATTCAAAAAAGACTGGACAATTTTTGGATTGTACAATAAAAAACATTTCTATAGATAAAAAAGATTGTAACAGATAAGATTTATTCTTAATTATTATTCGGAGATTTAAATATTACATCAGTATTTTTTTCATGTTACAAAACAATAAACAATATTATTTGCTAATTTTACAATTACGGAGATAGCGTCTTGTCGAAGTGATCATCACTTTGTTATGTAAATATTCGCTATAAGAAATATACGAAAAGTCTAGTGAAAATATAGACTTCGCGGATGTTATCATAATATTCAAGCAGTAGCTTGCTTTACTATTAACAGATGTAACGCTATTATATTATATTATTATATTAAGATATCTAATTGGAAATTATTATCGACATTATCCATCTACATAATCCATCTACACAATCCACCTTACCATAAGGCACATATATTTTTTTAAATTTTCTTTACAAACACATTTATATACAAACATATATTATATACGTATTTACAGTTAAATTAAATTAACAATTAATTAATGTACAAGTTAATTTAAATTTATCTACCGGTTCACGGGTATATGCCTAAAATCGTGGCAACCCAATCGTCGTGTGTGCGATACAGATATTTGCTATTATTTTCTCCGTCATCGTAATATAATTATCATGATCAAAGCTATGAGCATTCATTTATTAGCTTTTGCACGACGCAAAAAATATAGGTACTCAATATAACGAATCGAATGGAATTATAATACAATAAAAAATATGATATGACTGTGTTATCTGTTGAGAATAAAAAACAAACAAAAAAGAAAAAAGAAAAAAGCATGCATCATAACAAATGTACGTAAAAACATGCGGATAATGTCGATACAGAAAAGTAACCAATCACAATAAATGAAATAATGATTAATTTGTGTAATGCCATGCGTACTATTTATTTATACTCCATTTATGTATACGTTCCAGTGCGTGTACATATTTAGAGCGTACTTTGCGCATTATATTTACGGAGTGTCGTAAATTACGCTGATGACTAGTAGTGATACACGAGTGATATCCAAAATTTTCGAGCATCCAGCGCTCGGTGAATTGAATTGAATCCAATCCGAATTAACTCTTCAGCTGTGCGCACCTCTATTATTTATATATAAAATAATATGTATTTCGCATATACCTATATATAGAATAATAGAGAGAGATCTAGCGAGAATCGAAACAGTTGCAAGTAAAGGCAAGTGAAATTTACGACGCTTCTTGCAGTTAATTTACAACGTCGTTTTGTGTCGATGCAGAATAAATCTATGCAATGTCACAATTGTGGCGTATCTTTCTCTGTAAATTACTTACAAAGAAGCTCTTTTGCATGCCGTAGTTAAAGAGTTAATACACTTTATTTGGATAACTCGATTATTTTCGGATACTACTGTCCCTATCTTAAAGCTAGACTACACGCGTAATTCTTGAGATTCGCGCAGACGGTCGGATCTCCCTATTATCGGGATAGTCGAACAAACTGTCTATTTTAAAACTTTTTCCCCTTAATCTCCCCTAATATCCAGGTACAATTACGAAACACGATCATGTAGTAGGCTGCATGAATATCTAAATACGGACGTATATTTTTAGATTCTACTTGAAATTGCCAAGTACAAAGACATTCATGTAATCTACACTCGATATTCACTTCCGACTTAACGCAGAATGAAATATTAGGAACATGACTGTATAAATATTAAACGCAGAAAAATAAAAAATATTTAATTTTTTTATTTCTGTAATATTAAAAATTTATCATTGTTTCTAATATTTCCTCCATTGTGCACAGAGCTGTTTTAGGCTCTTGCGGAATTAATGATGCCGCGAACATAGAACGTAAAATATCGAAAGCACGACCGTTATATTAACGGGGATCGTCGTGGACATAAACCCGACGAAATTAGTGAGATCAAAGTGTTTTTCCACGATCTGTAATCCACGAACGATCCGTTTAACAACGGTCGTTTATCACAGGCCGTTGTGTGCGAGAGTTACATTTAATTATTTTATACGCGTTTTATAATTATCTTACGGTATCCATTCGCTTATCTATTCGCAAAACCCTTTGTACGTTGTGCTCGAAGCGATAAACGATAGTAGATACCTCACCGTCCCATTTGCATCATCCCATCTCATGAGTTGTTCGAATTTCCGGGGAGTTCGGAATTCTCGGCAGCGGATCCTTTTACATTGGATTAGAATGTCCTGGATATTGCATAGGCAGTGTCGTGGGCAGCGACGCCGGTTGCGACGTAGGTTGCGACAGTGTCGTAGGTAGAGATGTGGGTAGAGATGTAGACAATGTGGATAGAGATGTCGACGTCGTAGGTGTTGAAAGAGGCACGGAAGAAGTGTTCTCGTTGGTCTGCATCAGACCGCCCAGCATCCCACCCATCTCCGTTCCACTGGTGGAATAACCCATCATACCTCCACCCACCACCTCCACCGTCGTGGAAGCCGCCGCTGCAACGTCTTGCGCTCTCATCTGCCGCTCTCTTATTTGTTCTTGCTGCTTTTTCATTAGCTTCCGCTCTTTCGCCCGTCGATTTTGGAACCAGATCTTTATCTGCACAGAAATGATCCGTTTAATGATCGTCCTATGCAATAATTTGAGAATTTTCATTAATAAAGGAACGTCATTTACCTGACGTTCCGTGAGACCGAGTTGAGCAGCGAGGTCCGCCTTGCGTTTAATAGTAGTATAATGGTTCATATGAAATTCTTTTTCTAATTCTAGCCTTTGATAATCCGTGTAGACCACTCGGTATTTGTCTTTTGTGCGAGTCTTTCCTGAAAAAGAGGCAGATAACAACCGATGTTATTACGCGGTTAATATCTATCGTACTGATTCTCTTGTCAATAATACGTTAAAAAGATAACGTTTTCAACGAATATACCGCGTGGCGACATTAACAAAGTAAATGTTTCGTAATTAATTTCACGTCAGGCTAAAGAATGTGAGAGGCAATTTGCTTAAGTCATTCTGCAAGAAAAACTATATATGATATG
Source organism: Acromyrmex echinatior (assembly GCF_000204515.1). The sequence continues at coordinate 620,963 of NW_011627180.1, forward strand.
AACATTTGCTTGCTAATTCTTAATGTAATTGCGAATAACATACTAATACAAATTAAAGTGGAAGAAAAATAAAAACAACAATAGAAAGAGCCGGGTGAATTTTTGACAAAAATATTCTGATTGCAATGAGCAATTCATTTCGTTTAAATTTTTCACTCGAACATATTAAGAAAAAAAGCCTATTTTATTATTATACAAGTAACATTAGTATATATGTATGTATATATCAAAATAATGTTCATTCCCATTTCAATTATTTTTAGCAAAAATTTAGCACTAATATTTATATTAATTATATTTAATATAAATAAAAAGTGTTAAAAAAATTTGAAATAGAACAGTAAAGAATATTTACAATTTAGAGTAATTATTTGTCTCAATGTAATTGATTACCTTAAAGTTGTAATGACAAAGTAATATAAAAGTAATAAAGATTAAGAAAAACAAACTTTTAAGATAGCAATTAAGGAAAATAATTGCTATCTAACATCATTAATATTTTTATACATTGCCTTTCATGATATTCGTTGCTCTCAAAATTAGTTTAAAAATTTTACAAATACATATAATGAAACATTAATAGCTATACGTATAAAATATACTGTCACGTTAATAGCTTGCATCTAAAACGATTATAATCATGCTCTAAGCATACAAAAATTATTTTAAAAAAGTAAAAAGATATAGAGTTATTAACTTCTAATGCGGATTAATTTATATTTTATGATAGTCGTAATTATTATAGTAAAAGAAAAGGCAACGTACACATACACATACTCATATACATACACATACAAAATTACGGTAACTTGAAATAACGGCATTTGCAGAATGAGAGATGCATCTATGATTTGCAATGAATAAAAACGCCAAGCGCGGTTGTTTCTTATGAGAGGAAACGACGTGCCAGAAGGCGGCAAAAAAAAAAAGAAGAGAAGTGGCTAGCAATCGCACAGTGTGAATGCATTTCTTACGACGTGGCATTCTTGGCGGTACACGCCAAGGCGCGCACAAAATATAGAATGGAGAGAGAGAGAGAGAGAGAGAGAGAGGAAAAGGGAAACAGGGATGTAAGAATGTGTGTGTGCGTGTTTGTGTGTGTGGGAACGACAAGAGATGGCTCAAGAGAGAGGGACACGATTAGATAAGGCTCCGCCGGCGAGATCAAAGGCGTGCACGTTAATCCACCACTCCTCGATAAGGGAACTCCGAGACCTTCGCAGCGTTACGAATAAGCAAGCGACCTTAGACTTTTCGTCGGTACAGAATGGCTACAGTCTGAGGCAGTATGGCTGGTATCGGGGCAGCAGGATATCCTTGTGGCAAGGATGCGCAGCAAGAATGGAAAGGATAAATAATAGAGTCAACCCACAAAAGTCAAGAATTTATAAAATTTAATTGAAAACGTCCATTTTAATTAAAAAAGATATCTGATAATCTTTCGAGATCTGATATTACTTTAAACACTTCTTTTTGATTTTTCTTTGTATTTTCTCTTTAAATCAATGATTACGAAATTAAATCTTGATAACAAAGAGAAATCAAGTGATAAACTCCAAATTTGTAAAATAAAATTTTTATTCATTTTTTTTTCTATTTAATTATAATTTTTGGATTGAGAATTTTTGTGAGATATAAATTATGAAAATATCAGCTTTATCGGTCAGAGATTTATGAAACAAAAAAGAACATTTCATAAAGCCTTTCATAAAATATTTTCAGTGTCTAAAGTATGTAATTATATATTTCAATTTTATACATATATTTTAATAATTTTAATTCTATAAAAAGCATGGATTTTAAATCGATATTATACACGCGTTTAAAAAACAAATTTTACGAAGTTTACAAATGTCTTTATATAAGTCACTTACGAAAGATTTATCTTATTTGTAAGATGTCTTTCTTATACACAATTGTGTAGAAAATTCATGCGAGGTAATGTAAACAATGAGAAAGAATCTCTGAAGAATTAGGCGATACGTTGTGATACACACGTCAACGCATGAGGTGTTCATGGTTAAATCCGTATAATCTGTTCAAATAACGTAGCAATATATTACGAGCTGTCTGATTTCGAGTTTTCATCTAGTCAGATTGAGATTGAGAGATTGTTATCGCGGGCACTTCCAACTCTGCGTATCTATGATAATACTTGAATCACGTCTTTGCTGTACATCCCATACGAGAGATGTGCTACATAATGAATTGATGTGTTCACTACCACTTATATCTTATCTGCTACCGGATTTTTCGATCAACTGATTTCCAATTTTAATTTTGAAATATTATATAAGTTAGAAAGTTCAGTTCATTATTATTTAATTACCTATATTAAGATATAATTAAATCAATAAGCGTAAGACAGACATGAATCAACTATCTTATGAATAAATTAAGAAAAACACGTAGTTTCTACGCTAAAAAAAAATATTGTGCCTAATTTGAAGACATCAGTTAAACAGCACTTACAAACTATTTAACTTGTAATGGTTTTTGAGAAACAAAAATCTCTCTTTTCAAGAACAAATAGTTGTGCAATAGCTTTTTCTTCTTTCTAAGATAAAATATTATCTTTTAGGATAAATTTTCTTTTCACAATAATCGACTATTTTGTGATTGCGTAATGCCTAGTTTAAATCTCTGTTATATCAATAAAGTGTAACACAAGATAAACGAGGAATAAATATTAGACAGTGTTCGCCATGGTTTTTGTCAATATGATATCACGTAATGTAGCTCGAATTTTTCCTTTTCTCTCGCTCTTTTTTTTTTCTGTTACGCTTCGCGCATTGTTAGACGTGCAAATATTTGACGCGTTAAGAGCAAACGTCGCGTAGCCTGATGCACGTAAACAAACACATGAAACATCCTTAAAGCTTATCAAAAAGCAGACTCTTTATCTTTGAAGATTGTAATCGAATCAAAAAATATTCCAAACTCTACTCTGTGGTACTGGTTTTAATTGTGATAGATTTCTCGCGTAACAAGTATTCGCCACGCCACACTCACAAAGATAATTTCGCAATTCCGAATCAATTTTTATCGCAAGATGAAAAAAATTGTATTATTCATTTATGCGATATATTGAGAACTGAATTGAAAAAAATCAGCTGTTTCAAATATTAGCAATGAACTATCGCAAGAAATAACAAAGCTTAATTTCGTTATTATGCAATTTTTGTAATAATAACAATCTAAATAATTAGTAACATAATCTATTAAGTAGTAATTTTTATAATCAAAACTATATAAGCACATAACAAATTGAAATGATAATGAATCAAGAAAAAAATGAATAAGATTAATAGTGAAGTTAAATATCTATAAAGTGTTAAAAGTGTCCAATGTTTTAATAGCGAGGGTGAATTTCCTCTTTCGTTGTAACAGCATCCGACACGAGGGGGAGACTTAAGAAATCAACGTTTCTAGTTTCTGGAACTTTTTCACGGTTAACGGAGTAACTTTGTGCGACTACGAGTTGAACTTTTTACATTCGGAGGAGTCCGTCGGCAAATCTCAAATGGTTTGCACAGCGTGGAGGCTGTTATTCAAGAGAGCAAGTCGTCGATTTTTTTTCGTCTCATGCATAGGCCACGTAAGCGTATAAGTTAAGAAAGATTATCGTCGGCGTTTTTCATCTTACTGATATCGCACCTACGATTATCCGGCCCCGGTGACGCACTGATCAACGACCACGATGTACTAGATGCTCTCAATAGCGCGGTTGTATTGCTTTCAATTCGATCAATCAGGCAACAATTGATATTTTAACTTATATTCTAAAATTAGTAACTAACATCAAAAACATTTCTAGTCAATCTCTAATCTAACATGTGATATCGTCATACGTTAAAGTTTATCATCATGCGAGCGGAGCATCAAGGACTTCTTAAAATGTATCTAGCTCGTTGGACCCATCATTGTCTATACTTTCGAATGAACGAATCTTACGGCTATTTCTCTCGAGTATCCGTGCGCGAAATGCGAACGAGCATGACGGAGAAAGAGGGAGAGCGAAAGGAAACGCGACGGATTTTACGAACGCCACGAGATGCAGAGGAGGATAGAGAGATGTGAAGAGAAAGACGCGAGCGAGGGGGCGAAGAAACGGTGCTCCTGGGACTCGTTGCCACCCCATTATAGCGTTTGCTCTTCCATTTCACGCCGCGGAATGGCAAAAGCGCGTGCCCCGCTTTTCCTGTGGGTGTTTGACAACCCCCGGCGATATCTCGTGTCAGCCTAGCCGGAGCCGCGCGCCGACTCGCGCGGGTGCCATTCGTCAGTGGCGTCACAATTACCTCTATTGTGCCACCTCGCATTTGTATATCGCATATCAAGTATCCGTGAACGAAGAGAAAGAGAAAGAGAGAGAGGAAAAGATTTTTTACCGCATATTGGTAGTAGTCTCGTCTCGTAATGTAGCTGCGATACACTATATCTATTCTTCTCCAGCATTCAAAAATTCTTTTTTTTTTTCATGTCTTATGTAAATTAATATTTTGTTTATCTCCTGCGACATTGCAGCAAATGTAAATATAAAATAGGTATAAATATTATGAAAAAGTTAATATTAAATATATTATATATATATATTTATATATTTATACATATATGTATACATAGAATGTCCCGTAAAGATTGAGACAACGCTTGAGTAGAGATATATTTCTAAAATTATTTTTAAAAATTATGAAATTTCTAATACCAAAATGTCGAGACTAGGTTTTGGAATTGTAAGTATTTCAAGTTAGCGAATTACACAGCTTAAAATTTGCGCATTCGAGTATGGTACGACGCAAAATGCTAAAAGTGAAAACTAATTATTGCCTCATTTTGTAAATATCGATATAAAGATTATGTACGCGAAGATATAATTACTGATATTTCTATTTATTGATATTTATTATGTTAAAAAAAATTTTTTCCCTTGACATTTTGGTATTAGGATTTTCATCTCAAAATGATCTCAAGAATTTCCCTTTAATCATTGTCTCGGTCATTACGGGACACCCTGTATGTATATGTACACATATATAAATTTGTTTTAACTTTAGATAATAATTATATGAATATTATGATCTGAAATCATTTATAATATATATGTACATACATTATTTATATATATAGGTACACATCTTTTTCTTTTTTATGCTTTTCTTAATGTTTTGTAAGTCATTAAAATTTTTATAACATTTGAAACGTTGTTGGGTAATGACATAAACGAATGAATATCGTAGTTACATTCTATTTTAATATAATACTTATTCTTTAATAAAATTTAATGTTATATATTATATAACTTCAACCTGCTCTGTTGTAAAAACTTGTCAGACACAATTTTGCAAAAGGAAAAAGTTGTTTGTTTTAACATATAGTTCTGTACTCAGAATAAACGAACGTTGGGACATCCTGTATATAACTTCTTATATACAATTTTTATATATAAAAACTTTATATATATTATACATAACATACTGTTTATGGATATAAAATATACAATGCATAAAATAAAATGTGGAAAGATAAAAAAATAAAAAAATTTGGCATTATATGTGCTAGAAAATAGGAAAAAAAATTAAGAAATGTATATTGACACCTGACCTGTTTGCTTCTTTTATCCTATGGTCAGTGACAAATCTCAACCAAACATACAAAAGATCAAACAAAAAATCAGAAACTATTTCATCGCATACCTGCTGAGCGCGTGGCCAAACGAAACTCAACAACTTCTATACTATAATTGATTTATTATCTTGCAACCTTGGCAATTGTATATATGAGCGACGACAGGAAAAACATTATCGTAAAATATTGAAAATATCTATATTCTTGAGAATTAACCTTGGAAATATGATTGACACGGTGCCTGGTCGTAGGGATGTACAAAAAAAGAGAGAATATAAAATTAAAAGTGCCGAAACTATTTGCTCGAAGATTTCTGCAATCCTCAAATTTCTCGGCGCCTGGGTTTCTAAATTATATCCTGGTCGACTAACTGACAATGAGTCGCAAATTTTCATTGTCTGGCCGAACTGCGTCGTAGACGCGCGCTTAAATTTCCTCGCGTGGCACCCGTATATTTTATTGTAGTCATATAATTCGCATCCAGGTTCAAAACTCAGCTTGCGACGCCAATGATGGATCGTTTAACAATTTCTTTAACGCGATGGAGAAATCGATGTCTGATGGCGTGCTGCGAGCCGAATCGCGTAACATCGAAACTCTCATGACTCGAGGGTTTCTGCTGTGGATCGGTTGACTAGATTCAAGCAGAGACCAGTAGAGATTTGACAATGCATGGATCCCACCGTTTGATCTCTACTGTCAAAACACTTGACCATAATGAAAGGTTTTAGTCAGCTGTAGTGGGCGGATCCATTTTACGGATTTGCATTGTAGTTGCAGATTAGGCTGGATGTCTCTAAAGAAAACGTTCAAACTCACCATCACCAGATTCACTATGATGAAGGTGATGTTTTGAAGAAAAGATTTTTTACAATAAGTCAAAGCTAAGAAAAATTATGCGTGACAAAGAGCTAATTATTCCACTTTCACACGATTACTTTCCATAATTATCGGCAGAAATAATAACGATCGATGTCTTTACTTGCAAACGGATGATATTAAATCTTTCTTCTTCGTTGTTTAATTTTGTCTTTAATCGCGCCGATAAGAGGAAATCGTGGCCAGACGAAGGTGCCATAAAAGCGATAGAAATCGCGTGCTGCCATCGTAGGATCGCTTTCACGGAACGGAATCGAACGACTGCACGAGAGAAAGTGTATGCACGAGGCCGATCCTCACGATATTGTAATGCACGCCTCGCGTTTTTGTATTGTCGTGGTGAGAGGCTTTGCCATGCGGCTTCTGCCCGCAATATAACCATAAAACGCAGATAATTGCTGCTGGAAGGTACAGGGCGCTCGTTTCAAGGTACTTAAGGTGCGTACTTACTGCACGCGCGTGAGATAAAATGCAAATAAGAGAACGGGGGGAGGGAGAGAGAGAGAGAGAAGAGAGACGGTGACAAAAAAAAATTGGTACGGATTCTGCGAAGCACCTGGTGGTAGCACGAAGTACATCAGGCGAAGAATAATGGGATTTGGAGCAACAATCTGAATGTACAATTAGCATGCTAATCCGGATAGCGCATAAAGATTGATCAAATATGTTCACAAGACTCATTGCGGCTCTGCGCTTTTCTTTAGAAAAACGTGTCCAATATTTACAAAACGGATCTCTCAACATGCGTATGCTATTTCTGAAATACAAGCATCTGAATTAGGAAATACTAAAAAAAAAAAAAATACGTATTAAACTGCATGTACGCTGTACAAACGCTACATGAGACTGAATTCTTAGGAAGACAAATTGTCACTATTTTAATTTCTAATGCATGATGAGAAAATTCGATGGAATAAAGATATAAAAATATATTGAAATTCGATGTAAATAAAAATATTTTCGTGGAGCAGTATGATATATTTTATAATTCCGTTAAGCCAAAACTGCTTAATATTGTCACTTTGTTACTTTCAATATTCTTAAAATTAATTTCAATTTTATTATCGTAACATTAGCATGCCAAGTAATTATAAAATATATTGCATAATTTTTAATACAGAGAGAGAGAGAGAGAGAGAGAGAGAGAGAGAGAGAGAGAGAGAGAGAGAGAGAGAGAATACTATATAATACAGTATACTATATAGTATATTAAAAATAAATTTTTTAAATCTACACACTTTATTATTTTCTAAAATATCTTACTTTTCATTGTTGATCATTTCCTTTGGGCATTTGCAAGATGAAATACAAGTCTAATAAAAAGCATGTACGAAACACGTTTCTAAAGAACATTGGAACTGCATGCACAATTGAAGTACAATAACGCATGCATACACTAAAGATAATATTGTACACGACAATCAATTAATTTTATCAGTTATTAGTTTTATCAGTTATTAGTTAGTCTGAGTTCGTACCAAGAATTTCAAGCCGGCAACAGAGTTCATTAATTGGCGACGTTGAATCCGCATCGCCGACAGTTTCGGCGTTGCATGCTGCAACAATGGAAAAGGCATCTCTTTTCATCAAAAAACTATCTTCTCATGCGTTTATATCGAATAAAGAAATTCATCAGATTTTCGAATAATTCGTGCTATACCGAATTACGGTGCCGAAATAGTGAGAGTTAATTTTTCCCCGTCGCGTGTATTCAGAACACGTTCCGTGCGAACGGATGAGATTTTGTCGTTTGAGTCCGGTGAAAATTCGAGGTGGAGTGAGGAAGGGAGGAAAAGGGATTATCTCACAAATATTTGAGAGCAATTAGATGTTTGCTCGTCCGTTACTGTGTTTACATGGTTTGCCGTATCTAGACCGCTGGAGACGTGTTTATGACCACGCACGATATGCATGAAAGTAATGTTCGTTAAATGCATAACTTCATTACGTGGCTTTTTAAATCGTCCGATTTCTTAATCGAACTCTTGTAATTAGAAATCTACTGTTTGTGAACAGGAAAAGCTTAGACACAAATAATTTAATTTGCTTGAAAATTCACAATCATTCCGCAATAATTGCGGATCGTGTTTTATATAAAATTTCATTGACATTCTAATAAAAGATTTATTGATACGAATCTGCATACATTTCTAAAAATATACTATGCATTTTTTAAAATTAAATAATTTTTTAAAATTAAATTTATATTCTCAGAAAATATAAATGTTTTTATATATATTTAATATAATATTACATTAATAATATAATATTATATTAATAATATTAATGTAATATATGTTTGATATAGTTAATATATTATATATATATTATTTTAGAAGAACAGCTAAAAGATATTTTTTTTTAATTTCCATATTTCAATGAAAGCTGTTCAATTTTCTCAATTCAGAACTTGATTAAATTTAAACATTTATATCTTTTGTTTCTTTTCTATTGAAGAAAAATGCGGTTTGATTACTACAGAAAAATAATGCTAAAATGTGATTTTTTAAAAAAAACCTCTTCTTGATTTAAAACTTTCTAATGTCTCCATAAATTGTTTGTGTTGTATTAACAAATATTTGTTGCGTATTTATAGTAATTTTATTGAATTTATTTAGGTCAAAGCCCTAGAAAGTCAATTGCATTCTTTTCGCGTTAGATAGTAAATAATAATAAAGAAAAAAAGAAAAATTCTCATGTTATATACTGATATCTAATAATATTTTTTTATGTTTCGCAATATTGAAGCAAATTAATTACATTTTTGATGACTTATTCGAACATATTCTACTACTTTAAAAATATCAATAATATAATATTATAATTGAATAAAATGTATTTGTTTTAAGAATCTTTTTATCGCTTCATACGATAAGTAAAATACACACACTAAAGTTTAATCAAATATTTTAGTCATATTCTTACATTCTATTATAGATTAATTGTTTTCGTCTCAATTAAAATTTAAATTGTTTAATTGTGATTTACAACAATTTCCAATTATGTCATATTTAATCAACTGTAAGATGAAATAATAAAGTGAGACCATGAAAAGGAATGGTGAATCGAGATATAATGATTCCGACGGCACGCGCTGCATTTATTATATTCGTTATTGAATTCATTTTTAATAAGATAAATTTTAATTTATCTTAATTGCAGTAAAAGAGAGAAGAAGAACAATAGTATACACACACACATACACACACACACACACACACACACACACACACACATACAGTGTATAATCTACAATATGTAAGTTGTATAATTTTGATATAGGTAGCAAACGTTTCCAACATTTAATTTTGTTAAAATGTTAGTTAAATTAGTATTCATAAAATTTTATACTAATTTTATTTATTTAGGTAACAAACTTTTGCTATACTTGGAAAAAATATAGAAAAAGTACTTTTCATATTTATTTTTCATATTTATTACACTTTATAAATTTTGTTAATACTCTAAAAAACTTTCTACAATAAATGAATTTCTTTCTTTTAGAATAAGATGAGAATTTTCTACCAAATATTCAATTTTATATAGTATATCGAATTTTCTACAAAAAGATAGTTGCGAAGAAATGAAATGTACGATTGTTTTAATATCTTGTTCTGTTTTTCTCTATTACTTTGATAATTTATCAAAGCTCGTTTAAAATATTTACTATCAATAATTATGAGAAAATGTATTCTTTCAGTATTCTCAACATTTATTATATTCAAGCAATTGCATATTTTTTAAATTAAGAATAAATTTTACACATTTTTGTATATATGACTTTTTAATTTCTCAAAGACCAGGGTTGATAAAAATCATTTTAAACACGATTTAAACTGCTTAAAATAAGCTTAACCGATATTTTAAATATGTTTTAAAATGTTTTTATAATACTGTTTAAAGTATATATAAAACGCTAAAAATATATTTTAAAAGAACATAAAGCTTAATCCTTTATAAAAGAATTTATAAAAGAAACATCTTTTGTCAACCCTGTCAAAAACAAATTCAAAAGAATTGATGAACATTCAGTGGAAAGTATTAGAATCATGATGTTAGAAATTTTTCTATATTAACCTGGTTTAGGTTGATTTTGATACGACGGCCTTTTCATCCACTCGTACGGACTTCTTCTTCCTTGGATTCTATGAGACGTGTACAGTTGGTGACGTCTTGATGTTGACGAAACATCCCTCGACGTGGACGGTATATCTCTGGACGTGGCCGGTATGTCTCGAGATGTGGATGACATATCTCGAGATGTGGACGGCTGATTTATGCCTGTAGGTAGCAGGTTTATGTTGCCGGATGTGGATGATAGATTCATGTTGCGAGAAGTACAAGACAAGTCATTGTATGATACAGTGTGAAAATTAGGCGGTGTTGTAGGAGAAGTGCTATTGTTGCTGTTGTTGCTGCCATTTATACTACCGCTCAGGCTGCTATTTAAACTGCCATTCATATTGCCGTCTATGTTGCCATTCATTCTTGTCGTTGATGGATATTGATTGCGGAATGCCATATCTATATTTCTAATGCCCCATTTCAACACCCGTCTGTATGAAATTTCGTACTCCTGTTCTCTCGATGGTATTTGTGGCTGAAGATATTGTGGCGGTGAATTTTGTTGGAAAAACTGCGGCGGTGAACTTTCTTGCAACTGGTGTTTTGGTAATCGTTGCTGAATGCGCTGCTGTGGCAACGAATTTGATTGATTATGTTGAGACGGAGAATTCTGTTGCAATTGTGACGATGAAGTAGTGAGCTGCTGACAAAGTTGTTGAGGCGGCGAATTTTGTAAATGTTGATGCGGTGATGGATGCTGTGGACAGACTTGTTGAGGCGGTGAATTATGGAGATGTTGCTGTGGAGACGGATGCTGATAGAGTTGTTCAGGAGATGAGTTCTGTTGCAGATGTGGCTGTGACAAATGTGACTGAATGCGTTGTTCAGATGGCGAATGGTGTTCTAGTTCTTGCGATTGTTGTTGCGCCTGCGATTGTGTTTGAAAATGTAAATGTTGCGATTGATATTGTATATATGGCGAGTACTGAGTTGTGTAGTGCCATCCAGACATCATATCGGCGTGGTTAAAAAACTGAGGAATTGAACTTGGCTGATGTTGAGGATGTAACGCCGGTGTCGCGGGTATAGCTCTTGATGGATAGCCATACCAGTATTGCGTTCCTTCAATAGCAGCGGGAGCCGCAACCGCAGTATGTGGTTGGACCTGTTGCGTCGGTGTTTGCTGATGTGCTTGTTGCATTATCAATTGTTGTTGGTTATCAGCAACCTGGTGCTGCTGTTGGCGATATGGAATCGTCTGGTTGTAATGAATCGCACTAATTATGTTATTTGATTCTCCAGACACGACGTCTTCACGGCATGATGGCATGTCGATTTTGCGAATTGAATTTAGCTCACACAATAAACGTTTGTTTCTTTAAACACAAATAATTAGAATCACGAAAATTGTAAATCAATGTGAATTGTTATGTACATTCACGACACTTAGTGACATAACAATGAAACCGGCACAGTTGAAACGTATGAATGTTGTTACTATGTTTCCCGACAGACGCGTTTCCAATATCGATATAGAACTGGCAACGTTACTCCGACGTTTACTAGTTCGAGGTAAATCCATTTCTGTTTGGTGGGGAACCGCCAGTATCTCTAGCTCCGCCTCTTACCGAGCAGCATCAAACAGCCAATCTACATCCGGCACCCAACATAATGGTGTCCAACGAGAACGTCGCCGAAGTACAGTAACAGTAGGAATGTCGTCCGCCTACAAAAAGAGAATTGGCAAAAAGAGAGAGAGAAGTCGGCTCTTATAGCTCCACCTTCTTGATAAGGCATCCTATTGTTGGTCTTTATACATTACTTTTTTGAAAAAAATTGACTGATTCTCGACGTATCAATTGCATTTTAAAGATAGACTTAATCTTTTAATTCTAATGACAGATAAAAATTGATTCCTATTTGTTACATTTAATTTCATTTATTAGATTAAACCACAAAACTTAATGCTCAGAGATATTCGAAAATATTCTAGATTTAATTCAATTGCATAATTTTGTTTTAAATTGGAAAGGTTACAATTAAATTTACTAATTTAGAATTTTAGTACATTGAAGTTTAGTATATTAATCTTCTTGATTAATGGTAACGATAACGATGACCGATCAGATCAATTTTCAATTTTCCTTTGTGATATACGCATATTTATTGTAATTATTTTTATACGTATTAAAATTTTTCTTACTTTCTTCGTTCTTTTTCTTCTCAGAGGCAGCTGGCTGCAAGAGATTTTAAAGAAATAATAAAGTTACATTTATAATTAAATAATAAAGTTTACATTTTAATATTTATTATTTAATTTTTTTGTAATTAAAAATAGAAAGAAGAACAGAGAAAGATTTCTTCGATTTAAAGAAATCTTTCTTTGTTATTAAAGATCTTTGTTAAATTAAATTAAACAAAATTTCTTTGATTTGAATGTCATTTCTTTAATTTAAACTTTTTTTTTAATCAAATAAAAAAATTTATTTAATTTAAAGAAATTATATTAAAATCATAGAAATGTTCAAATCAAAGAATTTTTTCTTTAAACGTACATCAAAGAAACATTTTTTTAAATCGAAGAAATCTTTTTCTGGTGTGGAATGTAAAGATTATAATGTTTCTATTATAATAATATTTGATTACCAAACTACTCTAAATACTTAATTAGCCTATGAAAATTTTCCTTTTCGTATCCGTTTCTAAAAAAAATTTTGAGTCATTTTGCTGGTTGAAATTTGATACTTTATTATAAAATATATAATATTCCTACATTTTTATATAAATCATAATTTTTAAAATCTTATATTACAAATAATAACAACTAATAATTTGATAATGGCATATAAATCACGGCACAGTATACGCATCTGTATATCTACAATATCCACACAGTATCTATAGTATTAATCGTACATTCGCGTAATATACTATTTTATTGGTCGTAACAAAATCGTATACAATTCCAGGATGTATAACACTTATAAATGATATAAGAAGTTCATAAATCATTTTGTCGCTTAAATGATTTAGAACCGAAACTCAAGTTTATCGCGGCTGCGATTAAGATCGATAATCATTGTTTATTATGTTTACTTAAGTTGAAGTAGGAACGCTATGTGTTTAATAAGAGACAAATGTGTAACAAACTATTAATACAGAATGATGCTGATAAGTCAATGACTTTCTTACTTTATTCTTGCGCGTAACATTCGATAATTTTGAATTTCCGATTTTATAAGAAAATCTTATGTATTTTTTTTTATTAATAAACTATATTTGTTTTTCAGGATTACAATTATTTTTTTTACAGAGCCACACACATATTCGGAAATCGTGCTGTTATGTGACGCATTCAAGTCGTCTGTGCAGCATTACTGTGTACAATTTAATACGTTTTTAATGTTTTTAATAATCTTTATATATATTTATATCTATATCTATATTTATTGAAAAGTTGGGCAATCAAATTTCATCTTACATTCATATATTTTTACTTTTCTTCCATTTTCTTCTAGAGAAAATATTTTTATTAATTATAATTATCAATAACGATGCTTTCAGATTTTAATGTTAATAAGAATATTAGATTTTGTATTATTTTTAAATTATTTATTCTGCAGATAAACATCGATGAATTATTTTACAATTATTTTAAAATAAATCAAAACATTACTGCATTTGCCTATATAATTAAATGTATTAAAAATGTGTAAAAATATCTTTGTATGTACTCTCTCTGAATTAGTGGATAGCCACTAATTACTCAGTGACATACTTGGTACTGATAATCAGTGAAATTCAATTAAAAAAGGAAGAATGTTTATACAACTAAAATACTGATATTTGCATGTTAATTTCAATTTTCCAATACTATATTCATTGAATTTGAGCATAAAACAAGATTAGTTAGATTACATAATAAAGATTAGCTAGATTATTAGGGATCTCACATTTAATTCACTGATTATCAGTGGCATACTTGGCACTAATATCAGTGATTTCCACTGATACAGATTTAGAGAGTATACAGGGTAAGAGTTTTGACAAAGCGCTCATGTGAACTAATTGCAATTTTCGCAATTTCTTTTTTAATTATCCAATGAACATAATGTTTAAAATCAACGCATAAAACAATTTTGAAATACCTTTAAGATGCGATTGTGCACAGTTATATTTGTTTTAGCTATTTACTATTGCGAATAATGTGCATTTATATCTCATGAATATGACAATAATATTTGTATTTAAGCGGTTTTACAAGACTGTGTGTGTACGTATATATGTGGCTCTATTTTTCTATTTTCTCACTATTAATACCTATTATGCATGTGTCAATTAAAATATAGCAATAAATTATAAAATGCACGCATATAGTTGCGATAATCATTTTTCTTAATTCTTGAATTTGTAATTTTAACAAGATTTCTTAAAAATTTTCTAAGATATATATATATTATATCCAAAAGATTAATAATAAGGTATATTCGCGAATCATATATGTAATATAATAAACGTGTATTTTTATGCATAAACAATTATATCGGACATGGCTTAAATTCGAGGCATGTATTTGAAATACAATTTTTATTTAAAATACCTATAGTATTTATAAAACAATTGTAATGCTGTTTAAATTTTTTTGTTGCACAGAGACTCACTAACCAGCCATTGTGCGATGTCAAGCATTTAATTATCACACATTATATGTTTATTTTTATTACGGCAATTTAGACAGAATAATATATCTAATTTTTTGTTGGATCAATAATTAATCGCGTAATAACAATGTACCTAGAGTCTTTTTGTTGAAAATATAGTGTTAAAGCAAATTTGTTTTTTACACTCTTACAAACTGCATCTCTGTATTTCTTGCTAACGCCTTGGAATTTTCTTAAAAGTGAATGTGAGTCAATACACTAATCAAAATAACAAAAAATATCTTTCTATAATAGAGTGACAATATGCTAATAACTCATACTGTTCACTGCTATAGAAATATATAAACACGTATTTCTAAATGATAATGACAAGATTATTGTATCTTACATAATGTAAAGTTATGATTTATAAGACAAGAGAGTTCTAAATCTATTTTTTGCTAGGAAACCGTTTCCAAGGCGCTACAAATCCCTATTTTCAAAAAAAATTAAAAATATTTTTGTCTCCTGAGACGTGAGATCTAAAAATCGTCTCTGAAAGATATTGAATTAATTAATAATAATAAGGTCAAATATAGCTTATTTTAAAGTAATTGCTTGAAAAAATTGAGTATTCGTTGGTAATTAATAAATTTATAAAACTATGTAAAAAGATTCAAAAGTTTTCCTCATCTGTAAGTATCGATCAAGAGCATTATTCCATTAATAATTTTTCAATGATAGACAAAAGTTTGAAGATTATAGCATTTTTTTAATTATACGTAAATATCATAAAAAATTTATACTATCAATTATATTTCAATAAATGCAAAAGTAATATTGAACTTCATGTCGGATCATCGATGATAAGTCTAAAATTTTACGATTTTCTACATAAATGTTTCCTTATATTTTATGATTGTATTTATGACAATATTTTTCAGTTAAAGTTTGAACAATTTCTTTTAATATAAGTTGTAATTAAATTAAACAATTTCACTTTTACCAAAAATGTGATTTTAGAGAATTATTTCTTTTACTATTATTTCTTTTACTAGATTGATTTCTTTTACTAGAATTTATTAGATTTTCAACATTTAAAAGGTATATCTTTTTTCTCCATTGAAAGTCGTAAAACTGTCACAATTTTTTATTAATGTGACTTAAAAAGAAAACTTTTTTTGTAGAAATTAGTCATGGACGTTGTGTGAACGTTCATTTCAAATTTTTTTTACTCATTTCAATGTTTCCTCTAAACAATTGCATTGACATTTATTATAGAAATTCTAAAATCATGATTGTTAATTTACTATCTTAAAAAAAAATTACGAACGAGAAAAATAATTATAGCTTTAATAACGCAATTGTGTGCTTTGGATAAATTTATTTGCTGAAGATAAAATACGAACCAATTTTCAGTTGAAATGATATTAATAAAAAATATGAATGCGATATAAATATGAATAAACATGACAATCGATAACGACAATTTATGGCGTTAACTTTTGTGCTTGTTACAGCTTGCAATTTGAATGTTTTCATGTTGACAATTGAGAATCAAAAAAAATCCAAACGAACAATGAATGGTTGGAAACAATCGCTTCTAAAGGATGGAAAATTTGAATGCATCTACCTTTTTTTTTTACTTTCAAATATTATATAGACTGCTATCGAATGATTATCGTGTAGAATGATTATCATAACGGTAATTACATTCAAAGTCAAGGGTAACCAGTTCACAGCACGTATGCTTATAGGGATATGCGAAAGGCATTAGTCACGTTCAACAAATTCAAATGTTACCAAGCGATATTATAAATCGTCAATTGAGTTGTATACCTAACAGTCAGTAAAGAATCAAGATATCTCAAAATGACAAACTTTTCTACCTGGGAATAGTATTTACGAATTCGCTCCGCAACAATTGTTAAATACAATCATTTACGCTTAAAGAAATGCGCGCTGTCAGAGAGAAATTTAAGAAACCAAAAGTGATACAATAAGATAATAAGACTGTACCGCATAAAAACTACTACTTTTTTATCTACACTTTCTAGCTGTATTCATTTTGTTCGTTTTCGTGCTAAACTATTTACTTTCAAAAATGTAAAAAACTATTTATTTTCAAACGAATGTAAACTAAAATACAATAAAAGAAATGAACTTTATTAAACAGAAAAAGTCTTGCGGCTTTAAATGCAAGAGAAGAAGGTATAATTATGATCTTTTTTCTTTATTTGTTTAAACTTAATTTATATTCGCTTCGAAATTTCCTTAACTAATATTCGCAGGTCTAATGTACTTGAAATTAATGTAATCTCTAAATTCTTTGGAGAATTAACTCACCGTAAAGAGTGAAATAATCTTACTCTTTAGAATGAGATTCTATTTAAAAAAAAAAGAAAGAGTATCTTTGCTTGAAGTTAACGTAACTGAACGATTTGTTTTCAATTTGAAACTCGAGGAATAACACTATGTAATTTAAAACTATGTAGTTATAAAAAACATTTGCTACAAATAATTTTCCACAAGTTAAAAAAAATGTTCGGGTCAATTGAACCCCTGCAAGTACTGGTTAGAGTTAATTCTGTAAAAAAATTGGTCATCCATGCTTTTATTTTAAGTTATGTTTCCTTTCTTATTTCTTCCTGCATCTTCGCTTCCTTATCTGCAGAGCTGATAGTTTTGCTTTTCAATTTCCATTTTTTTCAGAGCACAAAATTTCTTTCTGTCTGGTCATATTTCTGCAAATAATCACTAATTTCCTTATCGTCAAATTAAAATATATTGACGCCTTTTAATCTAATTTCATTTTGGAATCTAATACTTTTTTATATACTATTATTACATTTTTTAAGATAATATAATCTCTGTTACTGCAATATAATAATATATAAATAGCTGTATCGGCTTTATTTTTTCTAATACAATTGTGTTCATGTATTGTTGTACGTTCTTTTTTTTATCGAGATTTTATTCGTGTCCTCTCTATATGATCTATTCTTTAAGTGTTTATCCTAGGTTAGTAATAACTGCAAAGTCAGTTATAGATAGTTTTTCTTTCCAAGTCACTTTGAAACGGGTATTAAATTTTATATCATACCAATAATATTTGCAGTAAAGACAGACTAAAGGGAAAAATGTCAATTTATTGAGCTTATACTGTTAGTCAGACAATAAAACACATAATTACTACACTTGTCTCGTGGCACGTTCCTTTATTACAGACTGCGGGTCTAATTTATAGATTTAGTGATTTATTTTTAGTCGTAAAATTCTTGTTCTGTAATATCCTCAATATGTGTTTAAAAATATCAATCATTAATCAAGAGAGGTATTTTAACATTATTCCTTAGAATAACATAAAATGATGATCTAGCTAGTCAGCAAATGGATTTATTCACTTCTTTATACATCACTTGTAATAAGATTCCATAAAGAAATATAGCTCCTCTTAATTCGAAAAGCGAATAACTGTAATTTGTAAAAGAATCCAAAAGCCAGTAGCAAAACTCAAATAATGATATAAATATACATATAATTTTACATAAATATATATAATAATAACGTGAATTAAAAAGGCTTCAAATTTAACAATAAAGACTTAAAGGAACTTGTCATTGTGAACCTATACAAAATGTTTAGTGTGATAATAATGTATTCCAAAAATATAATATAATTACAGACATTTCAACATCAATTGTGTAAAAAATATACTCTTTCAGTAAACGCTGAATTCATTTGATATGTGTTGTCAAAAGTGTAAAATACATCGTTAAGCTGTGATTTTTGTCAAGACTGTAATCTTCATTTGTCGTATCTCGTCGGATATTCAAACTACTCTAAACTATTTCTATATAAAAATGTGATCAATTAAGATTTCATCGCAATTAGCAATTTATACAGTTCTCACAATTTTTAATTAACAATTTTTAACTTTGCTGACATTTTAATACAATATTTTAATATATTTCTAATGACTTTTTGCTATGACATTTAGACTTCTTCCATTAATTTATAACTTGTATCTCCTATCTATAATTTTATGGCTCGCAACTTCGTGCCATTGAATATAGGAGAATAAATAATTTCTCTCTTTTATAACGATAAAACGCGCGAAAAGAAAGGAAAGCTTGAACGGACGAAGATAACTCGATACACCTATCGCGTTGTGCACATCGGAGAGTTATAGTAACGTGAGGCTACGAACATTAATTGGCGGACATCTTCGTTGCTTCGTCGAGTCGGCTTTAATGATCAGCCCGTAAAAATGTTTCCTATTTTTATTTTTTTATGATGCCATAAACACTTCACCGCTGAAGGCGCACGTTTGCCCGTTGCAGCTTATTTATACGGTGATATCTTTTCAAAGAATTTATAATTAATTCAATTTAAAAAAAAAAAATATATATATATATATATATAATATTATAGTTATTATATTATTGTAATATATGTATAATGATGCTGTTACAATAACTGTATTATTTTTCTATGTATAATACGAGTTAACAATTAAATTGTGTTCAAACGCGTTCTTAAAATCTCGCTGTGTATGTGTGTGCTTCCGATTTTATATACTTTTCACTTTTCAGCTACGTGTTAACTTTTCACGAAGCTTGAAAGCTTCGTGGATTATTTTCGTCGTAAACTCTATCATCTCCAAAAGAGTCGAAATTTCTGGAGGCAGAATATTTAGTTATACTGCAGCGCGGCGGCAGTGTGAAACGCAACCTCTTGATTATAGCACCTGCGGGAAACATGATGGCACATTGGAGCGCGCCGCAACGTCTCATAACTTTACATAAAATTAGTACCTAAAAGCTCTACGACCTCGAGGGCGGGAAGCTTTCGCACCGGCGTTATTGCCGGTCGGAAGTTCAAACGTTTAATCGGCGAACATAACATTAGATCCTAGAAACACACCGCGTAATAACTTAACTGGGAAATAGCCAGATTTTACCTCAAATATATGATTCAAGATATAAATGGTTAAATTAAAAATAGAAATAACAGCGGTAGAGGCGTATAAAATAGCTTTGAAAATTCTTTTTCGCATTTTACATTTCACTATTTTAACTATGTTGCTTCGAATTTTAAAATTTAATGTACTATTGCCACTTCTGCCGAAATATTAAAAATCAAACGACACTACCGTTTATAAATTTGGAAATGCTTACAATTTTTTCGCATCTAATATGAAGTATTTCGGAAATAAATTTTTTATTGTTATCTCTTTTAATATTATAATACCGTCCTAAGGAAAATGTAATGGATTTCATGTTCCAGTATGGACATCCATCACAAAACGAGTTGAATTGCTTTTACGTGATTTCAGTGTTCAGAAATCTTAGTTTTTAATTGTTTTCTGGCCAATGTATGATATCGCAGCCAAGACACAAAATCTTGTAGACAACTTATCGCAGAGCGATATATGTATAAATAATGTTTTAGATTTTCCAATAGTTAAAAAGAAAGACTGAAACGTGAATAATCATCTGTTTCATTTGAAATTCGAAGCAATAAATTAAATGAATAACGTAATTTTATAATATATACATGATTGTTATGGTATATGCATATGTATTACAGTTGTCGTACGACCGCGCGTGTACGATATCTCGGTAAGTACACACGAGAGCTATTAATTGCGATTGCATAATATTTATTTGATGACGTCTCGAATGGTGGCTCTATCTCATTCCCGTGAAGTTTCGCGTGGGATACTTATCAAAAAGTTACTCATTAACAGCGCCGCTGGGTCTAACTTCGATAAAAAGATTTTTCTTTCTATGTATTACTCTCCTCCCTTCTTCATTCCTTTCTTCCTTCCAACAAAGAGACACATAAATAATGTAAAACAGTAAGTATATACAAAATGTATATTAAAAAATATTTATGTAAAAAATATTTATGTAATGCAGACTTTTATTAAATTTTATATGTCATATTTTATATAACAGAATTATAAAATTATTAAGTAATTGACGAGACATTAAACGACAATCCATCATGAGAACAATCGCGTGCAAAAATGATTCATATATCAAAAAGAAGATTTTATCTATTTTTTGTATGTGTTCTTTTGAAGTTGGAAACTTCTTTACGACGTGCATTCGTAAAATGAAACGAAAATTCATAAAGTTCAAACTTCGATCGTAAGTTTATTTGTTGTAATGTTGGATTGATCCCTACATTCGGAAAGAATGTTTAGAAAAATTCGTTTAGAAAAATTGTCTTTGGGCGAAAAAAATGTAGGTATATAGGCAATTTTTTGTCCAGCATTAGTTTCGCTCGAGGTTCGGGAAAGAAAAGCTGTAAAAAAAAAAGGACACAAAGACCTAAAAGACCTTTGGACAGAAGGGTTGTCAGCGTTGATCTTTTTACTATATATCATTGCACTGCATTGTACGTAACACAAAACTATGGTGGCGCTTAAAATTACCGTGAATTTTCGTTATAGAAATCTAATATTGTAAATCTGAGATGGTTTTTACAGTCCTTTAGTTAAATTAAATTATATAAAAATGTCCAATTTCTTTCCGCATTATGCATATATTTGTAATTTAGATGGACCCTGTATATTAGGTACTCCAAATACTAAACAACAGTTTTTACTATTTAAAATAAATAATTACTATTTTCAGTATTAAATTGGCCAGTATTAAATTAATCAGTATTAGATTTCTGTAATGATTGAATCTGACCAGAGTAATCAGAATCAGGAATTTTGAAAATTAGCAATTTGCGATCATAATTCTTGCGAAAAAAAGTACACGAAAGAATTAAAAACACCGTCGATTATCTTACATGATTTTGAATGGGTTTTAAAATAATATAATACAACTTTTCACATAAAGCAACTTTCTACAAAATACACATATTTAAAAAATATCATAAAGACATCGTAAAAATGTTATAAAGACATCTTATAGACAGGTGTGTGTTGTTTAGGTCTCGTTTTTCGAGCAAAGCAATGGTCATTTTCGCACATGAAATAATTTGCTAGCGCATTTCTCACTAAGATGTCTCAAGAAATGACGCGTATTTGCGGCAAATAATGCGTCGGATATTTCATGAAGCGCCCAATTGGCAAAGTATTTTTAACTTTTCGCCAACAGGACTCAAGAAACATTTTATCCCAAGCAGTTTGTCATTTTGACGTCATATTTTGGACATTTACTGACCATTATACTCAACTGGCGACTTATAACGACTTCACGGAACATTACAAAAATGACGTCGATATGCCATTATAGAATAAAAACTTGGTCTGAATGAAAAGTGATCACTTTTTGGTCACTTGACGTCAAACATGACTTAAATTTGATGTCAAAATGACGAACTTTGCTACCTGGGATATAGGCACAACATATGTGTATATATACTAAATTATGTTTATATATATTTGTTAAATTGTGTAAAAATAAAGGAATTAACAAGACTCCTAATTTTTAAAAAATAATAATTTGGTAGGACTAATGAGAATTAGACGCGAATTTTAATAGTAGTACACAAATTATTGAATAAAATTTATTCAAGAAACACAAATTTGAAAATTTAAATTTTCAATTTCAAATTTTTAATTCATATATCTTCAATAAATTTTATTCATTAATTTCATTCATTATTAATTTGGTAGCATAAAGAAAATGTATAAGCTAGGACACACTAAGCATGAATCATGTACGTAAATATGTGTACTAGCTTATATTCTCTAATTGCTATTAACAAATAGTGTTGTTTGGTATCTAATCATGTTGATATTTCTGATTTCGGAATCCGCTGTCCGAACAGTCTGAGATTAAAGTTATGTTAGTAGCGTCTCAGCTAACAAACTTTATTTTATCAGAATTCTATCGGTATTACAGTATTTATATAAATATTACCTTTCTGATAAAAAGGGAAGTTGATTTAATGAAAAATTATAAATATAAACAATTCTTTTTTTATTTAAATAAACGTACGGAATAAATTATTAAACATTTTTCTTATTTAACTGCAGGCAATTATTTTTAAACAAAAGAGTAAAGATATTCGGAGCTAATTAATGCACAAGTAATTGTAAAAATATAATTTTTTAACAACATGTGATATATGCAATGAAACATACACATAATAGATAATTTAAAAATGATTTATTACATAGATTTGATAGAGTATTTATGTACAGAATCATCAATAATACATTATAAATGAGGCCATTATATAAATAGACAATTATTAGATTATTTCTTTCTTAATAATTTCCTAATAAAATAACACCGTAAAAGTTCGTAAAACATGATTCCGCTACATGTTGTGTATCAAATTCAACTTTCATATACTATTTTTATACGAATAGATGTATGTCTGTAATAGAAAACTGCAAACTCTTTCGCTGGAATCATACTACTTTAGTGTAAAAGAGCTTAATCTAATAGTTACAAATTTCATTCTCATATTTATATGATATAAAGTACATTCTATTTACAATTGTTGATCAATAGTCAGTAAAAAGTGTTGTAAATAAATAAGTGTATAAAATTTTGTATATAAAAGAGTAAACCTCCAATGTAAATCTATTAAATTCATGCTGAAAAAAAAATTTGTCATATTTTCAGATACATTATATTAAAAATATAATTAAAATAATATATAAATGTGATATACTCAAAATTTCTGTAAAAAATTTTTTTCGTTCCTAAACTACTTGTTATGCAAACTTAATTTAGATGCTTTTCAGATTCTATACTATCATCATTATGTGTAAACTATCTTTTTTAATAATTATTATAAAAGTTGACTCTCCTCCTGCGTATAATTATCTTCTTTCAGATATCACATAATTTTTCACGTTTATTTTTCGAGTTTATCTTCGTCAAAGAAACCGAAGTTCTGCTAGATATATGAAATTATATAAATAAACATTATTTCTGTGTCATAAAGCACGATGATTATTGCACTTGGCTGTGCATAATAAAAAAGATTTAATATTGTGCGCTAATATGATATATTTAGATTTTAATAATATCTATGAGCATTAAAAGGGACTTCTATATATGTTTTCCAGGGCAGTCTTTATACTCGCTTCATCGTACATTACCTAATGGGAACCATTCATTAGTTTCGTTTGTCAAGTCAACATGTCCGAGTGGCAAACTTATACCACCGAGAAATTCATTCTCCTGTAAAGTATCATGATTCCATATCGTTGCTTCGAGCGTTCTTTCCCTGATTACTTCTAGAGGCATTCTATACTCCAACTAGTGTAAAAAATGAGTTATTACTAAGCTTAATTGTCTAATTAAGCAATTAATACACTTTTGTATTATTCTATTATTATCTGTATATCTATTATTCTATATATCTATTATTTATCCATTTCCAATAGATGGCTTTAGTAATCTGTATCTCGTCTATGCGA
The DNA here is from genome assembly GCF_000204515.1 of Acromyrmex echinatior. Next base: position 645,581 of record NW_011627180.1, read on the forward strand.
GATACAGATTACTAAAGCCATCTATTGGAAAAATAATGGATTTCTTTTTATTACATCTAATATTTACAATTTATAGCTTATTATAAATATCTGATTTATTTACCATCTCCATGAAAGATGGATAACAATTCTTCTTTACTACTTTCGTTTTCCGTTTTGTTGCCTTTGTAGGATCGGGCTTGAGGTATACCTTCACATACGTATTTGGCTCTTGAGCATTAGCCACTTTGGGGAGACCTCGTGCATGGCAAACCATGACAGATAAAGTGCCGCGAACATAATGAAGAGCCAATTTGATTTGACCACTCTGCATGTTATCTCTGACTCTCTTCTCAGCCCACCAATTATTTCCAACTGTTAAAAATAAAAATGATATATTAACCCATAAATTATTTTCATATAAGTTTTAAACGGTCGCTAAGTTATATTTTTCAGAACATCATTATTTTAAAAATATTATTACTTACATATTTTGTATTTTATTATTTTAATATTTTATTATAATAAATAATTTAATTTTCAATTTATTATTAATATAAAATAAATGTATTGTAAAATTTATTATTAATACAAATGTATAAATATTATACAGATTTATATTTCAGAGTGATAAACGCTGTTTATCATATGATAAATAGCGTTTACAAATAATAATAATAATATATATTTGGAAAATTTAAATGTATCAAAATATACCTTTGACTTTACGCAAACGAATGTCGGGATTCTTTTGGTCTCGTAATAGTGGATGAAAGAAAGTATATACCAGATCACTTTGAGATATTTCCGGTGCCATTTTAAACAGACTCACAAGAAACTTTTCTATATCCGCACGTCGTTTATCGGCTACCTGTTTAATATTAGAACGTCCCACGCTAATTCCACTTGGTAAGCTATGAAATAAACAGAGAGATTCGAGATTATTCTCGCAATGCGAGTAAACAGGATGTTTCCATATTCATAAATATCGCTATTCGCGTCTCGAAGGATCAAGCTATCGTTAGATACTTATATCGTAAATAAACAACATAACAGAGATCGTACAGGACGTACAGTATTGTATTGAGTAGTAGTCATATTGAGATCTCTTTGTACTGTAGTAAGGAAAAGAATGAATTTAAACTCAAGTGTTTTAATGTGAATAAAGTGTCGTATTAATTAATGTGTTCCTTTAACGTTTAATGAATTGTGTTACGCTCGCAAGTTAATCATTGTATGACTAAGACTGTTAGATATGAGATGTCAGACTTTAATATCAGATGATCTTAAGATAACGCATATCAAAAGGTATGACATTGTGAACGCAGAGTTTTTGCGTTTAAGATATCTTCTTATATTTCATATGACATATTGTCTTCGCTCTGCGTCGCGAATTTGTGGCAATATAACACGCCATAATAGTTTCTACTTTTAAAGGTATTGTGATTTGCTCAACTAAACCTCGATCTGGAACATCTGCATTTTTTCTAAAGTAAGCACGGGTGATGATAGTTGCCTTAAAAGTTCTATATTGTAAGTATAAATAATTTTTCTAATTGGAAGAAAATAATTATATCACTCTACATTGCACGTCATCTTGTATGAGCAAAATTAATATTGTAAGATAACAAAATAAAAAATATAATGTACTTTTTAGGATACAATTTACGTTCTATAAATATACATCATTCTCGAAAGAGAAATCGCAATTTATAGTTAATATATCGTTTCTTTTCACAAGAGTGAGTAATTTTATATTATGTTTATACGATGTAATATCTTCGTAATATTTACAAAGAGCTTGTAAAATATTTTTAATATTATCAATAAAAATACGGAAATGTTATCTGTAGGTAATTTAAGAATTCGTTTAAAATTTGAAAATTTTCAATATAAATTAACTGATTTTCAGAAGTTTAATATTAAATTTTAGAAGAAAATGGGTCTGAAATGGTTTCGGGCAAGTCTATCGATGGAGAAAGAAGCGTCTAAAATTCCAGCAATGACAGGCTTATATCGGAGAATTTCATTCGAGCCGGCAATTCAAAAAAATATGGAAGTCTCATTGTCAACTGCGCCTATTTTAATCGTAAGTGATTCAACGTCAAGTGGCGATAACGAAATAGTGAAAAATAATCGCTCAAGAGCAGATCTTACAAATCAAACATCATCGTCAATTATTGATTCGGAGGAAATCACGATAAAAGACATTGACAACAAACCACAGATAAATAATTATTCGGTTGAAAATATAGAGTCTTCTACTTTCACCAAAGATCCAAATGTAAAAGAGGAATCGGCATGTAGCGAGAAATTAAATAAGATAACTAAAGATCAGAATACGTCAGATACAAAAAGTCTTATCAATTCAGATAACGAGCTAGTGATCTAATAAGGAGAAAATGTTAAATAATGCATATATAGACGTTTAGCATAAAAAAGGGATACTCTTGTCTCGATTCGGCATCTCTACTTTACTGTCTTATATCTTTTTATATATACTACACACACACACACACAACACACACACACACACACACACACACATGTGTGTGTGTATATATATATATATGTATATATATATATATATATATATATGTTTGTTCGCATTTATTATTTATACACTATATTTGAAATTGAAATATAATTTAACTGTATAGAATATAATTACATATGCATTATATAATCTCATATATTTATATAAAATATTTTAGTATATACACACAGCATATTTTATTCGAGGAACATCCTGAAAACATCCTTAATATTGGATGTTTTTAGAGACATTCCTTGAAAGTCAGTGCTATATGGGGTAAGAAAATGTTAATATTTAGCTTTTGCATTAGAATAAATGTATGTATAAGATTATAATAATCTTACAATATTTATGTTAAACAATGTAGAAGATAAAAATAAAAATAGGAATTTGCAAAAAGAAGAATATGTGATTAATATAAAATATTTACCTGGTTACTTTAGCAAGTGGAAAATGTATGCACAATTTCTGATAGAATTCGCAAAACTCTTTGTATGATCGGAATAAATATGTTGGATCTGGTTGGCCCTTCCGTTGGATTCGTAAAATGTACATGTAATATTTCTCCGGATCATAGCGTTTCTGATATCCATGAACCTGGACGCTTGTTAATTCACCTTCTTGCTGCATTCTATATTAATTATTTAAAAAATATATTGATACATCATCTGTTATCCGTGGAAAAATCGAGTAAAATTTAAGATTTTAAGATTTTCTTTTAAGATTTTTTTTTAAGATTTTTGATTTTTTGGAGCGTTATTACTTTTACTTATAACGTTTAGCAAAAAAAAAGACTCACGTGTACGTGCGCGGAATGAAGGATAGTAATTCCCCCTCACTGTGATCTCCAGAGAATCTCATCTGCGCCAGATTATGTAAGAAAAAATTAAATTGCGTAAACCAACTTTTCAGTGAACTTTCTATCATACGAGCGAAAGTCGCCGCTGCTTCGGGATTTGTTTGTCCAGGAAGCAGTGCTTTCTGCACATAACTAACTGCGTCCACGGTCACCCCAGGAATACCGGATGAAGTCATCTGCGAAGTCGTATACTCGTTCATTCTCGCCTTGTTTAAATGATCTTTTATTTCGATATCGTGCAACTTTCGCGCTATGATACTTTGTTTGTGCAAATCACTGAGAAGATTCTTTCGTGATATTAAATTATCCATTGTGATTTATTCGTTAAATATATAAAAATAACCAATGTATCTATTTTTTTGTTGTGATCTTTGTAAATGCTCTCCGTTGTATTGTACAACAATGTCTAAACTTTTTTATTCACTTCTAACACTTTACTCTTAACATGATTGACTCAGACTGCTGCAGCATACGATATTATGAGCGCGGGCGATAAATACTAATTAACTACATCGCATATAGTTTAGTGAGATAACGGTCCGCTTTCTGATAAAACACACGGATATGTTCTTCCGTTGTGGTTTTATTGTTTTCATAGCGGTGTGGTTGACCACATAACTTACAAAATTCTTTATTTCAAATATATTCGGTCTAATTGTTTGCATAATTCATATAAAATGCGTTTGTATTTATTACAATAATTAATTCAAAACATATCAGCTCATCACATTGAAAACATCTTTCCAAAATAATTTATTTACTTAAGTTACTTAAATTTGAATTATTTTTTAAAATTCATCTACTTTAACTATAAAATTTGAAAATATTATTAGGTGTTGGAATTAATTCGTAGCGTTTTACAAGTGATGGGAAGTACTTTCATTAATGTATTTTTTAATGCTCATGTGAAATAAATAACATTCTTTCATTAAAAACGCTACGAATTAATTCCAACACCTAATAATATATATATAAAATTTAAGATTGTGATATATGTATAGTAGCAAACAAATTTATTTTTTGGAAACTAAAAGAAATTAACACATGATTCTAATAATTTATTATCATATTTTGCATGAAAATTATAGAAAGATGCAACTTTTATTTTAAAAAAATATAAGTGTGAGATGTGTGAATGTACGTGCTTTTATCACATATTTTATTAGAAATTGTTAAAATCATTAAGTGCATTACATAATTACGTAATAATTACTTTCCTCTAAGCTTAAAAATATTTTAAAACATACCAATCCAAAAAGATGAAGAATAAGATTTCCATGTTTTCGCACTATATTAAAAGCTTGACAACATAAATCGACGAAATGATGAAATTTCGCTGAAGGTTTATCACCACCATTTATAACATATGCCATATCAGACGTCAATACAAATGGCGTCCTATCTCTGATTAAAAACATAATAGCAAGAATACATTTTTTCTTTTTTATTCTTTTAAAATATAGTACAGAGTGTAAGTGCAGAAATAAATAAAACGTAATATTTTATACGATATATACATACCTCTTAAAGTTTCCAAACATTTGCGCGTCACCAAGAAATTTTCCAAAATCAATATGAAATAAATGACCAGATGTCTTTAGCATAATATTGTCATTATGCCTATCACAAATTCCTAAAATATAAGTGGCAACGCTGTAGCCAGCACAAGAAGCAGTAAAATTATCCACCGCTCTTTCATATTCCAGTTCCGAAGGATTATGCTTCGCTAACCACTCCGCGATCGGTCGATCCTTAAATGATCCTGTTAGTCCAAACTCGACTTGGATTTTCCGTAACGTTTCTGCATTCGTTACCATTTCTATCATTCCGCGTTTGTGGCCGGTGGGCACACAAGCAAAAGTAACCATTTTTAAATCAAGACCTTCCTTCAACCACAATTTATCCATAATGCGCACCATCTGGAGAGTCAACATATCCTGCTGCAAATCATCGCCAACCTAGAAAAAAAAAACACAATGTGTGTATTAATATCAAAGTTTTGGAAGAAGATAATGTTTTGTAAGATATTTTTACAAATTACCCATTGAAAATGTACCTTGAATATCGCTGGATTTATAACATTATCACAACTGATAAAGTTAATTTTTAATGGAAGAGTGAACGATGGAAAATAGGCACATGTCTGTACATTGATACCAAATACTAATTTACTAGGAGATAGTGGTAAACATGTTCCATCGTCTTCCTTTAAGTGGCAGTGTATTTCTTGTAAACCAGTTTTAAGTGTATCCATTCGTAAAGATTCCTTTGTAACTTTAATATTTTCAGCCACTTGATGTAGGTTCTGTACAAATTACAACTTAAAGTATATTTGAAATACGTAAGACCATTTGAAGTAAACAAGATATAAAAGTTAAGACCTACTTTAACTAGCAATTGTTGAGTGAGAAAACTGTTTCTCAGAGCATCTCCGATAACTGCTAATAGCGCTCTCAACATTAATTGTAATCTTCGTTGATAACGAGCACAACTAATTGCTTTGTCATCTTCCGTTGAGATTTCAGCAGAATTCTATAAAATAAATGCACTTTATAATTTAATATAAATAGAAATATAAATAAAAAAGAAATATAAATAGAAATATAAATAGAAAAGTTCAAATAACATATTAGCGACATATTAATATTACTAATATATATCGCATGAAGAAATTCTCTGTGCTTTAATTATACAGTTATAAAAAAAAAGTTATTTTTCATTTACAAAGCCATAGTAAATATTATGCAAATGTGTAAATATTTAATAACGTCACCAATGCTGATCACCCAACCTGTACCTGGGGACTTTGTCCCGGCAGAGCTTGATTTAGCAACCAGTAAATATAATGAGCCACTCTTGGTGAAAGTAAGGCACGTTCTAATAAGAATCGAGTTAGAGGTGATGCTTCATATGTTTCATGTTTTATTGCTTGAAGTAGTTGTGGTAGATAATCAACCAATTCATCATTACTTAATTCGCGGATCCAATCAACTGCCATCTCTCTAACTTTCATATCTGGAAAGCTATAAGAAAACACGACGTTTTACAAAACAGTTTTTCAGAAGCTGTAATAAAGAAATAATCGAATAAGTAATGCATACCATGGTAAAAGTAACTGCAATGCTTGTACTGGAGGCAGTGGACTCCAAATTCTAAGCGATGCATGTAAATCCGGTAGACAAGCCCAATCCCAACTGTGTGCAGCTAGTAATACTTTTGGTAAAGCTTCAGGTCTATCATGTAAATAATGCCTTTTCTCCCATAAAATTTCTCTTTCATCGATAGGCGGTCTAGAAATAGAAATCAGCTTTTAAAAAATATCATTTAATAAATTTAAATCTATATTTTTAATCACATAATTACAACATACCTCGAAAATGTATCTTGCTGTGTAATGTCTATTAATAGCTCTTGCGTATTTTGATCTAACGAATTAAAATCTAATGATTTCACGTCATAATCTCGCAATTCCGAAGAATTAGGGAATAAAACCTTTCCCCCATAATCGGGTAATTCTAGTCCTATAATGGGATGAGTATCGCCGCGGGGATGGATTCCAGGCGCTGGCGCTGGACCTAATCGTTTGTCTGCGATAGCTGGCCAAAGAGACAGAAAAAAACTTCCTTGGCTCATAACGCTAGAATTAAAATAAAGGTATATAAAGGTATATATATATATATATATATGAAGCAACGAAAAACACAAGGTGACTATAAAAATTTCAAAGATAAAAAGCTGAATGCAAAGAACAATCTGTGGCAGACGCGTCATTTACCCGTCATAATCGAAGAATTGTATAGCACCCCATCCAAGTTCTTCTTTCTGCATTGCGTTCTCTGCAGATGAATTAGATTCGTGCTCCGCAGGCTGCAGCGTACGTCCATAAAGAACTAACACAAGTCTCGCCTCCCGTGGCACTTGACACACACTTATTCCACGAAATTCCAACCTTATATAATTTGTATAATTTTTATTAAATCGACATTTGGAATTTTTGATCATTGTAAGTGCATTCTCGTACTTACCATGAATTAAATAAAATTCTTGGATAAAAATTCGTGCTAACCGTCATTGGTTCCGACAAAACTGGATTTCCTACAGGTCTAGTTCCATGAAAGATTTGAGCTGCCACTATATAATCGTCATGTTTCCATGTAGTTGGTAGCCTATGCAGAGCTCCAACACGCACCAAAATAGTATCGATTACTTCTGTCGCAATCAGTGTATCTATTAAGAGAAAGTATATCATGATTAGTAGTATATCATAATTTTATCTTATACAAAATATAATATATTGCGTTAGAAAATTAGTGTAACTTCTTACTTGTTGGAAATTCTCCTTTGCTATTCAATTGAAAGTCGACCTTAAATGCATGACAGTACGTCTCGACGAGTTCTTGAATTGCGTCACGAATTTTATGACAATGAGAGGCAATCACATCGGGAAACTTTTTTCTCAAAGTAACCACAGCGTAATCGCCATCTTCATGTATAATCTCCGGCTTTTTACATTCTATATTAGCTGTATGAACTTGCGGCAGAAATTGACAGCAAGCATTTACGAAATTGTCAACAGCTTCCGTAATTTCAAATGTTTCAATGTTTCCCATTAAGGCACATACTGCTTTAACTGCTTGTACTACACCGTGCGGTTGAAGTTGAGGTAATAAGGTAGAACCTTGATTTGTGGTTGCCAATTGTAACGCTGCAGTTTCTACGCGTTCCATTTCCTTTTCTACTGTCTCTACAATAAATAACATAACAAAATGTACATTGTTGTGTACATGTAAATATATCATTAATAACAATTCTTTCTTATATATGTATATATGTGAATATATATACCTAGTAAAATAAGTAATGTATCATATGAAATAGGCTGCGATGGTTCATTTGGTAGAATGTCTTCTAATTTTAGAGACTGATCACAATTATCATCTTGTAACTAGAAAAGAAAAAGTAGAATAATGATTTAAATAGCCTGTTTGTGATACGTTATAATAATGCTTGTATAACATATTCGTCATATTAACCGTTCGAGCAATGGATTGTTTAATTTGTGCTCTGCTCATTATAGCTAATTCAATATCTTTTTCTAATTTAATACATAAGTGTATGTATTCGTATTGTGCTAAGGTTGTGTTAGGTGCAAGATACTCAGCTAGCCCCCATACTCTTAAACAATACTTTTCTACATTTACTGTATCTTCATCATCCAAGGAACAGGCAACGTTCAAGATAACATGTTCGACACTGCAATTCACTAAAACATAATGTTTAATACAATTTTAATGTAAAAAAAGAGAAAGCAATTTTATTTCGAAAATAAATTTTTTTAACTTACCATTACAAGTGAAAGTAATAGATGGTACAGGATCTTTATCGTTACTGGGTAATTGTGGATGAACTACTAATTTTATACTTGTACCATCTGGATAGAGATTCTCCATTATTGGGCTAACAACATATCCAATATTTGTACTAGGATTATTAAATGGAAACTCGCCTAAAATTGAGCCAAGTTATGAGCACAATAAAAAGTGTATTAGTATATCATAAGAAAAGAACGTTCTTTACTAACTTCGTATAGACTTTATCATGTTGTGAAATGCCTTCAGATCACAATCATGCAGAGACGATCTAGTTTTAATGACTGTTACATTCTCATACAATCGTGTTTGACGCTTCTGCTAAAAATAATATTAAAAAGTGTAACTGTTTTACTAAACTGGACTTTTAAATTTTTTCGGGACTTACTCGACGATCTAAAGAGGTTCTTCGTCTCTCTATAGTATTCCATGCGGACGAATTTCGAGGAGGCAGTGGAGGTGGTGCGGCTGGCGACACAGCTGGCGATTTTGCAGATTTCTCCACAGCGGCATAAACCGGATCCGAGTTGACACTTTCATTTGTGCTATACATATAATCAAACGGGTCGAATGGATCATATACACTGCCACTAATTTGCGATTGCGAATCTGCAACAATTATTCAATGATAATGTCAGAATAATAGAATGTACTTGCATTTTTCATGTGTTTGAGTTTTAAATTTGGCTATATTATTTTATGCTATTATTTTTGTACATTTATTTTATATTATATTAATAATTTAAAAAAGATAAGATTTAATTTTTACCATCTTTAAATTCTCTAGAATTACTTCCATTGTCAGTCTTAATAAGTAATGGATCGAATGCTTCCAATACGCTAACTCGTACATTGGTTTTGTCTTCTGTTTGCTCGAAACTATTCAAATCTATAAGATTGCTATTTGGCTTTTTCTCTATCACTTTTAATATATTCAACTGTTCATCATCCATACAAAATGGAGCACATATGGCAGGTGCAACAGTTGGTCTATAATTTATAGGCAATGGAGGAATCTAAAAAAGAAGTATATAAATATATTCAACAATATTCTCTGGATTTTTCGTCATTAATTAATAAAATTTTTTTCTTAAAAAATTAGTAAAACTAGCAATAGAATATATATTAAATATTTCAAATCTTTTTGCACATCTTTTAACCTTTACAGGACGGTAATTGTCATTATAGAAGCGCTGAAACAATGTCATATTTTGAGGTAAGGAATACAATCATATAAAAAATCATAACAAATTTTTTTTCAAGGAAAAGTTCTGTAAGAATTTGAAAATAAATCCCCGCCGTCTAAAGGTTAAGAGACAACAATAAAAAATATATATAATTTATTTTTAATATTAAAAAGTATTATGCTAAATAAAAAAGAAAAAAATGAGCATCTTCTAAATCTTCAGACATGATATACCTGCGTGAAGAAAAAATGCTTAAAGATAATAGATTTCCATGCAGGCTGTAAAGAAAAGTGTGTTTTAACAGACTGCTCCGTATTAATCACCTTAACAAATAAAAAACAAATAAAAAAAAATAATTTTGTGAGTGAGAGAGAGAGAGAGAGAGAGAGAGAGAGAGAGAAAGAGAGTTTAGAATATTCATTTCAGAAGAGATTTCTATAGAAATCTGTATTACCTGTGGTGCAATATCAGGTACATTATTGCTAACACTACTAGCTCTTGACATGATAGGACTGATTCCTGGTGTTCCTGGCGTACATGGTGCTGTCGAAGATCGCGGGCCTGGGGAAAGGGAGTGATACCTAAAGTCCCTAGACTGATATGCGCCAACTGAACTGTTGCTTCGAGATACTCTTGACTGTTTCTTCAATAATGACGGATGAGTATCCCATTTAGGTTCTATTGGTGCTTTTCTGTAAACAGCCACAATCTTTTTAGTAAAGATAAAAATTATCGTCCATAAAAAAAAAGCATAATTTATCAGATTTTAAAATTACTCAAAAATTGATAATATAAAAACTTCATGATTTACTTCAAAATCAAAATAGAATTAATATGATTGTTATATAATTTTAAAAATAATTATAAAAACATGTTTATATAAATGCAAACAGGTTCTTTAAAAAATTGCCTTGTCTCTCAACTAGACATACTTATGACAAAAATATATATTTACGGTGGTGGTGGAGGTGGAGTTGAACAATATTCAACCAAATTATCCTGTTTTATAGGGCTTGTAAAATTGATTAGATCAGTGGTATCTTGACTTGACGTGGCAGTCGTCGAATTTCTTCTACATGGTATTGGAGGTGGCGGAGCTAATATTGCAGTACTTTTTTGATTTGTGTTAATGCATCCAGGCCTTGGTCGACTTCTGCATTGAGACCTGTATATATAATGCATAAATGACTTAAGTACTATTAGACAGTAAACAGTAACGCTTCTATCAAGTTAAAAATTATTAAATTATATCCAATTATTGTATATAGATTTTATATCAAATTATTTTTATATCATATTATAAAATTATAATCAATTGTAATCAATATATATTATATTAAATTATATATAATATAAAATAATATATTATCAAATTATAATCAATTGTAAAGTTAAAATCAACTAATGAGAATGTGATGAGTGACGAAATATATACCTTTCTCCTTGCGAGCTGTCTGTCTCTAACACACTATTTGTATTGCACACATTGTTTTGAATGATGCATGCCTGCTGCACGTTACTAAGTTCCAATCGCAACTTCTCCAATCTGTATTTTTCTAGAGCCAAGGTCTCCAAACTGAGAGCCTTGGCTTGTTCCAAATCCTCCTGATACTTCCTTTCATGATCGATCATCGCAGTCCTTTGGTCGCAGGTATTTTTACTGTAGTGTGACATCTGAAATGAGATTCGAACGCCTATTGTTACGGCGACAATACGTTTCCCTACGATCCGTCGCAAGTAACAGTCGAATTAGGATTGGTGTCATAAATCACACGTTCTAACCTATAACGGAACGGAGTCAGTGACGGGAACAGCAGCTGGAGCGGAGATATTTCCGCTCATACGGCGAGGCGAGTGAGTCCAAATGAATCGCTCTCAGCCTCGAGGACGGCGTCTCTCACGGGAGTGCCTAACGACTATCGTGCATCTCGCATCTCGCGTCGCTCCGTGTCACCCTGAAAACGTCACCGCGTCGGACGTATTTCTCGACTTTCGCGGACACGGTGACACGTAGCGACTGCCGACGCGTGCGCTACTGGCTGCCAGATTCCAAACTGACTCCAGAGCAAGCTGGAGCGAGCAACGCAACGCGTGTGTATCGATAAACAACGGGGGAAAGGAAGAAAAGGAGCAATAATAACGAGAGAGGAGGAATCCGGAGCTGCGCGGCGTGTGCGTTTAAAGGGCCGCGTTATCAGCTGCGCGATGGCTACTGCTGGACTTCGGAGCAACTTGATAAATTCGCCGGCGGCTCACCGTAACATTATTCTCCGAACAGGCACGTTTCTCGGCTGACAGGTGCTCGTATTTCTCTCTCTTTCTCTTTCTCTCTCTTTCTCTCGCTTCCTCGCTCGATTAAACGAGACGATCCGCCGACGCAGCGTTCAGGAAAGTAACGTCCTCGCCCGGCGCTCCGCTCCCGTCTCGGGTTCCGGCGCGGTTTTCGTCGAGTCCCCTTCCAAGTTCGCTCCGAAACCTCTAACGGGCGTCCGACGGCAACCGGCGCACTGACTCGACTCGCTCGAGTATGTATATATATGTTATACGTTATACTGTTACGGTGGTCAACGACGCCAACGTGCGAGACGGCACTGCAGCCGCTATTACGGCGCGTCAAGGAAGTGGCTTCGCCGACGACCAACGGGCCCGCGCTCCTCGCGTTGATCGCGCGAGCCTTATTCGATTCAATTTATGGAGCGCGTAGGCTCGCGACCAGTTATAGGAGTTCCGCTTACCGTGCACGCGTCTCCGCGTCACGATAAATTGTCCCCGGCAGCTCCGTTCGTATATGGAAGCGCGTAGCTGCTATAATGCTTGTGCGACTTTGTTTGTTTATACCGGGTGATTCATAAAGTCGGCGCTTTCGCACGGACAAGCCACCGTTCAAAGAATGATAATGAAAATAAGTAAAAAATGATTCAAATTACATCGATCGAGCAATGCGCGATACGTAAAATTTGTCTGAACAGCGTGGTATTTAATTTTTTTCGAAACACCGCATTTATATAAATATATTTTACAGTTACAAAAGTAAAGTACATATATACACTCACACAGTGCTCTTCGTGGAAAATTAAAAGCGAATTATTAGAATTTAATATAAGATAAATTTGTCGTATGAATGCTGCTCAAGTAGGATAAGTCATGATAACGTTAAAATAATATTAAACTGGATGATAATTGAATGAGTGACTTGTAGTTTTGACATCATTTTGATGTCACTCGTATTCTGCTTGTACCCTCCTTGAAATAATTAGTTTAATCGATATTGATCGATATTGATGGCCTTGGTCCATCGATGTCAATTCGACCAATTATTTTTAATTGTATGTATATAAGTACATAGAAATAAGGGCCGCTGATAACAACTTAATGTTTTCGTAATTGTAGTAAAGACATTAGTTTTATCCATTTAAAGTATTTTAGAATATAAAATCATTCCATATATTTTTTTATTTTTAAATTAAAATATAGAAAAAAGAGTAAATTTAAATTTATTTGCTCTCGTGTTCTACAACCTTCTTCCATCTTTCAGCTAATTTTTGTATTTTCTGCTCGCATTATTAAAATAAACATAATAAGCAGACACTGATTCTCTTTCTTGCATTTGAAAACTGGATAATCTCCCTCACAAATCTTACATTTAGTTGTAATGGAAAACCAATCATTATTCGCTCGTTTCTTTTCGTAACTCGACTACTTCTCGATTGTCTTCATTCGACCTTATTCAAGAATCTTGATTGTATGACATCGATCGAAGAAAATTACAATGATTTCCGATAATTCGGACATGTTCTTTGATGTTCTATTCTTCCGAAGAAGAGATTTTGCCAATCTCTTTGCTCAATAAAGTCTAATAGTCTCTACTTTGTTAGATATATTAATATTGTGTTCCATCTACGTGTAATTGTATTTTATCTACGAGTAATGCAAACGTCATAATGCAATTTTCAACGGATATATATGTTCAAATGTGCCAAATAAGTGTTCGTATCAAATCTTTTTTAATCTACTTCGTCATCTCTGGAAGGTTCAACTGAAGGTCCAAATGATTTTGAATTATTATAATACGCACCTTTTAAGTCTACGTGGCTTTTTAACATAACTACTCATGTGACGTGTTCCTAACACTCTGACGTTTTATATATTTCTATTTTTATTGCTCTCTTTCTTAATTAAATAGAAATAATATTTTATACGTCCTTTAGATAAAAATACCGTCATCGAGTATTAAACAAAATGTTTCTTTTGTGAATATGACTCTGATTGTAATAAAACAATTTAGAATTACTGAATCTGATTCTAAACTATTTTGCTAAGATACAAATGACTATCTAATTTTGTCCGAGAACGAGAAGGGATTCACGTTGACACACATTCATAAAAAATTAACTATTTAATAGTAACAATTTCTATTTTTTTGTCACAGATAAGTACATTATCGCAGTAATTTTATATACTTTTATGTGTACATAAAATGTATGTGCTTCATGTATTTTTACCTACTAGTTTTTTAAAGAAAAAAGAAAAACACTGTTATAAATACAATCTGCATTTAGGAAGATGAGGTGATGGTAAGCCAATATCCCGTCTCGCTCGCGGTCACAAGACTCCGTCTGCTAAACTTGATCGGCACCGGTGACTTTTCGCATATTTCAACTCGATGATCCTTGAGGAACGCTATTATTCCCATCTTGATTTGCAGTAATGCGAACCGCATGCCTAGAAAGTTACGAAATCATTGTAATGAGCCGTGATTACGACGCGTTGATTACGTAATTGCTGACTTTACGATGAATTTGAGACAAGCTTATCAAATCGGAACGTAGACTTTTGCATAAAACACACGCATACAGTACAAGGTCATCGTCCTCCAGGCCGCATAAATTTGCACGCACAAACGAGCAATGCGTCTTGGCCTCTTGAGCTAATAATTACTAAGTGAGTTATTTGAACGATAAATTTCGCACGCGACGCAATGCTTTAATATGCAATCTGTCATCCAATTATTAGTTGAATTAACGATCAATCAAAGATAACGAGTAGAATATTAGTTGAATGAGATTCAACAACGTTAACATGAAGTACGACGAATAGAGATAAGAAAAGATTTCTGATGAAGAGAATCGATAAGACGATTAAGAGAGATTACATGGCATTATTTGCGAATTTTATAAATATTACTTTTTATCGCGAATAATTCTGTCATGATTTTCAAGTGCTGACCTGCGAATCGATAAGTTTTTTTTTGTTCAAATGAACGACGTAAGCATGTGAAGTAATATCGTGTTGAGTCAGCGGATCATAAATTCTGGATTAACCGTTTGTCCAATTTTCTACTCGCAATAAAATTATATTACAACTATAATAAGGAAATAATTATTAATTTAGTAATTATTCAGATAACACGCATGTCCAGAAACAAGACATAAGGCGTTTTAAAGACGTTTAAAAAAGATCTTATGTCTCGATTTTGGACTTTTTGTCTGGATAATTTATATTATAATGATTTATATTATGATAGTAATTAATTTATATTATGTCATTATACTAATTAATAATAGTTATCCATAAATGGATAACGCTACTATTTTTCTTTAGTTTATTTATATTTTTCTTATCTTCATAATAAATAATTGAGGTATTTCTCCTCAGTTTTCTTGATAATGATTTATCTATATAAATGAGTAATACTACTATCTCTCTGCAGTCTATATAAATTATTCATATTTTTCTTATCTTCATAATACAGAGTTGAAGTGTTTCTCCCAAGGTTTCTCCCCAATTTTCTAGTTGCTGATATTGTTTCTTTCTCTGAGTGCAAGAGTCAATACCTATGCAATTTCGTGGCCCTTCTCCGAATGGAAGATACGTGTAAGAGTGTCTCGTGCGTTTATTCTCCTCCGTGAATCTCTCGGGATCAAATCTTGCCGGATCGGGATAGTAATTTGGGTCATGATGGAGACCATAAATCGGTATGACGACCCGCAAGCCAGCCGGCAGCTCCACATTGCTGTCCGGTATCCGGTACTTGTACTCGCATCTTCGAGCGAACAGTGGGGCTGGCGGATACTTCCTGAGAGTCTCTACATAATTTACAATTCTAGCATTTCCAGATTATTTCCAAGGCGCGTTGAATCAGCGAATTATGAATTCTGGATTAACTGTTTGCTTAATTTGCTATTTGCAATTATACCGTACAATGATATCACAATCATCTATAGAAAAATAATTAATTTAAAAATGTAAACTTTAACGGATCGCGCCCGTTTGGATAATGAAAATTTAAGAATTGCCTAAAACATATTTGAAAGATAAGCGGTGTCGATTTAAGATAAACGGTGCTCACGTTCGTGCTGTGTTTGCGATAGATATATCTGATTACACACGTGAACTCTCATCGTACGTATGACACAAAACACGTATGCAGATATTTGCAGCGGAATTCCACACGAGTTCACTTCTTAATAATTTACTTCATTTAATAAAAATAAACGGTGTCTATTTTATGTTCACTGCGTCATAATGATTTTATCATAAACGAGTAAGATCCGAATTTGTTGTTCACGGTAAAATGATTACATCCGAAAAAATTTTTCATTTTTGGATTTTTCATCAATGATACTAACGGATCCGTACCTAATATTACCATGTCGAGATACTTCATTTCCTGAACCGCGTCGTAAGTTAATTTTCCATCTCGTGTTCCTATAGCATTGTGTACTTCTCGCCTGGTCTTATCTTGGATTTCCTGGTTCAAGGCTAGTTCGTAGAGGCAAAACGCGATCGTGTTCGACGACGTTTCGTAGCCGGCGGCAAAGAAACCGAATGCTTGCGCCGCGATAGTGTTTTCATCTAATTCTATAAATAACAAACTTTTTTAGCCTACATGAATGAAACGATGTTGCCTATTTTGCATGACATTGCAATTTGGCTCACCGATTTCCTTCGCCGCTTGGGCGTCTTCATCGCTGCAGATTCTTGGATTAGTGGCTTCGCTCTCCAGAGTACCCTTGTTTTTCAGCTCGATTAGTAGGTCCATAAAATCGTGTCTGATCGTGCCGTTACTCTCCCTCTGACTGATCATTTGTGACACGACATGCGTGAAAAACTGGGTAACGCTCGGATCGACGAGCTGCACACCCATCAGTCTGTATAGCCTCGGCATGGCCGTTCGTAGCATCCTCCAGAGAGTGGCCTTGTAACTCGGCTTTGAGAGCTTCTTCACCGCTCTGTGAAACTCGGACTCTTCGTCGGTGAGCGCGTTTATTTGTATGCCGAAGGCACAGCTGCCGATGACGTCAATGATGAATTTCGCGGCCAGTTCCCGTACCTCGACCGTTTGGTCACCGAAGTTGCTTGCCTCATTGATAAGCCGCTGCAACTCTTCGCAGCATTCCATCAATAGGTAGAACATCCGCTTCAGTTTGCCCGACGAGAACGCGGGCGTTAGTTTCGATCTAAGACCCTTCCACTTCCGCCCTTCGAGATTGAACAGATGTCCGGAGAGCGGATCCTAACGCGTACACGATTAAAATAAGATTTAAAGTTCATTAACCAGAATTTTCACCAGAATTTTATTTTAAGAAATCTAATTAGCAGTTAACATCTCGAAGATATGAAAGAAAACCTCCACGGAATAGATAGTTTTGCTAAAGTATCTAAAAACTTAGCTAGGTATAATTCTGAAAAGAATTATGTTAGGCGCCATCGAAATAATTATGTAAGATAAACTGGTCGCGAGAATGTCAAAACTCTTTGCATGTTTGAGATTCTTACGCAATTATTTCGATAATTCAATAAAATTATTTTCATATCATTATTGGTGCAATAATGCGTATCTTGTACATTTGACTGAATACACTATATAATTTATTAATCTTTTATACAATTTGAAAATTTCTCTTAATCTATCCAAATTATCTCACTTCACTCTATCTAAATTTTTAGATACTTCAGTAGAAATTGTTCTCTGCGTGGATTAATAGTCGTGTATACCTGATCGTTATTGATCGGTATTCCACGATTCACGAAGCAAGCGAAATCTTTCACGCATACGCTCCTCACTAGATCGGGATCGCGTAGAATCAGCACGGGCGATCTTACTCGGAAAGCGCCAAAGAACCTTTCATCCTTGAACCACTGATACATCTCTTTCACGCCTTCTGGTTGCGATGTTCGAAACAGGAGCAGGGGACCAAAATTTCCAACGAGCACGGTCGGCTTTTTGAACGGTACCCCTCGACATTTCCAAAAGTCAAAGGTAGCCGTGAGATAAAAGTATAGGCTACATAGGACGAGTCCGATAAGTAGAAAAGGATCCAGTAATATCGCTACGACATCAAGCATTTTCAACCTTTGCTCGACGCGCAAGTTTCAAAGAACAGCTTTTCGCCTAAAAACGCAATCCCTAATTTATCACAGAAAAGTAATAATTTATGATAGAGAAATAATTATTTTTCCTTTTACAACTTTAATGTTGATAAGAAATAAACTGACGTTGTTTATCGTCATTTTAACGTCAAATTAAAGTCTTTGATATTTTGACGTCCAAATAACGACGAATAATGTCAGTTTGTTTTCTGAGTATATGATTAATGTGACGTAATTTTTAATTTATATTGCATTCAATAATTTCTTCGACATGAGCGGATTATGACTGCGCTGAATCGTTCGTGTCGAATATTGATTTATGACATTGTTGAATCATACACTGCAGCCATGACTGTTTAACTACCGAGTCTATTTTTAAATTTGTTTTACAAACGTAAACATTTGGCCTCGCAAGGGAGCACTACGAGCAGAGATTACCATACACTCGTAATATACTCGCAATGTGTTTGCGACAAGTCCGATTACATACGAGTTCCGGTCGTACGTACAGAAAACGCGCACGTATATATTTAGCGGAGTTCACTTCTTAACCACCTGCTGCTTTCAATAGTAACGTCAAGACATTAATCAAGAATTAAAACACTCAGTCGGTTACAATTCAATTTCTGTAGTGCAAATTGCACGACAGAACGTCTCAGAGACACATTTTAAATATTCTTAAAAGTATTATTGTAAAAAATCTATAATTTCGTTCCAATGATTCAGCTTTTGTAGATAAACTGTCTGTCTCAGCATTAATTAACGGATTTTATTATTCTTTCGATCAATCAGTTTCTTTCATCCAATTTCCAATCAAAGAGTTCTGTGTGTATTTGACACTCACATACTCACATATCCTGTCCGTCTTGTCCTGACATATTTCTGAATACGCATTTTGTGCATAATCGTGTTCGAACTTAAAAATAAATTATAGTCTCCTATATCAATTTCGAGAAGAAATTATAACTGATAAGATCTTCGAGAAGAATTATGATCCATGAATCATCGATAATGACTTTTAACATTTCAGTAATGTATGAAATTTCAAAGTTGCGATTCGAAACAATTCAGACATTCGATATAACTCGACATAGAAAATAAGCATGTCATAAGTGTAAATTGAAATATACAAGAAAAAATAAATCAAAATAAGCATATCATAAGTGTACATTAAAATATACAAAGCAGATTAAGAAACACTTCTTTTTAAGAAGTGTTTTATATAAAATAACAATCGAGTGATTCTTGACTAATTTATCAACTTTTCATTGATGTGCGCTTTTACAGCGATTGTTTACTATGTCTGATTCATGCGTCTAAAATTTTTTCAAAAAAGAGAAGGAAGCTTAGATCGAGACAAAAGAATACGTATACTTCATTACACTGAGAAAAATGGTCTACTTGAATTAAACACTAATTCTGGTGGAACAGATAAATCAGAATTTTCTAATTATGTCTATTAGAATTCTAGTTAAGATAATTAAAATTATGATTAATATAATTATTCTGGTAATAATAAGAATTCTAGTAAATATATATTTTACCAGAAATATTGTATTAACCAGAATTCCGGTTATCTCAACTAGAATTCTAATAAATTTAAGAAATTTTCTATCAGAAATTTCTGATTTCCATTCATTTTCAACCAGAAATTTTTTTCAATGAATCTGTTAAAATTTTCGATATCACATATGTATATTAATTCCAATAACGACGTATTGGATTCATCCTCGTTTCTATTACACCAGTTCAATTATTTCAAATTCCTCACATTTAGATAAACGATGATATTTTTATTCAGCTTATGTTGATCGACGCACTACATTTTTCGCCGAAGGGATGCCCACACACTCACTGGCATTCCAAGGAGTAACAAGTTCGATGTTTGTTCGATTTAGTGTAAAAGAAAATCGGTTGCACTAAAAGACATTCTGCGGCATAATTTCTCTCGCACCTGCCGTGGTTTCCCGTCACGTAGTGCAACCGGTGATCAAGTCGCGGTCGTTCCTGACCACGAGAAGACAGCGGGAAGAAAGGACAGGAAACAATAAAGGGAAAGAAAAACGTCACAATATATTCCAAGTGCGTTGCGTTATATCGTCACACCGTATCGTTCCCGCGGAAAGGCTGACCTCCCACCGACTGGAAGGCATGAACGAATGCCGCGCATTTATAGAGACCTCGCACTGACGCCGACTTTGAAGCCGAGCTCGTATGGCTGATCTGATACCTCCACGGATAGCTCCGGGTTATCTTCAAGAGGTTTCTGCATCCCTCTCCGTCGCCATCAGCTGCTTAGAATGAACTTGCGTTCTTCTTTGAGCGCTGCCGACTATCTCTGTCCGTCGCGAATATTCATTGCTTGAATGAGTAATAAAAGACAAAAATGCACTGAGATATATATATTTATATGATAGTAATTTTTTTAGACAACTATATGTTTATAATTGTTTTAACCATGCAAATATAATTATCGTGTTATTAACAGTCGTACACATTGCTTAAAAATCTTTAATTTTTTCATAATAAATAATAAGACAGGAAACAAGACCGTTTATATTAAATAACATTACAATCCGAAGCGCCACTACGGTCTAAGTATTAAGATGTTGAACTAATATATATATTATTCAAACGAATAATACAGTTTTTTACAGTTTATTACAGTTTTTTAAGATTAATTTGGGGAATTTTGGGGGGGATTATTACATTTCAGATTAATTGCGTTAATGTCGACAACCATATCGACACGTGATTATTATTTCTGAAATTAATTTATTCGTTTGAATAATATATATATTAGTTCAACATCTTAATACTTAGACCGTAGTGGCGCTTCGGATTGTAATGTTTTTCATAATATATTTTTCAATTATTATTGTCACATAAATAGTAAGTGAATTTAAGAAACTTATATTTATTATAATTGTGATTGCATTTACTGAATAAATGTTTATTTTGATTACCATTTATATTTTTATATTTTTTATATTTTTTATATTAATATTTAAAATATTTGAAATTATTATAATTTATAGTACAATTTTTTCGCGAGTGCGTGTTTGAGAGAATTATATGTTTATTATTACTAACATAAACATTGTAGCAATAATCATAAAAATGGAACTTCTAACCTTAATATTTTATCATGCAATTATAGTCATAAATGCTAAATTTCTTTTCTTTTAGTAAAGAAGCAAATTTAGATAAAATACTTAAGACATGTACAGAATATGTTCCAGAATATTTAAGACTATTTTCATATGCAGATAAAACGAAGTAAACCGAGCAAAAAGTCCTGTAGAATTTTTCAATTTTTGCAATAATTAATGAGTTATTAATTAATAAAAATTGCCACATTATCCCGGCTAATAGTCAACTCTATCTACATATGAAAATAATCCCAAATATTCTGGAACATCCTGTATATTGCAAATCTTCATATATTTCTACATATTTCTTAAAGTTTTAAAGTTTTATTTTAAGTTATAAAAATTATTTTGGATCTTTATAGAAAACAAGTGCTAAACAATATAGTAGGTTAATCTAATCTTTATAAAGTCAATTTATTTCATTCTGAGGATTTGCAGAACGTGACTGATTGTTATCTTGAAAATACGATCAATATATGTTACGCGTATAGATAAACGTAGAGATATTCCGATATATTTTTATATTTTTATTCCCATGTAAATAAAATACAAGCAGGACTATTTTTAGTCATATTTTTGCACTATAAAAATAAAACGTTTTATATATTCTTCTTTTTCCGCTTTTGAGATTGGATATTTGTTTGGTTGAACAAGCATGCAAAGTTGAAAATAACATAGTCAAAAAACAAGTAAACTTTCTTCCTTCCACAACAGAACATTAGCTGTTATTTATGCATCTGCTTTGCTATCGATAAAACATTAAGCGTGCAAATATTGTGTTAAGATCTAGACGCTGGCGACTGTTCATCTCACTTTCTTACATTACACTTTCGTGCATTGTAAATGAAAATAGATTTTCCTTTCACGTTTATTTCTGCAACGTTGATCTCTACTTCGATGGAAACAGATGGTAAAACATGGGGAGTCGCTTACATTCCTTTTGAATGTTTGTTCGACTTGTATATGCATTTTCAGAGAACTCACTATTTTCTTCTATTTCTCTTTATATATATATATATATATATATATATATATATATATAAATTAAAATTGAAACGTGTTACGATTATTAAAGTAGATTCTGTCTAAAAAAATTCTGAGGAAATTTTATTTCGCAAAATGCAAATTTTACTACTTCAAGATGATAACGTTTTATGTGAATGCAAACTTATCTTTATCAAAATATTATCTTTCATTCAAAATATTGTACTATCTTCCAACTTGTTGTCTATTTATGATAATAATTATATCTATGACAATAATTATAAGAGAGTATTATAGATATAATTATAGATATCTATGATAATAATTATATCTATGACAATAATTATAAGATAGTATTATATTTGTCATAATAGAGATCTTCAATGCAATCAGTTCTTTTTTTATTAAGAAATGATAGGCTGTAGAATGTTATCCATTATACACAATTAAATCTATCCGTATGTGTAGAAGTAAATATACATCATCAACTATGTATAAAGCTTTATATTTCCCAATATTTCTTTAAAATTGTGATATTGTAAAAAGTGATTAAAAAAAAAATCGTTAATTTTTTAAAATAAATATATAAGAATGTATAATCGTATTATCATAATTATAAAAATATATATTTTGTGCTTCGTATGTGTGAGACATGAATAAAATATGTATTAATAATGCAAAATCGAGTAATAATCCTAAATAAAAATAAATAATAAATTAATGTAATAAATGTAGCTTTTTATATTTATAATTTTTATAAATATTTATAAAATTGAAGAGAAAAGATGTTAAATCAATGATCAACTGCTGATAAATGACCGACTATTGATCTTGCCACCTGCTATAAAAGCGGCTGGTTTCCGTCGCTGGAAGTTTCGCGAATTGTACGATACGCGGTGCAGATTTTGTAAATATCTTCCTATTTTCATTAAATGAAAGAATTTCTATTTTAGTATTAGTTCCGGTAATCGAAATATTAGGATAGTATGAGAAAAGCAAGCATGCTTTTTTCACAGATAACTCACATTTCATCGTACAATTTTTAATTAATATATATATGTGTGTGTGTGCGTGTGTGTGTGTGTGTGTGCGTGTGTGTGTGTATGTGTGTGTGTGTATGTGTGTATAATCGATTCTGCTTTATAACTGTTTACAAATAATATTTAAAAAAACATTAAATATTAAACAAATAAAAATATAATACAAACTCTAGGTAGATATCTAAAAATTTAATTAATTCGTATTTGTATTTAGAAGAATTTAAATTTGCGATTTGAAAATTTTGGGCATGTAATTACAAATTGTACAATTTTTTAAATTATTATCGCAAACAATAATTTAAAAAATAGTATAATTTGTGATTGCATTTGTAATTGCGTTTATTTGCTCATTCTCTGAAATTTGAATTATCTTTTTGTAACATGTTTGTTTCGGGCGAAGAAGCAGATACTGACTCGCTAAACTTGGCAGCAAAATCTGGGAATTCGAACAGCTCTTCATTGTGTCCACGTATTGTTCTGTAATTGCTAAACCAGATAGTTGTTATCAGTTTAGCACAAGTTTACAATCTGAGAACAAGTTTTGGAAAACGACACGTGAAAAGATTCAGCAATATGAATGTTAATTTATCGTTGTACATATTTATCATATTAATTTTATCTTATATTGTTATATTGTATTTTTACATCTGAAATACTTCGATGAGAGAATATTTCACTAGATGTATTGTATCTAAACAGAGAAAAACATACGCTATACACATACACATATACATACACACGCGTTATATATATATAAAATATGTAGTGCCTGGAAACTTTCAGTCACGATTGTAATTAATCCGAATATGTGTCGGATTTTACTGGGAGGGCTGATATGAGCTTTGTGCGCAAATTTCGCCACCGTTGTCCGCTGAGATTGACTAAATTCGCAGTAAGCGGATCAACGTGTTCGTTTGCTGCTGTCTCACGACCTAAATAGGACTATTAATAATAAATAATCAACAATCGTATTCATTTGGTTGCAATCACTGTTAATAAAAGTCGCATTAAAATTTTATTACTTTTCAGCTGGAAAATTAAGATTACTAGTACTCTGATCGTAATTTAAAAAAGAGATGAGTTTGCTACACAAAATAAATATTTTTAAAGTCAATGAATTTTCAGATTAAGGTAATTATTTGATAGAAATTCATGTTTCATTAATGAAGCGTATGTAAGGCAGTTAAATTGGAGCTTAATTGCATACGTCAAAAGTGACATCTTAATTACAAGTTTGATCACGCATCTTTGTCATGATCTTCCATAAATGTCATATGAAAGACGTAAAGCTTGAAATCCTCAGAGGAAAAATATAATAGAAGAAAAATAATTTTCAACAATTTTAATACTTAATTTAACTTATGCAATATATCAAATTTCCAGTATATGTTCAGGTTTTTTGTGATTAGTACACAAAAATAATTTTACGGATTTTTCGCGATCGCAGGATGAGTGATTTAATCTATGGACCTTGATAGATTACACGAAGCCAAATATCCAGATCTATATTCTGAAAATAACTTGCCATAATGTACTATAACGAATTTTGTTAACTATAATATTATTCACGTGTCAAGTGAGTTGAAGGAACTCTGCTTTTTTCCCATAAAAGAAAGTAAAAATTAAGATTCTCTGTTTAAATACGTAAATTTTTTATTTATTAAAATTAAATATCTCGATCAAGAGTTTCTAAAGATCTCTTTTATACGATATTAAAACTCTCTGTCTTTTATACATTTCCAGATAACAAATCCCGTTTTTATTATACATTCTTTTACACACATTTTGATTCAAATTTTTCGTGCGTTCTTTCTAAATCTTGAATTATTTTGCGACGCCACGGTATTAAAGGCTGAAGCTTTCTCTTGTACAAAGCGAGAAGTTGAGCTGCAAGCATCACCGAAATTACGTGGACCACCGCCCGTATTCTTCCAGTATCTTGCGTAATAAATCCGCGTCGGCCGGACCGCAGCGGATCCGGCAGCGTCGTTAGAGTCGGAGTCGCGGTTGGAAGAGGCCGCTGCCGCTGCTGGCGGTCGACCGCCTCGAAATGTTGATGCTAAATAAAACTCCTAGCTGCTTGGGCCGATGCCATACGCTCTAATTTCCGCGAAAGCACGACCGGCTGTGGACGTGGTGGCCCGGGGTCTGCCACGTCGAAGGGCGATCAGCGCGACGGATCACCGATAGATTTTACGAATTCTTCGTGATAGCGAAACAGGAAGTGGAGAACTCGAAGAAGGTGGAGAAGCCGCAGGTAAAAAGACACGTAGCCGTTCATTTTGAACGATTTTTTGAAAAGGAAAATCACTCTTACCCGTCAAGCAATAAGCATCAACGACAGACAGTGGGTCGAACTTTACGAACAACGTCCAGTCCTCACCTCTTCCATGTAAAGGCTGCTCTGTCATGGCTATCGCCCTTCTGGGCAAGTGCGTCGCGCTGCTAGCTCTCATCGTGCTGCTCTACGCCACCTGCTATGGCTTCCGGATACGTGACGTTGTGCCGCAGACGCACCATCCGACCGTCTGCGTCTCGACGCACGGCAGAATCTGTCCAACGGACAAAACGGTGACGACCGAAGGACCAATCTCGATCCGGAAATGGCACGAGGGCACGGTGCCGCGGACCATCGCTGGTGACCGGAAACCACCTGCCGAACTAACGTCAGACATCAGAACGGGGAGAATTCGAATGGAGAAGATCACTGAACATCCGAGAGACAGGGATGTGACTAGACTTCCGAGAAGTTCCAGGATAGAAAGTGACGATATAGATGACGACGAAGAGGAGGAAGAGGCAGTTGTAGAAGTGGAAAGCGTGGAGGAGGATGAGGAATCGGTGGGGGATTCCGCAAGAGATCAGGTGGATGAAAAGACAAATGATGAAGAAGAAGAAGAAGTATCTGAAGAAGAGCTATCAGATCAGGATGCTAAAGATAAGGAAAAGAAAGTAAAAAAAAAGTTTTCTACTGATGATAAGAGTGAAGATAATGATGATGAAGACGAAGAAGATGATGATGAAGATGAAGATGAAGATGAAGATGAAGATGATGATGAAGATGAAGATGACGATAAAAATGATTATACAAAATCTTTCAAAAAAGATTCAAAGAAACAAATGAAAGAAATTAAAACCACAAAGATTGTTAAATCAATAAAATATGCTAAAAGTAAAACTGATGATGACGACAAGGAAGAGGAAGATGATAAAAAAGAAAAAAAAGCAGCTAAGACAGATCAACAAAAAGTAATAGAATTACTTAAAAAGAAATTTAGTGCACCACATAAAAAAGGAGACAAAGACGAAGACGAAGACGAAGATGAAGATGAAGATGAAGAATCTGATGTAAAAGAAACCACTCCAGCGCCTAAAAAATTAGAAAAAGTGAGACTCGCTGATAAAGATAAAACAAGGACAACTATTTTACAAAGCAAACGCAATGTGGAAAAATCAAAACAAGATGATAAAAAGCCACCCGATGTCGCGAAATCAGCGATAAAAACAGAGAGCGTGAAAAAGACGACCGAAAGCACGAAGAAAATTGAATCAGTCGAAAGTACGAAAGAATCCATCGACAGCACGAAGAAATCAGTCGAAAGTGCCAAGAAATTAACTGAAAGTACGAAAAAAGTTGAATCAGTTAAGGCTACTCCTAAGCCTAAGGCTGAGGTGCTTGAAACTGCAATGAAGGTAGACGAAAAATCGAAGATACGAGTGAAATCGGAAACTTCAATACCTGCACCGAAAATTAAGGAGCAAGCGAAACAACCGGAGAAGATGGATGTCAAAAAAGTAACAGCGAAACCAACTTCGAAACCGTCGAAGGAAGTTTCGCAAGCGGAGAGTGAGTATTATGTAAAAACGGTTCGATACGAAAAGCGAGTTTATCCAACAATGTTTAGTGTTGCCACATGAATAGGCATTGCATTGGTAGTAGTATCTTAAATAATAATATCTAAAAGATATAATATCTAACGGCCGTGTAATCTTTTATTCGCTTTAAGCTTCTCTTGCGCGTAGAAATTCCGCATTGTTTCTTTCTGAATGGCTTTGAGGAGAAATTAAACGATTTTTTTCTTTAAATACAATTTTTTTGGAAAATGATCTATTGAAATTGAAGATGATATTTAAGTAATAATTAAATAATGGGCGATTGTATGAGAGCCGTAATAACGCGGTAATTCGTGCGTTATAATTTACAATTTATATTCTTAACTTCCTTATATTTATTTACAAAATGGACGTTTAAGCTTCATTCGAGCCATCATTAGCAATGTCCAGGCAATGAAATTCATTAATTGATAGCCGCAATAGAATCAGTTCCAGAATGCAGCAGAAGGAGCCTTTCAATTACATACTTGAAGAGTTTAATTGTCAATTAGCTGTTAAATTAAATAAGCGCCACTAAAAACTATGAATGCATGTTAGACATAATGTATGGATTCACAAAAGTAATGTATAATTATAAATTAAAATATTATCGACTGAACCAAGTACAGAAAAATAATACAAGATTTTGGGACTAACTCTATCGCGGCTACTCTTTGCATCAATTAATGAATTTCACTACTTAGACATCGCTGCAGATAAAGGTTCGAATAAAGCCAAAATGTCTGTTGCGTGAATCAATATAAGGAAATTAAAAATATAAATTGTAAATTGTAATACAAGCAGTATTATTGCTTTCAATCATCCGTTATTTAATTATTACTTATTGTTTTAGCTTAAGAACAATTTTTATCTTTTTGTTTTTCAGCTGTATTCCTATTTTTAAATAAAACAAATAAAAAAATAAATAAATTATAGACACTGAATCCACGAAAAAATTTCGCGATTCATTATATGTAATCAGACGATATTTTTCAGAGCAAGAAACGAAGCTGAAAACGAAGGTACATACAGATGCTATTACATTGTCCGAAGTGAATGATGCAATTCTGCGTGTGCCGACTTTCGTGCCAAATTTTACGAACGTTGAAAATTCGGAATGTCAGCAACATGGCAAGATATTTCTGCGACAATTGAGAGGTTACAAGTTGTGGGCGCTCCAAAGTGAGTGAGTCGATTGACCAAAATAACCATTCATTCTATTTTCATCCAAAAAGTAAAGTTATTTGGAAATACGATAATGTCTCTGTTAAGATTACTCCAACTAAAAGACGTCCAGGGCTAAAAAATGTTTCCAAAAAGGATATGTAGGCATTGTTATTGAATTGTTAAAATTCTTTAATCGAAGTTTCCGATTTGTACAACCTGAATGTTCCGATCTTGAAAAATTGCATCAGTTTCATGAACCAAAAATCGATCTTGTTTGCAGTGTTAGATTCGAGCGCAAAGATTCCGTCAGGCTTGTTACGAGGAAACGTGAATCAGCTCGGGGATTACGATCAATGTTTGGGTGTGCTGGCGCATGTTAAAGTGGACGAAAAGACGATAAGAATTCAAGGGAAATATTGCTTGGCAACTGTGGATCTGCATGCAACCCATTCAGATATGAGGCTGCCAGTCCATTTAATGCAGGCCCGCGCTTTTATACGAGGGAATATGCACGACGTAAGAGAAATGTTGCCAAAATTATATTAAATTAATATGAAAATTTTTGTATTGTCTGTACTTTGTATGAAGGTTAAAGAAGATAGATAGGTAATAGAAATCTAAAAAAATTAATTGTTTTTTTTTGTATCCGTTTTACAATAAATTTAAGTAGAAAGTTTTAAAATAATCTTTAAATTCAAATTGAAAAAAAAATTAAACTTAAACGTAATTAACGTAATTACGTAAGTCGTATCTTTGAATTAGTAACTTTCCAACAATCTAATGTTTCAGCCAGGTCATTTCCTGCCAAAATTCACTTCATTTAATTGGGCGCTGTGTCTACCTGCGGCGTGTTCCGCTAAGGACGCTGAATATGCGTTAGAAAGTACCTTAAAGGATTACAATGGAACTGTTGGAATTAAATTTACGGTGAACGTCGATCCTAATATGTGTTACGTCAAGCAAAAGTCTCAGACCTATTCGAAAGAAACGATCGGTGTTTTGTGCGTATCTCTTTATTATATCACGAAATAACGCAATTGATAAATGCATGTTATTAATTTATTTTGTAGGTATTTTTACGCTATGATTATTTGTCTCGTTATTATAGCGACTGTGAGGGATTACTTCGTGGAGACGCGAGGGAAAGGTATGTGAATCTCGATAAATGAATCTTTTACAAAACTGAAATTCGCTGGAATATTTCAATACAGCTGCGATTATGGCACAATGCACGCATCTCCTTCGCAGGAAATTATTCTGAGAGGATAATCATGTCATTTTCCTTACGAAGGACGATTAAAGCCTTATTGAAGGAAGCGACGGATGCTGCGGATATTACGTGTATCTACGGAATAAGAACGTTGGCTATGATCGTTCTTTATGTTGGCCATCAGCTTATGACAATTCCCCGAATACCGTTTAGCAACCGCATTTCTTTTACCGAGGTAAAATCGTTAAATAGAGTCTTCATAATAGAATGTCCCGTCACATCGCTTCATTAATTCTTTACTTAAATAGATCGCCAACAGTCCAGCAAGCTCTATTCTGCGAGTGGCGTTAGTTTACACGGACACGTTTCTGCTGCTAAGCGGTGTTCTCACCGCTTACAATATGGCGAAGGAACTGAAGACTCGTGGTGAAATTCGCTGGTTTTGCCGTTTCGTTGCCAGATTTATCAGGTATTTTAATCCCAATGAGAAAGGAGTCCTTAATAATTGTTTCAGATCAAATGTAAAAAAAAAAAAAATTTATTGGCTGCATTCGGCATAGAAAAACAACTCAGTGAACGCTCAGTGATTCTTTATTACGATTAATTTCTACAATTTATATTCAGCAAAGAACTAAAGACAAGAATCGATCATATTAAAAAATCAGAGCGTTCACTGAACTATTTTTTCTGCTGAAGCCATTGATTGTTCCGTCACTGGTATGCTCTTCAGACTTTCACCGGCGTTGCTCGCGGTGGTCTTCTGGTACGCGTTCGTGATGGAACACATCGGCTCGGGTCCACAATGGAACAGCGTCGTCATGGCGAACGCAGAGCTTTGCAAATACAACGCGTGGACAACTCTATTATATGTGCAAAATTTTTTTCCGTTTGAGGAGATGGTGAGTAGATGGTCCAGCGACGAATTGAAAAATATTTATATATTGTATCTACATCGATCTTTTACAGTGCGCCTCGCACACGCATCAGTTGGCCTTGGATATGCAACTGTCGCTCTTGGCGCCTATCCTAGTCTTTTTCTTACAATACAAACTTATCATCGGTATGCTCTTGATGGCCTTTCTCATCTTGTTATCTGCTACTCTTCGTTATATAGCGACAATAAATAATTATCTGTCTATCGTCATTTATCACGGAATTTCGTGAGTACATCTTAGGCTCCTTCTTGAATCTCTCTATATCGCATGTGAAAATTTACTTTCTAAAATTTGTGAAATGGAATCTACTCTAAAGAGAGAAATCTTACTCTTAAAAATTGATAATTGTGAGTCTTTTCCAACATTTTTCAATGCTGGTTCAATTGCCACTCTTTGTTACTCTTTAGAACTAGATTTCATTCCAAAGATTTTCTAAAATAAAATATATACACAACGTATACTATAAGATTTCGTATGAAATATTTTTCGAGAATAGAATATCTTACGTGGGAGCGAATAATGCAGACTGATGGTGTTTTTGATTGCAGATTAAAGCGCCTTTACAAGACTGCTAATTTAACTTATGTATTGCCGCTGCATAGAACAACGCCATACGTCTTCGGTGTCGGCCTCGGTGTGTTGTTGCATTACACCGGAAAGAACGTCAGGATTCACAGGGTATTCTCCCCTCACGTAATCATAATCGCGCGTGATCGTAGCACCGTCCTAATTTCAGGTGTTAGTGATCTTGGGTTGGTTGATCGCGATAACCTTGGGCTCATGGTCGTTATTTTCACCCTGGCGTCAGGCCAAACGCGACTACGTGTACGACGCTGAAGAGGCTACTCACTATGCAGTAATCGGGCCGGTGCTTTGGGCCGCGGCTCTATGCTGGTCAATATTTGCCTGCTTTACTGGACACGGAGGTCCGTTGTAACGCTGCGGTAACAACAATCAAATAGGCGTGTAAATAGACAGGAGCACTAACGCAATAATCATTCATTTCGTAGGCAGTGTTAATAGATTTCTCTCCAGCTATTGGTTCATGATCTTCAGCAGGATATCGTACGCTGTGTATCTAACGCAATTCGCAGTATTTTTTTACAATGTTGGGACCACGAGATTCTCCACGGAATTTCAACTTCATAGAGCAGTAAGTCATGTAGACGAAGTGAGAATATCTTTAAGCATTGTTTTGAAACAGTGAATTTATTAAGCTTACATTTTCATCACATATTTAGCGCTAAATGTAACTGTTTTGATTATCGTCTTGATGTGGTCATCTATCAATTTCTGTATAAAATATCTCTCAAAAGGAGAATCTCGTTATACATACATGACTAGAAAAATAATTCAAACGCAAGTTTCAGAATCAGATAGCCGCATTTAAGATTATTTGAGGTACGATAGAGAATATATGAATACATTATTCTTACGTTTGCAGATTGATCTTCTGGAAGTAGCGATAGTGATAGCCGCGTCAATTGTTTTGACGTTACTTTTTGATCTTCCGATGCAGGAGGTAAAGAGCGTCATAATGGAAAGCACGGATGTGGCGCTCGAAGTTTCCGAAGAAAAAAAGACATTCGTGAGCGAGGATAAAAAGGCCGAAACCGCGATCGAGCAAGCAAACGTTTTCGAGAACGATGAAGTCACATCCACCGGGTGGGATCGACAGAAGGATATAGCGCACGACACGGAAGAGGAAATAGACGTACCGACACTGAAGAAAATGAATGGAAAGCGATTGTCATTCATCGATCGTGATTCCGAAGAGATATCAAATAAAGACCGAGTCAAGCAAGCGTCTAAAAAACCACTCAAAGAAACGGAGAGCTACACGGATCGTAAGATAGGCATGAACAGACAGAGATATGCAACGGATGACTCTGAAGAAGAAGCTGTCGAATTTCTCAGAAATCAACGACAGCATGACGAGGCTGTAGCTCAGCGCAATAGACGTTCGTTATCCAGAACCAAAGAAAACAAGAGATTAAAGGAGAGTGAAAGTGAAGAAGAACGCAGAAAAAAGATCGACGATGATTCAAGACAATTTAAGAGATCTGAATCTAGAGGAAGAACGTCGACCAAGGCGGATGATTATCGTTCTTGGGAGTTCGTCGGAAAGGAAGGTTCAACTAGAGAACAACACGAATCGAAACCACCCCTCGTAAGATCGGCGAGAAGAAGGTTCTCTTCTGAGAGTGAGGAGGAGCCATCAGCTCAAGAAAGAACAAAACCGGTACGCGTTTCAAGTTCTGAAACAAAAACGAGTGATGAGGAGGAATGGGAACACGAATTAAGGATACGTAAGAAACAGTTTATGGAGAAATTGGCTACTCAACAGCGCGAATCATTGGTTGAGGAGAGCGAGATCAGCGCGGAACCGTTGAAACGTAGATCCTCTGCGGAAGGCAGGATAGCCTTATTAAGAGAGGATATTTCGGGTGAGGATAACATGGACTCGTGGACCGTCAGCGTTGGCCCACGGATTGCGCTTCTTGGGTCTTCTCAGGAACCAAGTGAGCCCGAGGAGGACGGTATGTACTTGCGACGTAGAGAATACCGTGAACAGGGACCACCATCGAGAGAAGAAAGCCTAAGCGAGGAAGAAAGCAGTCAGGATACTTCGAGAAGACAATCCTACACTAGCGATAGTCAGAAAACGTCTCTGGAAGAGGAAGACAACGTTAACAACTATAACTTTATCTTGACTAAAGGAAGCAAAAGAGAATCCCTACAAGATCTATCGCAACTGTCGCAAGAGGATTTGGCGAGTGCCGGATGGAACGTCGTAAAGAAAGAAGGCGATCTTTCCGTCAAACCAACTGGTTTATTCAAACGAGAATCCATTGTAAAGAGCCAGGCGAGTGAGGAAGATCCCGAATACCTCTTGCCAGAAAGGCCCAAGCTGGTCCAGCAAGAACGGGAACATCCGTTCAAGAAAGCCTGGCAGATGCAGAAGTCTCGATCGGAGGAGGAAGGCTCTTCGGCGTATATTATGAAAGATTCCAAGGAGCAGCAATCCGAAACTAAGGCGAAGGAACTGTCGATCAAACGCGAGCTCAGTGGTGCGCAGTCCGAGGATAGCGAGTCGTTCGCTGACGACGAATCAGTCGAAGTCACCGTGATGCTGCGAGGTAGAAGTACTGACACGGAAGATACAAGAACCAATTCAACGAGATCCGGGACGGATGAAACGGATTCGATCTCGACAGAGTGCAGTAGAGCTATGCGCGAGAGAGACCACAGGCAGAGCTCGAAATCTGAGACCGATGAAGATTCCGCGAAATTTAATTGGCCTGATGAGGAAGAGGAGGAAGCGCCAGAAAGTGAGATCTACAGAACTGGCCACAGAGGGAAGTCTGAGGAAGTGGACTGGGATTGGGAGCGAGAGGAAACTTGACGAAAATGACTTTAGACGATTGTATAGAGTGACTATATCCTACCTTCAAATTCGGTTGAAGGCAAAGACGAAGGGAAACGATGGTTATATCGCTCGAAGGATGCACGATTTACAAGAGCAAAGATGAAGAAATAATCAAAATTTATACGTTAATCGTTATATAAGTTAATAAATTATAATGAAAATATTCTATATACGTCAGACAATTGTACTCTTAATTTTTGTACGATACGCAAAAATTCAAAAAGTCCTGACTAGCTATATTACATAATTTCAATTTAAATAAATTAAATACCATCACTGATGGCGGTATCAAATTCGCTTACCTCTATATATCACCACTTATAGGCTGCACAAAAGTCTGGAATCGCAATTAATTTGATTTAAATGATGACGTTTCATGGATCTTTTACGTGTATGTTTTTCGCATGAAACGCGAAGGGATGCATTAGCAGGTTAAAGAGAAGAAACGGCCTCAGCTGATACACTTTACGAGACAAAATCTCGTAAAGAGCTCGTGCGCGAGCGCATAATGTTCACCGTTCGCTCGGGTTGGTAGGCGATCCTCGGCCGGACACGTTATCCACGTGAGGTGATCTACGCTCGCGTTTATGGCGCTACGGGGATTACTTCCGTTCACCATACCTACGGATCTGCGGGTGGCGGCCGCCGCTCACGGCGGCGGCGGTTTTCATTGCTTTCACCCGACCGCCGCCGTGGCGGCGGTGGTTTGCCTCGTTTATGCCTGTCACACAGGACATGAAGGTAAACGAAGGCTTTATACCCTCTCGCGTAAACATATCCCCCGTAGTCCCGTACCATGCACCGCATAAACTGATGAAAAGATCGGCGCGTTGCCGATCATATTTCATGCTTACGATCTGATCGCTTTATTTATGCCGCGGCTACATTGAGACTAATTACCAGTTTTCCTATCGGCCAACAACGTCGCGCCATGCTTGTCCGACACGCTTGACCGTGACATCTCGCACAATTACTTAGCCCTTTGTTTAGCGCGTTATTAAAGTGTCGGTACTGCTTTTCTGTGGCACACCCTGTTTCGTGAGTGTCCGTGAACGTTGCCAGCCGTAAACAGATTATCCAACTAGATGATTTTCATGTCTCTTTAATGTCAACGTTTACATAGTAAATTTGGAATTGCGTAGTTAAACATTTTTGTCTACAATTTTTTTTAATATAATACTTATGGATTATTTGACGTCAATTTATTTTTCTGATATGGATATAGAGTATAGAGTTATTAATACTCGTTTATCTATATAAATGTATGTAAAACAATTACGTGGGACTGTTTTAATTTCATCGTCCTCACGGAGGACAATAATAATTTGATTTATTTAAAAATATTTTACGATATAAAATGAGATCGCGGACGTTATTACGCGTCGGAATCCTCACGTAAAATATATACGAATATCCGGAGACTTCGACGAGTGCTTCTGGTTCCCGCGCTTTCTCGGGTATGA
This sequence comes from Acromyrmex echinatior, assembly GCF_000204515.1. The sequence continues at coordinate 681,138 of NW_011627180.1, forward strand.
AGCCGCAAAATTGCATAGTCAACGTGATCCCGGACGTCCGAGGAATCCGAAACGGTTGAAGCGCGAACGGTACGACCTGCCACGGATCACTTCGTACCAATTTGGACTACGATGCCCTGCGAGATCGTGGCCGCGAGCGAAAGCCTTGGAACGGAACCCTTGAAATTCTAGGCTTCAAGATCTTGGGATCAGCATGGGTCTTCATAAGCCAGGAATTCGATAGCGGTTCCGAATCGCGGTCTGTTTCGCATCCTTGACGTCTCCATCGAACGCGGATCTTTGCTAAGAATGAATTTTCTTAGTAAGCCTCAAATTATAATCCTTTTACGAGCTTATCTGTATGTCTTCATTTCGAAATTTTAAAATTATCAAAAATAATGAGAGCAGAATAATAAAAAAATTCTATATAAAAAGATTTTGAAATATAAAAATTAAATACTAATCATCACAAAAATCGCATTATAATGTTTAGCCACTTTTAGACGTTAAAATATATTTTCTAACGAAATTTCCGCAATAAATCTAGAAACTATAACAATTTCTTTAATTCTAATTATATCTTTGCAATTAATAACGGTAATAGAACAAAAATTTTTGTTTATATGTGAAATAAAGTTATAAAGTTATAAATTTATAACTGTTCTGTTCTAAAGTAACGAGGAAAAAAACCAAAATTGTTCTCGTAATATCTCGTCTCTCGGTCCTCGTCTCAATTCGCAATACGATCGATCCACATGCCGATATCGCGATTCAGCGTTGATGAAGGCGGTGGTGACGCGTCGTGCGGGACAAAGAAGCGACGTGGAAGTTGAAGAAGTAACAAAAGAGGGAATACAATAGAAAATATTCGTCCAAGCCCGCCTGTTATTGCCTCGCACGTACCACGCGACGTACGTGTCGGTACGTTCTTATTTACTTTATCGAAAGAAGGCGAGTCGCACGCGGGCGCCTCTGATGTGTTACGATTTCCACGTTCTTCTCCTCGGTCGTTCCCCAGACTCCACAACCGTGTTCCAACCCTTTTCCTCCATCCCTTTCTCCCTGCCACCACTTCCCTCGTAGACCGAAGCGCGGCCCTTCCTCGTCTCTTCGGAAATGCGCGCGCCGGACGTGATCTCTCCGCGCGCATCGTCTCGTTAGTATGGCTGCTTATCCGCTTTTCTCGTTCTCCGAGAGCGTAACGTGAATGCGCGTTTCTCCTCTATTGTCATTGATTTCGGCCCGGTCCATGTGCGGCGTGTGCACACGCGTTACACACGACAGCGACGCGTGTCCACACGAGCGCACACCCTGTACACTCCAACGACGGAGTCCGCGCAACCCTCTATCCTGTGAGACGTGCCCCGACTGTTGAAGATTCTCTCTCTCTCTCTCTCTCTCTCTCTCTCTCTCTCTCCCTTCCTCCCTCCCTTGATTTTCAAGATCCGATTCTGCTCTCCCCAATGTGCATCATCCGGGATGCCGTCGCGTAACGCCGCCTCCCGCGAGGTATGCACTTCTCTTGCGATGCTGAACGCTCGAAGAACACCTCGCCAACGTAAATACCACGAAATCAAAGTACAACTCCCCAGCAGTCTCGTTGCTCCAGTTGTTACACCTACTCCTTTCGTGGAAAATTTGAAGTTCATCCAAGTTGTCGCAAATAAAATGTTTGTCATTTTGTGACAAATATGTATAAAATAATCGAAGCAGTGGATATGCTAAGCTTAAAAAATGTATGTCTCGTTAAACTTTATTAGTAAAAGAAGAAGACGATTTTTTATTTAATCATATTTACACAAAACGATTTTGCCGAATTATCTAAAAAGTTAGCTGGATCTAAAAATAATTAAGTCAAAATAATTATGTAAAAATTTCAAATGATGAGCGATATTGCAAAAAATTTGGACATTTTAGCAATTAGTTCGAATGTTCTACTAATTATTTTAAATGGTTCAACAAAATTATTTTCAGGTTTATATATGTAATTAAATTGTTAGTTATTTCAGCAAAGCCATTCTTTCCGTGTAAGAGGGAGAAATAAATAAATGGCTGTGTTCAGCAGAAAAAAATAGCTTTGCAACTGTTGTGAGATTCTTTAATACGATTGACTCTTGCCCTTAATTCCTCTAAATGTCAAACGTATTAAAGAATCTTACAATAGTCGCAAAACTGCTTTTTTTGCTGAATGCAACCAATGACAACTCCAAGTCACGTTCTGTTATGCTAGCAGCTAGAAAATCACAGCGTGATTATTTTTTAAAAAAATTGGAAAAATCTAGTTACAACTACTATGATTATCTAGCGAATCTGATTGTTCTAATGAGATCATCTATACGATTGCGGGCACAATTATTTTTTTTCTTTGCCAATTATGTGTGATTAGCGTAGTATCGTAAACAGGTTCATGCGGCGCGATGTGGCGTAAAGGAGAGAGCGAATCCCGAATAACAAGAACTCTCGAGTGATGCTCGAAGGCGAGGCGAAACGTCTAGCGCCACGAAGACATTTGCATACTTGGGTATTCATGCAGGGGAAGCTTTCGTCGGCACATTACAGGATCCGGGATTGTTGCACGTGAATACGCGACACTGTCTGGGGAAGCGGCTGCGAGAACAGCAAAGAGCCGGCGGGAGAGACATTGTTAATGCGAGTAGGTGTGCACGGCCGGAGTATTTACGACTTGCGATCGCCGGGTATTTGATGTAAGTAAATTGTGAGATTGCGTCTTGCGACGCAATCGGAGCGTCATTTAATGTTTCGCGGAGCCGAGCGGCGCTTTCGCTGAATATATATTTTTTCAGCGCCCGGATACGAGACTTCAAATTTAATTGAATGTTGTCTTTAATTATCGACTGATCGTTGTTACCTGATAATATCTCCTCGATGCCTTAATTCAGGCCCACTGAACTGTAATACAACGTACACAATCTTTACTATTCGTGCGAGAGGGAGAGAGAAAGAGAGAGGGGGGGAGGAGAGATGCTATTTCAAAATATAACTTACAAAAATAATTTTAAATACTATAAATTTTTTAAATAGTATTAAAATAATAATATTACTAATAATATTAATATTTAAATAATCGATATTCTTTTAACATTCATTTAAATGGATCAAGTCTTTCATTGCAGGGCTTATCTTCTTCTGTCCTTATCTGCAGTCTAATCAAAAATTCTTTTCGAAAAGAGTTTTTTTCTGAAGCAATAATTTCAAGCCTTCAACAGTGCTTTCATTTTTTCAACGTAAATTATTTCTGACTATATCTGCATAAATTTCAAACGATAATCAACGCATCAAGGATAGAGTTTCTATTTGCTGTCTCTGTTTAAGCTACACTTTAGCCAGGCTACATAGGCTGCGTTCCATTTAACGCTCACAATGCTCGTGAGAATCATTTCATCCTATTATTTATCAAATGTTAAACAAGAACAAGCGATGTTTGCGAGCGTTGCAAGCGTTAAATGGAATGCAGCCATAGACTGAATGCGTGTTTAAGTTGTATTATTCAAAGTACCCAAGCTTCTAATTTTTTCTCGAGATTCACGAAAAGTCATTTTCAAACTGCACAACTATTACTAACTGATTCGTCATCATGCTCGACGAAGTTAGGTATCCTTTTTTTTCCACGTTTCGCAAAGATAGAAAAGTTTCGCCTGTCTCTTTACGGAATCATCGTCGTCTTCGTGCCACCGAGCCGAATAATTGCTTCGATTATTTACAAGATTTCCTCGTGGCAGATTAAAGCGATACCACTTCCGCCTTTCCCATGACGCCATTTCCCCTCCCTCTCTTTTGAGAAAGCTCCCTCTTCCTTTTTCCTGCACCTTCCTTCGTTGTGTGCCTTCCTATAAAGCCTAATCCGATCACGATGAAACGAGGTGTCCGTTCGAGTGTAATTCCGCGATAATGGATATTGCTATTCAAAGTATCTCTCGCATTAAATGACAAGTCTGATCGCGACTTTGCCAACGATAAGAAGGATCTCGTGGATGTGACGCGGTTATGTTGTACGTGAAAAAAAGATTTAGCCAATTTCGCTTTTAATTTAATTAAACGGCTCACAGTGAGAGCCAGTCACCCTCCGAACCCGAGAAAAAATATACACACGGATTCGATTTATTGTCGTTGAAGTTTCTTCATCCTCATTGATTATGGAATAGAAATTGGAATCGGATAATGCTTGGAACATAATAAGGATAAATAGATAGACATAGATAGATTGACACGTTTGCCAATTTAATTAAGAACGTCTAGAATAAAAGATTTTTGCACTCTAACTACCGCGCTTAATTCTTATATATCCGTTCCATAAATGTAATTAATTAAATTAATTTTAAGTTTGAAGAGTCTAAAATTATTTAGTTTTAATTTTAAATAGATAGAGTAAATTTGAATGTACCATATAAAACATGAAAAGCATAAAAAAACAGAAAGATTTGAAAATATGTAAGTAACGAGACAATTCTTCTCGATTAAATTTCGTCGTAGGGCTCCTTTACTCGCCAAGAAACATTTAATTGTACAGCTCAATGGTATTGTTGCAAGAGATACTCGTTTAATTTATTTACGTTTATCCTTATTACGTTCTGAGCGCTACCCGATTCCAATTGCCTTTCTATTCTATAATCAATAAGGATAAGGAAGCTCCCTCGTTCAACAGCAATAAATCGGATCCGTGTGTAATTTCTCAGGGTCTACGAGCGCCCAATGAGAGGCCCTTCATATTGAATTATGAATGCGTCAAGCGCGTGATGGGAAGGCGACATGATGAGCTGATGATGTCAATGGAACGAACGGGGGAGACTCGCGCTTGCATGGAGCGTGCCGCAACCGATACCGCATCGTAGGTATTATAAGTTCAGTCGAATCCTTCGTGGGAATGAACGGCTTGCGCCCGCGAGACTCACCTTTGCATTACTACTAGCTCGTCCCAAGCGTAATCTCTAAGCTCCTAAAAGGTACTCGCCCCTTTCAGCTCCGATCCGCTCCCATCGCTGCTCCCTTACAGAGTATACTGCCTATACTTTCTCTCTTCCTCTCAACATCGACCTCGAACTTGGCGTTATCGAGGAAGGCCCGGAAAGATAAGATAAGATGCCTTCCGTGGAAAAACCCAAGTTTTTCGAATCATATTGGGAATGACTTACAACTTTTGTTCTTCTTCGCTTGCGTAGAAAAAAAAAACAGAGTTACATCTCAAGCAAGTCGAATAATATATGGAATATAATCTTCCTAATTTAAATTTCATAGCCAGACTACACAGAATATATTGAGAGCTTTATTATTTAATGATATTAAAATACAGGATAGGAATCAATTTAGATATAATTTAGAATATAATTTATATAGTAAAGCCTCAGATGAAAAAACTTATTTTACACTTTACACTTATACAAGGAATCATACTGTGTCTCGATGTATTGTAGGTCTTTATCCTGTATTGTAAGTCACTACTTATTTTCGTTATGTACAAAAATATCTTCCCTGGTATCGAAGAAACGATAGGAATGCAATGATAAATTATCTTTGACAATAGAGGAGACTAAAGTGTTTTGATGACGTGCCTGAAATAAATCTAAGAATGATGACTTTCAAATGTCTCAGTTGAAAGCTCGTCAAATCAATATTTAATCATTCGTGATGCGCCTCGTAAAAGAGGCTGTACCTTACAGTTTTTTTTCAACAGCATGTTATTTACATAATCGCCACCGGATGATTTTGCATTACAGCGTGAATAATTATGTTCGTTCTGTATCTCCCTAGTAAAATGCGCTTGTATTTTATTCTTAGCTTTCATATATATTTTTACATAAAAGATTTTAGTAAACCGATTTTAGTAAAGTGTCTAAAAATTTAGCTAGATACAAATCTGAAATAATTTTGTTGGGCTATCAAAATAATTATGTAGACAGCTGGTTGTCAAGAGTGTCTGCAGTCTTACTCGTCATGCTTCAATTTCCTACATAATTATTTTGCAGTGACATATTTAAAGTTTCTTTTATTTTGCTATGCAGGTTACGCTACAACTTTTCTTATTAATAATAAAATGTAAAGATACATATGTTTGCTTATTACTATTATAATTAATGTCTGACGTTTTGATTACAAAAAAATTGTTATATGTTTATTTTTATGCGATACTTCTTATAGTACCCAGCACATAGGACGATGTATTCCTAGTTAGTTCTTATATTTAAGTTCTGTCTTGAGGTCCACGAATAAATCAGATGGTTACATTAGCGACTTAAGACATTACTTAAAACGATCTTAAAATAAGAATCAACTGTGAATATCAGTCATAGTGTGATAAGACAAGTACGTGACAAATCGGTATAGAATAGCACAGAAGGGTTAGTTCTTCATATTCCTATCCTCTTCCTTCTAACTTAAATTTGTAATATAAACAAGTATCGATAAAATTTCAATCGCCACTGCACAACTCGCACCTGCTCCTTCGGTTTGCATTTACGCAAAGATACGAACGCAGTAACCGCGCATTCGCGCGTAAGTATGCACGCAGTTTCTGCGTGTGTTCACGTGTACGTGTGGTCGCATTTTATCACATAAGCAAAAGGGCCGTGTCAGCTACTATCAATAATTGCGCGATCGGCGCGCAATCAAACGCGCTCGGCGATGCACATTGAATAATATTCGTATCGCATCAAACGGCGAGCCATTCGCGGATACGCGGCAAAATTTTCAAGCAAATAATGGCCGATTGCGTAAAGCAATTTCGCGGCTCATTGCTATTGAAACGTACGCCCATCTCACTCTCCTCCTCCTCTCCTCCCTTCCGCCGCCGACGAAACGGACGTGCCAGCAGGAACGAACAATTTTTCCGACGAATATTTTAAATATCGCAGTCGGAAAAATTGTGAAACGAGAACTCGTGGAGAGCAGGATTATTCGCGGCGTTTCATCGTGAAATTAAATTTGAATTTGCGCCGGAATCAGCGAATTACTTCGATGCTTCGCAACCACAGTGTATGCTCATCAATAAATATCTGCTAATTCGTTACACGAATAACATTATCACAATTTATAAAAGATGATTATGAATCATTGTTATATGTCATACGAAAAGGTAACGTTTTTCAACTGCGAAAAATCAGTGGTTTTACTGCAATAGGGAAAAAGTAGAAATTTTACTGTGGAGGCAACTAAAAAAAAAGAGAAAGCAACATTAAAAAAAAAACAAGAGTCACGTTTTGCGAGTCATACGGATGTTTCTGCGCAATTCTGTTGCAATTCGAATATATTGATTTATTTAGTTCGCTATTTGTTGATTGTGTTATCGAGGATTCTCTATTTCATTACAAGAGCGTAACATTCATCTTATCGCGTGAGTGCGGTTGCGAGAAAATATGTGCTCGAAACGCAATCTCAGGCACAACATGTATGAAAATCTCATTTTTTTTATCATTTTATTTATACTTCAAAGTGTCATTCTATCTATTACATAACTATATTATCCTTATGTTGCGCACTTGCATTATTTTCATCTTTTTTCAATGAAAGTTCCTGCGGTGTCCAACTGGACACCATGTATTATCAAGATAATCATGTATCAAATCTGGCTGGTAAATTTAAAAATTATTCTAGAACATTCCTGATAAAAATGATGATTTATCCATCGATTAATTTTCATCGATTCGCATAATATTGTGCTTTTTATTCAAGTTAAGACTCTATATGACAAATGAATTAAATTGCTAACAATATTATTTATTGCTTTATAAATAATATTAAATAAATATCAACACAAATGATTTTTCTACTACGTACTATTTTAAATTCAAGTTTTCTATTAATAACTTATTGCATCTTTAAGGGAGGGCTTACACACAATCATAATTTTTATTTTTATTATTTCTTTCTTTTTTCATAATCTAATTTTTAAAGAATGAAAGAATGATGAATTCCAGACCAGCTCTGAAATTTCAGGGATTTTCTAGAATGCATTATAAATTCCAGTATAATTTCAGGATCCAACGATATTTACCGCTAGATATCAGGTAAATACAAAAATGATTATCCCAAATATAATTGCCATTATATTTTGTCATTATAGCTATTTTCAAAAGAATCTCACAAATTAAATTTAAAAAATTAAGTTAAATTAAACATTAAAAACTGAATTAAATATTTTTATACAATAAGTATACCTCTATGCAATAAGTATAAATTTATGCATATATTTTTCTTATCATTTATTTTAACTTGACGTGACAAAAAAGTTGCCAGCGAAATTTTAATTTCAATCTTAATCATTATAATTATCTATAATTTTAATTCGATTGGAGTACAATTATCGCATTCAAAATACGAATTGAATTTGAAATGAATAAAATACATCATACATTTGAAATAAATTTTGACACCTCTGAATCTAAAAGGCTATATCTTCATCGAACATTTACTTAATAAATTACAATATTTCTATTATGTTAATGCAAGAAAATATGCAGTAGGTGAGTGTAGTGAAAACTCATAGTGTGCAACAGGTTGATATATCGCGTATATTGATTATATAAACGCACAAAATTTCATTTAATATTCCGTTATAGATAAGATGATTAAACTATACAATACAAAAAAACGTTTTTGCGAAAAATATAGAAAGACTTTAAGAAAAATTCAAGAGAATTTGTAAAATGAATAAAGTAAATAAAATAAAGAAAATTTCAGATCATCAAAAAAAGAAATAATTTTGTAATATATTATATAATGATGTGATAAGATTTTTTATCTACATTTTATCTCATAGCTTTCTTTATTCATTGTAACTAACGTAAGTAAGGAATTTAATATCTTGCATAATGTAAGCACGCCTTCACACAAATTTTCTATGATGTGAAGCGGATAAAGGCTATGTAGATAACTAAATTTTAAACATAGCTCGAGATACGTGTCCTAATAAAGAACCACGCTTTAGTATTTTCACATAAAGTATTTTTATAACGCTTTTATATAACTCTTTGTACACAGCAAATACATTACCTACACATGTCTCGAGAGTTTATACATTTCCCTAAGCCATTCATGGGTTCATTTTACGAAATTAACTTTTCCACGTATATAAATAAATTTAATAAATCTCTTTAAAAGGTAACCGTTACAAAAGAAAGTTAAAAGAAGCTTTTAAAGTTACTCTATTACTCTGGTTAAACCAACTATAGTTAAAGCTGCTTTCAAAAAAAGATCCTAGAAATTAAATTTACAAAATTAAATATTAAAAATTAAAAAACTAAATTAAATATTCAAAATTAAATCAAACCTTTATACCATAAATATAAAAATTTATACGTATATCCTCATCATTTATTTTAACTTGACGGAAAAAAGTTGTCAATGAAATTCTAGTTTCAATGTAAATTACATTTCTGTACAATTCTAATTCAATTGGAATTATAATTATCGTATTCAAAATACAAATCGGATTTGAAATGAATCAAACACGCCACACACTTTTCGAAATAAATTTCGACACATCCTTTCAGAATGTAGCGTTTCGCGCAACCACTGCAATGATCGCGCTTCCGGTAGTCTCTTTGGCATCTCATTGCTGTACGCATACAGGTTGCATCGGCAGGCGAGCGTTACTATTATCATAGGTAGCACGAAGCATCGTTGGCCTAATTGGCGTTGGTTGGCCGAACGTTTTGCATTCGGTATAGCTGCGCAGTTGCGCGCGGCCACGCGTGATTTCCCTGTGCACGACTGTCTGCACGCATCACAAACTCCGAAAGGGTGCTCTTTCACTGGGCTACCGCCACCAGCCGGGATGGGGTCACCATATCGGATGGACGATGGGTGGGCGGCGGGAGATAGCGACGCCGCTACCACGGCTGGAGGGGGTGAGGCACGATAGTACGATGGCAGAAGGGTAGCGACCCGGGCACATTGCGGCTATTCCAAAACAAACATACGACTTGGACAGGTCGAATCGTTTCCTGGTTGGAAGCTTGCCTGAAAATCGGCTACGTGGCTCGTATGCGGAAGGCGCGAGTTATTGTTGGCGTTTCGGTTGATTGGTGCCGATCGACTGGTACCTCATGAATTTCGTCTCGCTTTTATACGATCGTCGAGGTACGATTGCAGCAGGGTAAACCGTAGATTTTGGGATTTTGTAATTCCGGCACTCTGGCAAATATAGCTGAAGTTATATATTTCGAGTAAAAATTACGGTTGAAAATAAAGAAGGGACTTTACGAAAGGAAAATTTTTAAAAGAAATTTTTAGCAACAAAAATACTTGCTCGTACTCGAATGATGCGATCGACAAATACTACAAAGACGGCAGATTCGGAAGCGACAGAAGTGGCACGCGTGCCGAAAACGCTGGCGACAACTTGATGTAGATACATAAACACGCAGAATACGCTTGCAGGATGATCGTCGAAATTAGATCCGATGACGGAAGTGGCTGGCCGATTAGTCGGTTTAGGAAACGCCGCGGGGAACGCTGGACGACGGGATATGTTCGGAATGTTCAGTCGGACTCCCCGATTTCGGCAGAGGGAGGTTCTTCACCTTGCTCTGCGGAGGAGATAGCACGAGTATTATCGGGAAACTAATTAAACTGGAGTGTAAGAAATTAAACTAAAAGAAAGCAACTCGCGCGGGCAATGAGAAGAAATCCGTTCTTCCTACGAGTAACCACCAATCGAGTTGGCTAGGTGCTCAACCTGAATACGTCATACCTACGTACTTTACTTATCTTGCATCGCGTTAGATTGGAGGTTGGTTTATTGGGAGGAGGAGGGGGGGGGGGGGGGACCTCGATGGAGGGGGCCTTACCAAGCCACCCTTTACTCTTCGCTGCTTGGTTGCTGACGTCGCCACCGCCACCGCCGGAGGCCGGAAAGTAATTAGGCTGGAAGCGAGAGATGTGGCGGATATTGTACCGTGGTAGCTGTTTCCCTACTTGCCCGGTGTGCCGGCAGGATGGCTATATAGTCATTGTTGTCTAACTTAAATGAACCGCATAATAATATCGTTAGAGGCGTTTCGGTATCGCCGACGTTCGGGGCTTCTTCATGGCCTTCAGGACATCATGGTCCGAGCTCGATGCACTTCCGGCTTATAATCGTGCAATTCGAGCCGTGCTTGCAATATTCGAAGCATCGCCAGTGTACAACGTTTAAGCAATGTCAACAAAATGTTGAGAATGCGGTAGAAGTAGCAATCGCTTTTCGGTCTATATTATCGGATGGGCTTTATTTGACGAGAATTCTACACTCTAAAAAATATCGGTATGAATTTAACATCATGCGGTCTATTTAATTTCATCGTGGTGTTAATATTAACACTATTATGGTGTAGATTTAAAATCAATGATGTTATGGTAAATCCACAATATTGTTTACACTCAATAATTCAATTTTTAGTCATTCAATAATTTCGTGACAACATCAAAGATCTCGTGTTTTGTGCCTGATTATATATCCTATTTTCTTTTACAATATTCAAATGGAAATTAACGAATGATAAATGCAAATATAAAATATATATAATATGGGAAAACATATCGAGAGAGGAAGGTTGAGCACAAAGAACTCACGATAAAAGAGTGCGAAGAGAGATAGATTCTCAAGAAGAGGACATTCGCGACGTTATCGAGGACGGTCTCGAGAGTGGAAATTAAACGGGACTCGGCAAGAGCAGATGAAACAATTTTTCGACGAGCGGGTGCTTGATGCGAGGGAGGGATAACAGGGGTGAGAGAGGACAAGTCGGGAGGAGCGAGAAAGCGAGTGGGTGGGATTTCAGAGGGGGATAGTCGCTATCTCGACTTATTTTCACGGATCGGATTTCTTCGGACTGGGGGTAACGGTATCAGCGGTTTTCACGTCCCGCGGCAATTACATTAAAAGTTTCTGTAAGGGGCGCGAGAATTGAGTAGGAAGACGAGGGCAAAGAGAGAAAATGGGAGGAGCGCGGTAGGTGGAGGACGACGACCGGTCGTGAGAGAAGAGAGGAATATTCGACGTGGAGCGAAGGAGCAGTCCATTTCGCATAGAGGTCGGAGAAGAAAGAGAGATGGAGGTAGATCGAGCGGAGAGAGAATAAGAAATGGCCGGGACGCTCGCTAACGATCCACGAAGGTTTTTATCTCGTCATTCCTTAACGGTCGCCGCTGTTATTTAGTGCCTCGTCATTATAACCCCGACCGCCTCGCATTTCGCCACTCCAGTCCTTCTTCCACCCCCATTCAACTTGCCATACCGCGGCGTTGAGTCACCCCTTCTTGCTCTCACTATTAATTGTCCATTCACCCTCGTCGAAGTCAGCGCGCTCCCTTTTTTTTTTTAATTCTGTCGTCGCGCGTTCGCGCGAAACCGAGGGAGGATAAATTCGATATCGTGAAGAATCGCGAGATGAAAATCTTGGATTTCGCCCGAATTCGGTACCTGACGCTAATTATTATTCAGTGAAAACAATGGATAGAAACAGCGTCTTGACGCCCTTTTCAATTCTCACAATCAGTGGAAGGAGAGTGCATTTTTCGCCATGAATATTCAAGTTATATTAGATATAATGAGAAGTAAAATTACTTAATAGTGATTATTGCCAATTACATATACACATATATATATATATATATATATATATATATATATATATATATATATATATATATATATATATATATATATATATATATATATATATATATATATATATATATATATATATATATATATATATATAAAATTCCAGTACAAAAAAAAGAAAAGTAATCGAGAAGCGTTGAAAAAAGCAATAATTCATAATCAATCAATTTTTTTTATGAAGTAAATATCTCATTTTTTTATCACAATCGACAAATCTTTGGCTCTTCTGTAAAAAATTCTCAGTGAATAAACATTTCGTATTTGTATTAGAAAGATTCAAGTTCTTGTTAAAATTTTATGTTGAATTTTTGACATATTCAAGTGTTAATTTAACATAATATGATTATGTTATTTAAATAATATGTATATATATATAATTTTTTGTTAAATTCATATTCAACATTTCATATTAAATTTTTTAACAGTATTTTAAAAGTTTCTAATACGTTTCAAATGAAATTCTATGACAATTAAACGTATTCTATAAATATTTTGAGTGAAATCTCTTCAAAAGGAAAATTCTGTCACTCTTTTTCAAGAGTACTTTTACTTTTTAAAAGTGAGATTTCACTCTTTTAAAGTGAGATTTTATTTTTCTTTTGGAGTGAGATTCACTCTAAAGAATTTAAAAAATAAGAAGATAAGGAATTTATATTGTACGAATATTAGTTCGCACAATTCGGTAACAAAGTCTGTCTGGCCATTCCAATCGAAAGAGATCCCTAAGTAGGGATAAAATGTCTGGGACAGCTTCCGCGACGAGTTCACGTTAATTCAAGTAGTAGCCGGGACATTTTAATCAAGCCGATACCGCGAGGCAAGGGTTCTACTTTGTATTTACATATCAAAATTATTGGTGCTTTTCGAGCAGGATTATCGTCTGTGACTACCGGATCCGGAACAAAAGCAGAACTCGTCGAGGATCGTCGTGCAATTCTCCGATGTACGAAATGTTCCCGAGAAATATCCCGGTTGTTGGCCGATATCGGCGAGGCGAGTGGAAAAGTCGTCGTCAAAGAAAGCGATCTTCACGTTTCCGCTATGCCTTACTCTACGAGCGGCTTTAATTACTTGGTCCACGCTACTTTTTGCCCGTTAAATACGTTTCTCTCCCCGTCAAGCGTATCTCTAGCACCGAAGCACGGCACAAGATTGTCGGTCAACAGGGTGCTAACATTTTGATTATAAATTTCGCGTTCTAGCTTTGTCGCGTAAATCCTTGATTTCGTATTTCGAAGATCGACAGAAGATGGAAAAAAAGATGCGTAGCGCGAGCACACATTAAAGAACGACGGTAAAAACCTCCGTCTGACCTTACTACTTCTTTTCTACTTATTTTGCACTTTTCTACGATTCGCAGCATGAATCCACTCCCTGAATCCGCGTTGCATTGTCACGTGACTTTTTCTTCCGTCGTACCAGCCTTCTTCCTCTTTTCCGGACCGATTAATAGAACGGACGGGAGGTGGTAATATCGTGAGGATATGAAAAATGCATTCCTTGCGGTGTAGTCGATGGCGGCACCGCTGCTGGGAAGGGGCCAAACTTTCGAGACTTCGGTTTCAGAATATAGCACTCCCATGGAATGAGGGTGGTGTTGGCGGTTGCCGGGGGGGTTGCCGGCACAGGAAAGAGTCGGCGGGACGGGCAGGAGTGGCGGCGACCGACAGGGGGATGGAACGAAGACTGTACCGTGCGGTACGACACGTCTCGTTCTTCCTCATAATAATATTTAATCCGATCCATTGTACGGTACAGCAGTTCGCTCTTACCCCAACCTACGAAATCCTTCAAGGTTCTCTATCCGATGAAAGTATCCGCGGTGCGGTGGATTTCATCCCTCTTGCTAATACTTGGACGTTTGCGACGCCTCGAGTCGCATGCATTTCGCATTTTCCAGCGCATTTCGTAATTTTTTCCCGATGTATATATCGCGATTCAGTGATTTAAACTGGAAGGGGAATAAATACCATAGGAAGAACGATTTTGTTTTCAAAGTATTTAAAACTTTAACTAAATATATCAGTAGATCTGAAAATAATTTTGGATCATCAAAGTAATTATGCAGGCAACTCAAGCACAATGAGAAATACTGCAAAAGTTTTGACATTTTATCAACTAGTTGGAGCGTTCTATATAATTATTTTGATAGTCCAATAAAATTATTTTCAGATCTGTATTGAGCTAAATTTTAGATACTTCAGCAAAACCGTTGTTTTATATGTATAAATTTAAAAATAATTTTGTTGGTGTATTGAAATAATTATAAGACTCAAGCTGATTGTAAGAATGCCAAAAACTTTTTGTAATATTACTCATCATGCTTGAGATTGCTACATAATTACTTTGACTTTGATTTATCCGATAAAATTATTTTCAAATTTGTATCTAGCTAAATTTTTAGATACTTCAACAAAACCGTTCTTTCCATGCACTTGCTTGTATTAATGCGTGTAAACACAAACAACTCGCGTTTGTAATTGAATTCTGTCCAATATTTGTCAAGATTTGTGGACATTCATCAGATTTACAATGATAATCTCTTTTTTGCTGAAAATACGGATTTATACAATATATGAATTTTCTGTATGATGTTTCTATAAACATTATACGCGGAAATATGTCTGTTTAAAAAATTAATATATTATATAATGGAATTTTGAAAAAAGAGGAATTATTTCGGTTAGCTCTTTTCAAAGAGCAAATAATTTTTTTATTCTTTTGGAACAATTTGGCAGGAGGCCAAATGGAGAAAGCAACCATGCGATATTTCTAAAATGTCTGGCGTTCGCTCTTGAAAATATTTCGAGACAGGCTCTCGGTGTAGCCGAGATATCGTTTCAGACTTCAGAGCCGAATACGTGAACCGGAAGCAGGGTGTCGCTTTACGGACCGGCGATTTCGCTTTGCTTGCTGCCTGTTGAATTCTCTGCCAATTATGCACTGTTTGTAATACGTATTTGGCCTGCGTCTTTGCCTCTTGTAGATGCGGAATATATACCGACGAAGTTGCGGTGGCGAAAGTTAGAATAACGCATCAGGCACATTCATTTTAATTGCAATTATCTTCGCGCGGGAAGACGCAATGCGCGCATCTGCATGAATAATGTTCTCCAGGTTTGTGCACTTGTGAAAAAGTAATACAGATCTATTTTCGTGAAATTAAACACGAGAGAGAGATAGAGAGAGAGAGAGAGAGAGAGAGAAATATTGAATATAAAAGAACGCGCCCTGCACTGAGAGAGTTACTTTCGTTCGATCTCGATCCAATTTGGTTCACGGAAGCTCCACCTCCCGCGGACTTACGAGTAATAAATAACGATTTCAAACGTCAACCAGGAATTCGCCGCGGCCAAATTGATACCATAGATCAAGCTATGGAAAAATGGCTTTGGCGTACCAGACTGACTTTCTCCGTTCAATAAGGGACTTTCTCGGACGCTCCCTGCGACATTGGGAAATCGACCTGGGACATGATTCTTGAAATTGATACTGCCTTCTAAATTTTCAGATGACAGAGTTTCTTTTTCCCCTGGATATTTTCACGATTTTACCTTATCGCAAGAAAATCCGCTTCTCTATGTATGCGTGTGTCGACAGCGTTACAGACACAATTCTTCTCGCGGTTTGCAAAACGATAATGGATCGTAAGAATAAAATGGAGCAAACGCGCTTTTGTTTATTGAAGCAAATATATCGAAAACTGCGCGAGTAAAGATATTAGAACCTTTTGGAAGTGATGACGTTCACAGGCAAATACTTCAAAATACAAAGCGAATGCCTTGTAAAAGGAAAAGGTTATATACACGAAATATAGGATATGCTATTTCATGCTTTTACTTTAAGGAAACGCTTTTACTTCCATCTTCAGCCAAGAATATTTGCTCTACCTTTATGGCGACGCAATATGCCTTTGGTCTATGAAATTAGACGTTTAAATTCATGGAATAAATTCATTATATGCTCGCGACTTGAATTTCGCTTGCATCTTAGTCATATAAGTACAAATTATATGTGTAAGTGTAGGAAAATAAAGAGAACTGTAAGGGTTTAAAGTATAATACATAGAGACGACTGGAATAATTATGAGAATAGTGGAGTGCTCGTGATGTAGCATGCTATTGAAGACGAGAGGGATCTCGAGTTCGTATCTCATTGTCAGTAGGCTTTGTTAATTTTTCCACAGTCGTTTCTTCTGACTATTTTCCGTTAAAGCGGCGTTAATCTACAATGAGATTTTAAAACTTAAGCATTAAGCACTAAATCATAAGAAATTAACTAATCATAGTCGAGTATTCTCTTCACATTCGATTATAATTGATCCATTTCTTACGGCTTAGAGTTTAAAGCTTAAATTTTAATCCTTAAAATTTCATTGTAGACGCCGCTTAATATTTTAAAAACCATAAGTGTCGAAATCTCTTCTTTAACTCTCTAGGGCCGAGTGTTGCAAATTTGCAATATTTATTTTTAAACTAAATTCGGGATAAATTGCAAATTAGTTATACTTAAGAAGATGAAAATGTATTAATATTTTACAGAAATCTAATACTGATTAATTTAATATCAGCCAATTTATTACTGAAAGATAGTAATTAATTATTGTCTCGCAGTATTAGTTGGTATTTATAGATTTCTGTAAAAACATTATAAACACTAAAATATAATACTTCTATCCTCCAGAAAGCTACACGCTGATTGTATATCGACAGTAAAATATAACAGTAAAAAATTGTTTTTTATATGACAAGATGTTATCTCTAGAAAGTTAAATAAATTTTTTACAAAATTCGCTCCTACAGACAGATGTGTGTGTGTCAGAAGCATTATAACCACAATCTTTCTCGCAATTTGCGAGACAATAGATCGAATAAAACGGCGCAGTAGCGCATTGGCATCACCTAGACAAAAGATTGCGGGAGTCGTTGCATCTTTCGTCCCCGCCAACAAAATGCGCCAATTCGAGAATGAGAAATTAAAGCATTTCACGATCCACGATTATATTGGATCCCGACGTCAACGTTATCGTTATCGTTCATCCCGCAACTGCGAGGGAACGCGGTATCGCGCGAAATAGCACCTCTGGCACTCGACGTGGCGCCGCGTCGGTGTCGTGGTAAAAGCGAATTTGGGAACTCGTCCAAATGTTAGCTCATCGGTTAAATCCATGCAACGAAGGGGGCGGTAGAGGGAAGAGACGGAGTATTTGATATTGTGGCATGGCACGGAGAGATGGGGGCGGCCACGTTATAGGAGAGAGTCGTGAGCTCCGACCAGCAGCCAGCCCCTCTGTTTACCATATAGATGACTCGTTAGCGAATGTTAAATCACTGTATTTGCCTAGTTGGGATTTATCATTCATACTGCGGGTCAATCTACCCGCTACTCGCGATAATAAGTCAGCCCTGCGTTCGCGTCCCCTTGTTTCTGTTCGACTGTCAAGGATTCATCGCGCCTTCATATTTACGTAATTGATTCGTCAGCGCAATGATCCCTGCGCTTCCTCGCAATTTCTTTCTCATTTCAACCATATAATATAACGTCTGAAAACACTAACACAGTTTTACACGATTCCACATGTCACACGCTATTAAATTCATCACAATAGAAATTGAACTTGAAAAATTCAACATAAATTCGTACAAAAAAAAAACGATTCTAAACGAACAAATGTCGACTCGAATTTATGATTATTATAAAAATATAGTCTGTTTTTTATAGCTGAACTAGAGTATACTTTTAAAAATTATAAAGTACACTATTAAATCCATTGTGTCAAATTTAACCCAATTTTAGTCACTATTGCTCCTACTAAATATATCATTATTTTATACTAAACGATAGTTAAATTTAACTCTAGTACGACAATTTAAATTAGATTAAACTTGACACTAGAGATTTAACAGTGTATATATTTCATATTTGATGAAAGTGAAAAAGAGAATTCTAACAATCTATTGCAGAAATAAAAAACAGACTTCATGTAACACGAATGCAAACAATTTTGAGATAAGTTCACGCTTACGCAGATCTGGATAACGCACTGTCACGTCTCTTAATTATCTCTTAGCTCCGTCGTCTCTATCACGGTTATAAATGGTCTATTTTGTGTCTACGGCTGAATAAAGCGTAACGCGAGATAGAGCGGAGCGACGCGGAGAATGAAATAAAATAAAATAAAAAAAGATAGAAATCACTGTGATATTAACGCAGGACGCAATTAGTTCGCGAAGTAAAAGCGAGAGCACTCTTTTTTCCCTTTTTCTCTGCAGCTCCCTCCCCTTTCGCCACGTAAAAATGGAACCGGCTTCCGCCTGAAATTGAAATGTCGGCGTGAGTGAGCACTTATGGCTGCTTCGAGCACCAACGTCGAAGGATGAAAATGTACGTATTTGCACTGCCAGTCATATCCTCATGGGTCTCAAATTAAAAAAAAAAAAAAAATGTTTTAGATCTTTAATGAGAGAAACTTTGATAGAATTAGTAAAAACTTGTAGGATTAATTAAAAATGATGGTCGACTTTCAGAAAGTATTTGAAATCTTGAATGATATTTTTTATAAAAATGGATAGGAAATGAAAGGCTCGAATTGCGAAAATAGAAATGAAAAATCACAACGTGCGCGTTTCAGCTTGGAAAGCGTAAAATTTTTCCTAAAGTTAAAACAAAAAGAATGAAAGCTGAAAACGAATACCTGTGAAGCAAAGAAATTAATTCAATATCAAGCTTGAGGAGACTCTGTATTAATTTATAGTATTTAATTACAGTGTTAATTAATATAGTGCTAATTGGTATCAATTACGGCAATTAATTATAATTATAGTACTAATTCAATAATAAGTTTAAGGGTCAACTCTATATATTAATACTAATTTATAGTCACATGACACAAGCATTACAATTAATTTTGCATATTAATGCATATACGAATTAAAAAACAAACAGTTTCGCCACGGCATAATTTGTTAATGGCTTGTATGAGACCCTAAGATTCTGTACTTGCTTTTTTTTTAGATATCGCGGAGCATTAGAGGTGTCACGAGTGGCAGTCTTCGACGAGACACGAATAACATTTTCGCGGGCCTGTCTCTGCGTCTCCATTCCGTTTCTCGCCCGGTCTCGCCTATAGACGCGGTAAACAAAGCTCTAATGAAACTTCTAACGAGTCAAATCTTATTATCATTCAGAATGGAGCGAGGCGGGTGGAAGAAGAGACGCGTTGAGAGACGGAGGAGAGCCCGTTGCTGAAGAAGGCTACGTTCCTTCGTTTGAGGAACAGGTAAGTTTAGTTACTTCGCGTGCATAAACATACCCCATTACTTGAAATAACAGCAGCACCGGTTTCGTTCGTGAATTTCAAACCAGTTTCCTAGAAATATCAACGTTTTCAGTTGTAATAAAAGTCAATCCACTGCGGCGCAAAAAATATCTTCATCATTATGCTGATAATTATTAGAGATTGACAAAAAAATCTTCAATATTGTGCATTGCTCGATTTGCATATCATAAAACATAAAGAGTAAACATAAAGAGTAAACATAAGAACATAAAGAGTTAATCCATAGATTTTAAACGTTGAATTATTTATTGCACGATATTAATCATCAATATATAATATATAAAAATATCTGATCGACTGATAAAGCGCTTTGCTCTTATTTTATTATTGTATATCCCTAACTCACTTTTTAACTTTGAACGAATTGCAAGGCACCAAGGAGAACAATAGAGATAGTAGAAAGAAAGCTGGGAAATGAATTGGAAATGATCATAGCGCGAAAACAGAAGCAATATAAATTCGAATTATTCTCAATTAATAAATACCAACCGACGGCGTAGTCACCTTTTAAAGGGCAATCTTATAAAAGGGGATATCCGTTCAAAGACAGATTAATTAATTCTAACACAATAAACTTGTAATATCACGCAATTATTTAATGACGTAGAAATACGTTATTTACTTATTTGTTAGATTTAATTTCGTGCATATTGATCACGATTTTAGTATTATTACGTATATAATTACACTCATAATTTTTATCTATTCATGCTGCACGGAATGCAGATAAATTCGCGCACCTCCGCGGGCGGACAATCCAAACGTAAAAGTTACAAAGTGAATCAAAATAGCAGAAGCTGATAGGACAGCGAAACTGCTCAAGTTTGCCGATACACCCTCGCCAATTCAACCCATATTCCCGGTGCCGTGACTGCGAGAGAGAATCACTATTGGAAAGTTACCTTACAAATTAGAGTAAATGAAATTAAAAGAACTTTCCTCCCTGCAGCCTGAATTTTCAAGGAAGTTTGCCGTTGGAAGCAAGCTCTTGCATTCGTCCGAGTTCTATGTATAATGAGAAGAGAGCGACAATCGCGTCGTTCCCTCTCAGCTTGTCTCTTTCTCTCCTAGTTCCTTCACCGTTTCTCCACAAAGTAGAATACTATTCTTCTCCCCTTTTTTTTTCACCTTTTATCCATTGGTAACGCAAAATTAGCAAGACTGTATGCATAAAACGTGAATAAGGCTAATATAAATTCTCTTGTGGATAAAACATCGAAATACATATTAGGTGTTGGAATTAATTCGTAGCGTTTTAAATGAAAGAATGTTATTTATTTCACATGAGCATTAAAAAATACATTAATGAAAGTACTTCCCATCACTTGTAAAACGCTACGAATTAATTCCAACACCTAATATTTTTAACAGTATTAATCTATTTGATGTATACTAATAATGAGATCGTATCGATGTTTCAATTAATTTTTTTCACGTAAATTCCATGCATAATTTTTGTAGTATACATATTTCATTGCGAGGTATAAAATTTTACGCCCAAAATTTTACGTAACAATTAATACCTTTAAAAAACGGAAATAGCAATTTACACGTTATTTCGAACATCTATTCTGTATTCTAACGTATGTAATTTCGCAGTTGCATAGTGCAGAGGAAACGAGGGCGCGAGTAAATATTCTGTCTGCGAACCGGAAAAAAACAAAGGAAATACTTTCAAGACTGTACAAATATAGCATGCGTCCGATGTACGCTTTCGTTGAAAATATTATTCGCGAATGCAAAGCGAATAAAATGCAATTCGAGGCGCAGATATTAATTTACATGAAATTTAATTAAATCTCGATTAATTTAAACGCGCTCGTATCGGGCTTGTCGAGATCGAACGCGGCTCACGCACAGCATTTGAAGTATTTAATGTTGACGTCACGAGCTAATTGATATTATTTACAGACAATTATTGCAGGTGTGCGTGTGTGGGATAATACGAATAAGTCGTTGAAATTGTATGAAAGGATTTGCAGGCGTGACAATTATTTTAGGAAACAAATATTGATTTCTCGCTGCGCAAATGTTATCCGAAAATATATCAGTTATTTTATTGAGCATATGTCCACAATGATATCATTGATATCGTAATAAACAATTAGATCTTATTTATTAAATTAAATTAAATTTATTACACAGAATGTATGTAGAATATTCGGAAATTCATAAAAGATTATGAAATAAAGTTGTTGTTGAGCAATCATAAATTTAAAAGTATACTTCTTGAGCGTGTCTCATTAAGAACTCCTCCAAAAAATTTTAATTGCTACTGTAAATGCATTCGTTAATGTTAATTGGGACTTGACTGATAAAATCATCGTACTTGTGCCTGATTTTCGATTAATAAAATATGTTCCAAAGAGATGCTCGACTTTTTAATTACTTGTCATAAATTGGTCGACACGCTCGGCCTGCTTCAGGACACTTTATTTTCTGGATGGTCGCAAGTTCGATCTGCCACCTCGGTGCTTCAAGATGAGCTTCATGGCAGTTCCTTCGTAAATTGTCTCGCTTGATAAATCGATCGGCTAACGGGGCATCCTATACGTGTACGTAATACCAGCAGCATTCTTTCTCGTCGAAACGATCGAACGAGGACTAAGGGCTCAATGGTAAAAGAACGTCACGCACACAGCTGAAATTGGGCGAGTATCTTCGCAAACAAAACTGGCTTCAATCCTCTTAGATATAACGTTAACAACTTTATACTGCAGATAATATATAATATAAAGCGCAAACTTTTGTTGATCAGAAAATTTTTTTGTCAATTAAAAAAATTCAAACCAATTCAGTAAATATTACTTAGAAACTATTGAATATAAATAATATAATTTCTCATACAAGTACATAACATTCTTTCTATATGAAGAAAAAATAATAATAATTCATAGGTAGGAAATACATTAAAGTTTCTTTTCTAAGTCGCGTTTCGTATCGCTAACTAAATCACACAAGACGCATTATCGTCTGACATAGGCGGTAGTGGCTACTCGCCGTGATTTCTGGTATCGCAGCCGGAGGGATGATTTATAGGGTTTGTTCCTTAGAACAAACGTTCGCAATATCGAACACTGGCGAGAAATCGACCGGGGAGACGATACGACGCGATCAGAGGAGGAGAGGACCGGCACGCGATTGACAAATCTGAGAGCTCATATGCAATAAATCGCCCGCGAGCGGCTGAGTGTACGAGTTTTTCGTATTTATGGCCGTTGTGCTGAGATGCAACTGGCGAGCTAGCGAAGGGAAAAGAGAACCGGCGGAGGCAAGAAGGCTACCAACTTTTCCTATGCATCGATATGAATATAAATAACCAAGGTTCGGCCACGCGGGGACAGGCCCACCGTCGCACTCAATCTGCTTGGCGGTCCTTTTTGCCACCCTTATATATGAGTTATATCTCCTACGTTCAGCTCCTCGCAATCTATAAGACGATTACAGCGTGAAGGAGGCTATCGCGGCGCTTTCCACGAGCTGCAAAAGTTTTGACTTAAGTTTTTATACAATACTCATGCCAGTTTTGTTGAAAACTTTTTGAAATATAAGATCCTGTAAATTATTTTCTGGAACTGTGTACATATCGGAACCTTTCCCTTTACGCCTACTTTCAAGACGATAAACGTTCTTTGACAATTCTAATCCTCCGCAGAATAGACGTAGACATATCTTAAATAACCGTCGCTCGCGGCGAAGGACGACTATTACATACCTGGTGTAATTGTCATTCGTATCTCATTGCAAACAGCCCAAGCTCTCGTAGAGGACGTGAAAGGGGGAGGGTTGGTAGAATGAGTAAGGGAACGGGTAGGTATCGTACCCTGGAAGCAAATACCGTCTCGCTACAATGAAACGCAATTTCCTGCTGTTGGTGCCGAGACTGAGTCAGTCGTCTCATTCGTCTTGGCTAAAAGCTTCGCTCCTCACGCTTGCTGCGTTAAACAATCGTACCTGCGTAGCATTCGTTAACGAAAGCCGAGGTAGGAAGAGCTTTTCTACCCAGCCGATGCTGCCCGAAGATTCAACCGTGCCTTCTATCGATTTCTGCAACGTCGTTTCTTCAACGTCTCATATTCGTAGAAACAAAAAGATCATCGTTTCCGAAAGAGTGAAAGAGAGATCGTTATTACACGAATAACACGACTTTAGATAAAAAGAAAAAAAGAAACAGGAAAGATCTTTTCGGAAACGGAAGGATTTTGAATGGGGGACGATTTTTCTTCGTTAAGACAGAGGTACGGAAGAGATACGAAAGGAAGTTAGGAGAAAAGGAATGAAAGGGTGGGAAGAGAGAGGGTGGGGCTTTCGGTGGATAAGGGGACGAAGGTGAGAATCGACACGAGTGGCAGAAAGACAGGCGGTATTATTGCTTTAATCGATCAGCCCGATAATTCTATTAGCATTTGCGTTATTCAAATGGTATTTAATTTTCCGCAACGTTACCTTCATTTCTCGATTTACATTTCATTCGTTTGAAATTGTCTCCCCTCTATCTCTACCTCTCCTCCCTCTACGGGTTTCCGCTCCAAGGTTTGGATTTCTTGCCTCTTTTTTTAAAGTCATTTAAAAACTGCGGCCTTTCGTATCTGCATGTCGTTAAGTTCTCCTCTAAACTGTTTCCGTCTCGAAATATCGTCAAACTTGCCGATATTAAATATATATTTAATCGGATTATTCGTTTAACGTTAGGTACACTCGCCTTTCGTTGGAATATTTAATATTTTAATAACAGTCTTCCACGAGATTTATGCAGACCGCATAAATCGTCCAGCACAACAGTAAAGGTAATATAATTCTAATTGGTCTTCGTTTTTGGACGTGATAGACGGAAACGTTAATGATTGAGAAAGTTAAAGATGTTTATAAAAATACTATCATATATACATATGTATATAATTCCACGTATTAATAATTGTATTAATTTTGTGTATAGATAAGTATTATAAATTGTACGATTGTTTTATATATATATATATGTATATATATATATATATATATATATATATATAAATCAGGAAAATGAGAATCATTTGATACAGTGATCAGGATTCTGCATTATTGCATTTAGTTTAAAATGCATAAACAAAGTTGCAGGCTATATATTGATGTCGTTAGACTATCGCGAAAATTGTAGCAAAATATCTGTCATGAAAAAACAAACGGCGAGGAAGCTAGCTAGACTTCCGGCTTGGCTTCGAAGAACTTTCGAGTTTAGAACAGAAAGATCGGGACGGCATCGACGCGGATGAGAGCGATGCGGGAGACGTGGAAATTCCTGGTACCTTACCTTATCCAATCACCACGGCTGGAACGTCGGTTTTCTCGCGCGGAGTAGCTATCGGAAACTTTCTTTAATCAAGTGTTTGATCAGCACCCCCCCCCCTTTCTCTCATTGTCTTCGTTCATTGGCAATCTGGTTGCAGCAGAGCCACCCTCAGACTTCCACGAGCCTCGCGCCACAATACAGCTGATTAATATTATATTACGCCATTATCTGTTTGCGTGGTAGTAAACTCTGCCTCTCTGCATCTTACCATCCGATGCGCCGTGACGGTAAACAAGAAGGTTCTTGAATTAAGGGTTTGCTGGATTGTTCGTGTTTACAGAATTTACAGAGAGCCAGCAACAAGATTGCCACAAATTCCTCATTCTAGAATTCCGTAACTTTTCCTTGACTTCTAAATAAAATTTTATAATTCTCCTTAATACTTTCAATAATATTTTTGAAATTTTTTGTATTTTCATCCTGAATTAGAAATAATCAAATATTTTATTGAGAACAATTTAATAGCGATGTAAATCAATAATGTTGGTAACGTTGCTTGCATGTAATTATTCAGATGGTATAGTAGTCCAAAACTCCATAAGTATTATGTACATATATTAATCTCTTAAAGCCAAGAATTTTAATTTTCGAGAAAATTCTCTAACTTTCCCCTGATTTTTCTGATCATTTTCAATTCCCCTAATTTTCTTAATTTCCATAGTTTTGTGGCAATACATTTTTTATCGATAGAAGTTTTAATTACGATAATTATACAAATAATATTACAATTAGCAATATGCTTAAAAAATAATTATGTAAGAGTGAATGATTGTTATCGCATATCTTTCAGATCGACCAGTCGCACAGTTATTTTGCAAATTTATAAAATCCAAGCTTC
Source organism: Acromyrmex echinatior (assembly GCF_000204515.1). The sequence goes on from NW_011627180.1 coordinate 707,242, forward strand.
TTGGTATTATTTTAAATAACATTAGTGGCTCTTGGGGAAGCAACGAGCCGTTGCACGCTCGCGTGTGTGACGATAAAGAAGAGAGGGAGGCGCGAAACGTTAGTAAGACTCACGGGCCGCATAACAGCGTATTAAGGGTGGGCTCTAAAAACGACGATATAATTACATGAGGTTGCACGCTCCAGCCATGATTTAGAGCGGTATAACGTATAATTCCTAGACCTCGACGGTGTGGAGGACGAGGGCGATCTTCCCGCGTTCGCGGCTCTCACGACAGCGCGGCGCCGTTAGTGTAAAGTGCAGGTGCTTTCGCTGAAGTATCGCGCCTATAAAATGAAATTAAACTTCCGGCAAATTTATCGGCCACCGCAGCATCACGGGATATCATCCTTTCTCTCTCCCATTCTCGCGTTTCCACGGCCGATTAATTCATCTCTCTTGTCGTTTCCGAGAATCAAATCTTTCCTACTATACCCCGCGAGATCGCAAAGTCTGACGTTTATTCGCTGGTTATCTCTTTTCGGCCTCAACTGTTCAAATAATCTTACGACCTACAAACAGACTCCGCGGTCAGAGTTTAATTGAACCGGCAGATATACTACTCCCTCTTTATTTATCTCAGCGTATTATCATAACGATCCTTTTATCGTCAATTTTAGTATTCAACAGTACATATAGATGCGATTGGTATGGAAATTTTGTACGAAAATTTGGTGCGCTTAACCACTTCGTGTACCTCCGAGTTGTTCAAAAGAGATGTGTTTCATATAAAAATGATCTCTTATAGGTTTTTGGCTGTTTCCAACATTATGACACACTACGGAAGTATAATTATTATAATTATAACGTTTTATAGTATTATGTAACATATTGCGTAGCAAATGTAATAATATAACAAGATTGGAAAAATAGTTTGTCATTATAAAAATAAATAACTTAATAAACAAATGTTTCACATAATGGCTTATTGATTATATTTGAATAGGGAAGGCAACGTTTAAAATATCATAAAATATATTTACGTGTATATACCTATAAATATATTCTAATTAACACAAGATAAATAATTAAGATCGTCTGTTCCTTCTGTGTTTTTGCACAAATTGTTACATAAGCTTATTGCGTTAAGTCTTCTTGATGTTTTGCACTTTTTATGGTCATTTTCCTGGTTGCATCTACATAATTGGATTGTTCTCGTTGTCCATATCACTAATTGAGACTGAATATCATATATTTAAGTAAGAAGCGATTGTAGAATCGATAAAAAAGTGCGGTAAAAAAATTATGCACTCTACTCCACTATGCGGACAAAATTATCAATTTTTAGACATTTACTGTTTGCACATTTAATAGAGCAATAAAAAATGTAGGAATTAAGTAGATTTAAATATTCTATGAATCTGATAATTAGTGGGTGTAATGTCCACGTCCAAAGACGAACGAGTTATATCCTCATTTGTAGTGATATCATTATCTCAATTGCTCTCGTTATCTACACAATCTGAATTTGGACTTAATATTCTACATTTATATAAAGAATTATTAAAAAAGCAATAAGAAGTACAGATATTATTTTCAATTATATACATTCTTCGTTAAACGGACTAATTATAATTTTTTAGAATCTATTATTTGAACATTTAGGAATGATCAAGAATGTAGCGATCAAGCAAGATTTAAATATTTTGTAAATCTGATAATTATCGAATAAAAATTAGAATGATTCATTATTACTAATTTTTTATACTAAACACAGTGATAATAAATTTGAAACATGGAATTTAATTTGTATTTGATTAAAATTTCTAATTTGTATGTTACATCAATAAATTTTGAATATTTCTTTTCATTGTACGTTAAATAAATACGAGGGTTAAAAGCAAACCATAGTTTTTTAACGGTAATTAAGTTATCTTCTAGAATAACTTTTGTAATTGGACTTATTTTGTAATAGTTATTTGTTTTAATAATTTTATTAAGCTCTCATATTTTATACCTATGTAATTGTGTCTATTTGTATAAATGCTCAATATTCGTCCAAATTGATAAATCTAATTAACAATGATTTTTTTCTTCTACTAGAAGTTACTATGGAGCAATACAGATAAATTATACGCGCGTTTTCGGGGACCTTAAGCACTCTCTCGCTTTATCGATAATGCGTTGTCTCTGAAAACGGGGTCCGAGTTTTGTAATAAATCGAGCTCGAGGAGTTAGGGGGATCAAATCGATGTCTTAGATACTCGGCTCGAGTTTCTCTCTTTCGCTCAATATCGTCGGTATGTAAGTCGACGATATAAATTCTCGAAGATCGTAGCCGGTGATTCGCGGGATACACATCTCTTGCTCTCTTTTCCGAGAAGGCATTTTGATCGATGCTTACGTTTATGCGTCTCTCAATGAGACATGTTTCTTACAAACACTTATTCGAATGGTAAATCTTATAAAGTGAACATCTGAATGAATTTTTTACGTTTTTTACGTTTATAAGAAGGAAATGTTTGAATTTGATGTGTTATTTTTTGCCTTTAACAGGCGCTAGAAAGAAAATTCTACAATTTCTTATTTCTCAAAAAAGAGCCAATTTAATATAATAAAATAATAAATGAGTAAAATTCTCTGTGTATCGCAATAAATAATAAAAACCCACTTAAATATTTATGTTTCTTTCAAGCACCCAAATTCTAAAAGATTTCATTAAGAGTGCAATCCATTTAACGCTCACGAGTATCATTTTATCCTTCTTGTAATCAAATATTAAACAAGGATTAGGTAATGAACGTCAGCATCGCGAACATTAAGTGGAATGCACCCTAAGATATATCGGTGTTTAGTTTTATTCTAACAGGTATATTTTGAAATAGACAAGAAGTCGATGAATTGATTTCCGAGAATGTATATTTCATATACATTACAGGCGTCGTGAACAACGCGTTGGTTAGATACATTTAGAATTTTAGCTGGGTGAAATTTACTTTCAAGAAAAATCATATAGAATAACTTGAGGTTAACAATTAACGTCAAAAAAAGCAGAAAACACGCTAAATTCCATTTTTTTTAAACAAATTAAAAATAATCAGAATTTTGCGAAAATTTTATAAAACGTAAAAAACTCAAAATTACCCAAAAATGGTACGTACACTCAAAAGAATAGCATGAATAATATAATATTTTAAAAATATAAATAATATAAAATGCATACATGTTTTAAATTATATTACTTTTATTGTAAAAAAAAGCTGCTAAATTCTGTTCAAATTTAATTAATAAAATTTGCTGTCAATAACGCCGATTGTTCGGAGGAGGAAGAGCCTCGGGACCGGGTCGCGATCTGTCTTTAGCAGAGATGAACGAGCTAGTTACATTTCAATACGTGCTCCTTTGGCTCGTATCATATATGTGCGGCACGGAGCGCGGATACTCGCGCACGTGCAGCACGTCATAATTAAATTTTGAAAACGCGCTGCGCAGCGCACCGCCAGGTTACCGTCCACTGCGGCTAACTTGGGCGCTTTTCACGCCGGACCGGCTCAGTAATTCGATTTCGTCGAATTATCACTCATTCCGCAAAAAGGATAAATGCGTACGTGAACCGAATTTGGCAGCAATGGCTCTCTCTCTCTCTCTCTCTCTCTCTCCTCCCTTTCTCTTTCTCTTTCACCTCCTGCTACCTTTATCTACAAAAAAAGCAACGTGCATCGTTCGCGGCGTGGAAAATATTGAATGTGCATCGTGACATCGCGATTAAACGCTTTTGTTCTATCAAAAATTTTCCAAGAACAGAGAGCAACTATTATTGTTACATGTGACAAGCAATTCACTCACATAATTCACACGCGCATATACATGTACATCCAACAATTTTTGCATATTGGAAATTACGCGGAAATTTGACTTAGATCTTTGATGCTTTTTTTCTTCTCAATCCACGTTACTCTGTTTCGTGACAGAATAATCATAAATCGCAATCAATCTCGGTACAACCGTTGTTCTCGACGCACCGTACCTTATGCACGTATCTTCGAGCGAAACAGACGGGACGATTCATATTAAACGATATGAAGAAACGACTTGGTGATTTATGCGCACAAATTGTTCTGTCACTGTGCCGCTGCTCCGGAAGCTGCTGCTGCTCCTCCTCTTCGGACCCATGTCCGTTGTTCTTCTTTTGCCGACATCTTATTGGGCGCGCTCCCGCTTTCTCCAATATCTAGTGCATTAAATCGTACTTTTTCGAGATTCACCGTGAGACAGGATGTCGCGCAACTCATACGAAACGTTTCGTGTTACGAAATCTATGGGAGTGAAGAATATAGCTTTGCAATAAATTCACTTTGCTTCGTGCATGTTCAGCGCGTCGTTTTTGCAACTAGTCGTAGAATGCAAATGGTAATCATGAATCGTTAATGGCGTCTACCTGAATCTCTTTCTTTTCTTTGACAAGTTTCTTGTCGGCTCTGCGGTTGCCACTAAGGACGGCGTTATTCGGTTTTCTCCCGAAGCACCTGCTTTTGATTCATTCAAAGACTTTGTCTCAAGTGAGTTAAAGTTTTACAAAGGACACGCAGGTAGAATTTCTCCTTGAAAACCTCTTGTTCCTTGTTCTTCGAATTCCTTTCGCGTTAAAAAGAAGAAGGGACGATAAATCCTTATTGCTCAAAAGAAAACATGTTATTTTCGAACGTTTTTCACTCCGCGGCAAAGATCGGTGAATTGTAAATAATGTGAATTAATTTTATTACAGAAATAAAATTTTTCTGCAATTTTCTCATTATTTATGCGTTATCTGTGTACTGTGTTTGTATTAAAACATGATCAGACAGAAATTTAATGAAAATTTTTATTTTCTATTAATAATTTTATTAGGATATCATTTTTATTCGAAATATTCCTGTTTTATTTCCTTTTTTCTCATATTGATTCTTCTTATAAATCAAAATATTATTTTCCAAATACGCGACGATTTTTTAAGATCACCATTTCCATGCCTTGACGTCGAAATATAGTGCCAAATGCGGGAAGCGTGCGACGCGAAATATCGAATATAGAAAGCACTCCTCGGCAACATCTGCGGAAACACAGGGACTGACAGGTCTCAGCCATTTAAAATGAAATTTAATACTCACCATCTCCGCCCTTCTCATCCCGCATTTTCATGGTCCTCCTTATATCGTTGCGCAACGACGCGTGCTTGCCAAATGTTTTATGCAGTTTTATGGCAAACTGGGCATGTATTTATCGATGCGAAATCAGCCACCGCACTTTAGCTCGTTCCGAGACCCGAGACGGATCCTCTAGAACTTTTACAAGCCTTTCTACTCAAGGGGGAGTCTAAGCGGTGCTTGTGATAAGACTTATAACGTAACTTAAACAGTACTTGCAGAAATGAGTTTTTACTCGGAGTTTTATAGCGTATTTTACAGTCAAATCGTTTACGAGATGAAGGATATGAGTAAAGATCCTATGTGATGTACGATGATCCTATGTGACTACACTGAAAGAAAGGATTGGCTGCTGCAGCAAATTAGATTAGGTAAAATATGGCATAGCATTCTTAATTGGCGACAGCAGTCAATTTTTGGTTGCATTAGCCAATTGAAATCCTATACTGACATTGCGGATAGGCTAACACAACACACAAAAATTTGCTGCACCAACCAAAAATTGGCTGTTGCTATCAATTAAGAATGCTATGCCATATTTTATCATGTAATTTATTGCAGCAGTCAATCTTTTCTTTCAGCATAGCCGAGGAAAAAAATAGTTCGTTCGTCAGCAACGGCGCAGGACGAAATCGTCGATCTCGAGTAATTCACTCGCCAACATTCCCTCCCCCATCTTCCCTCTTCTCTCTCACTCTATCTATCTATTTCCTTTTGCCATCCTCTCCTCGTTCAGAATAGAGGTAATTACCAGATTTCGGCGAAATCCATGGAGCGTGGGACATTTAGAGCTATTATAGTTTCGACGTCTCGGCAGGGTGAAACTGGCTGGTCGGTCCGTCAAAATGAAACGCCGGCGGTGGTTGGGGAACGGCGACGGTGGTGTGGAGGGTCGACGTGAAGGGGGTGTGACGGGAACAAACAACGACGAACGAATGGCGATATAACAAGGGCTAGTTAGCGGTAGCGCCGTATTACCCCCCGTGTAGTTCTGTCGCTGCACAATGGCGACAAATTTCACGCGCTATATCATCCGGTTCTACGTTCGCCTTCCACCCGATGGCCGCAGGAAAGACGAACGACAAAATATGGAACGGGGGCGAATATCTTTGATGATAGAATCCGTGGAAAATGGCGTTGCAGGCTTTCCTCGTTAATCGGGTATTTATAACTAAAGAAATGCAAGATTAATATAGATTAATATAATCTATAATATATAATAGATTTTCGATAATGAGTTCATTATCTAAGTTTTAAGTTTTAAATCGTAAGAAATTGACCAATTAACTATAGTCGACTATTCTTCTCACATTCGATTATGATTGGTCAATTTCTTACGGCTAAACCTTGAAGCTTGGATAATGGCTTATTGTAGAAAGTCCATCATAGTTAATATAAATCGCAGCGTTTTGCATAACGCTGCATAATGCATAAGATATAAAGTATAAGAGAATCAACCAATCAAAGTCTTTCATTTCCTATTCTAATTGATTCTCTTATACTTTACGGTATCACCGCACACACTTCCGTAATCGTAGACATATCATAAAAATAGTTAGTCAGTCAACTAAAAATTTTTAACGACTCTTGATTGTAATTGGTTAATTTTTAGAGTATGTCTTAGGGCTGCGACAAACAAAATTTCTGTAACAGTAACTTTAAGACGTAAACTTAAGCAAATGAGCCAATCAGGATACTGCTTACTCTAACGGAAATAGCAGTAAACTTATCCATAAGACGAGTTTCAATCGGTTGAAATTCACCTTATTGCGATAAATTTACTGTTACTTTCATTTTCAGATTACGTAGACCTAAAGCAATATCCTGATTGGCTCATCAGCTTAAGTTTACGGTCATATTGTTGCGGAATTTTGTGTGCGGTAACAACCTTACGGTTATTATTACGGAAAACACATGCGGCAGTTCATATACATATAATATGTTACATAGCGTTATGTAACATAAAAGTCTATGCTCTATAAATTTTGAATGATGACAAAGTATTCAAAGATATGTAGCTTCAAAGAATATATTCAAAAATATAACTTCAGCCAGATATTGCGTGATATTATACGATCAAGTCAAGTGAGTAGCGTTTTTCCATAAATCTCGCGCTTCCGTGAGTTACAGAAACGTGTGCATAGAAACGTTAAGCACAAGAATAATCAAGGAAACTAACATTCAGTCGGAAAAAGAATATTCGTCGCCGACTATTCCCGAGCAAGGTCTCTTTGATCGACAGGTTTGATTTCCGCGTCTGATCGCGGCAGGTACGCGTCGACATCCGGCATTTGAACCACAGAAATAACTTTCGACGGCCCGAGAGATCCCGGAGTCTCCGCAACGATTTAGAATATCCGGCAAGGTGGCCGTGGCACGTGGCCGACCGATGGGAATTCGTACGGTTACTCCACGCTGTCGAATTTCTTCGTCGCTCGGCGGGCGTCAGCGCGGGTAATATATTTTGTATTCAATGAGGCAAACGGAGGGAACCCGTCAATGATGGTATTCTTCACCGTTGGTACACGAGAGAGAGAAAGAGATGGAGAGAACCAAAGATATCTCACTCGTGACTCGCGTCGCGTTGCGTCTATATCCGCTCTCTCTCCTTATGTATAATATAAAATGAATGTATATCTAGTGCAGAGAGAGAGAGAGAGAGAGAGAGAGAGAGAGAGAGAGAGAGAGAGAGAGACAAATTATGTATTTAAGAGAGTATGTATTTGTTTAAAAGAGACAAAGTATATTATTTAGGGATGATGACAGAGCACGTCGTGTCGCAGCGCGACATCTAGTAATAACGTTTATTGAAGTGTAAATACGCCTCTCGGAATTTCTGATGCCGTCTCGACCGATCGTATCCACTTCCTTCCGTGTCGCATCGCGACGCGTGAGCGTGCACGCATATCGCGATGCGTGCGAAGGAGAAACGCAACAGGCCGACGTTCGATCCGCTGTAATGCGAAGGATGAAGGCTTTCTTTTTTTCTTTTCTCTTTTGCTCCTTGTTCTCGCGCAGATTCACCATCCCCCGACGTACGACAGTAAAGTCCTTCGCGATTCGTACGCAGAATATTATCGAGTCCGGAAGAGTTTCAAGTACTCGAGAAAGCTGCTAGCGTGTTTACGCGAAATGCAAGGAGATGCAGGATGTCTCTCGAGAAAAGACGGGAGAACCTCGATGTGAGTTTTTTACTCGCTTCAAATCTTCGCGATGTGTTGTGTAACGCAAAAGAAAAATTGAAATCGTCAGAAGCAAAGAAACCGATATATCAAAAATTAAGAGCAATTTTTATAAATTTTTTATTTGGCTGATAAGAGAAAAATCAATTGTGCGCTACGATAAGAAAAAAATCAAATGTATGATAGGTAAACAAAAATGTTCTTCCAGTCTATTATTAATTTCTATTCTAAGAAATATGGTTTTTGTAATTCTGTACGTTCTTCTTCTAAAATTATTATGCAAATGAGAGATTTATATTTATCATGTATAAAATTAAAAAATTATACATTGTATAAAATATAAGATATAAATTATGAGCAATTTTACTTCGCTAATCCAAAGATGCTATTTCTAATTTCAATTATAAAGAATAATTTATTATTGCAATTATTATAATATATGCCTAACTTGCATGTTTATTTTAAAAAATTATGCGCTTTTCAATTAGCCTGTATGAACAAAATAAATCAAACATTTATTATCAACATTCTTCCATGTTAATAATTCTCCCTTATCATTCCTATTAGCCTTTTTATGCAAGAATGTTATAATAATAATAGTAACGGGCTGGAGGAGATTGACGTGGCGAAAGTTATCGCTTGAAAGTTATCGCGTTTCGCGCTTAACCCTTGCTTGAAATTTACATGTATTACAGTCGCTCGCGTGAGTCATACAACAACGCGTTAATTATCCTTGATGTTTCTTATCCCATAGGCTTTTGGAAGGCCGATGGCTAATATTCGAGAAGAGACGAGACAAGCGATGTTAATGCTTCATCTAGCCGCGGGGTTAATAATGTCGTTGCCGCATGATAAATCAAGCGACAGCGAAAGGGTTGCAGAGAAGAAGGGCGGCCGGTACCATTCGCTTATTTTAGATACGTACCACCAAAGCGAAAATGGAAGAAGACTCGCGGAAAGGAGACGAGAGAGGCAGAGTTTGTAATCTACGGCCTCTCGTGGAGCCAGGGGCAAATCCGTAATATCCTAACAATTATCAACCCTCGACCTTCCTTCGTTACTTACGTCGCCCACTACCTTTAGGCTACGAGCAATCTTTTTAGAAATGAAATAACATTTTTGGAATATTTCGTGCTATCTATAAGTAGCATGGAACACTCCAGTAATACTGCAGCAAAGTTGCAACGTTGTTGTAATATTATTGGAACGTTCCATGCTATAGATTAGATTGTAAAAATAAACTTGAAATCTTTTAAATATATAAATCATAATTATTATATTACAAGGATTGTAAAATAATTATGTCACATATATTTGCTTGTAATAAGTATTACTAGTATATAATAAAATGTTACTTAGATATAATTATTAGATATAATTATTCTTTGTTGTGTTATAACTTTGTTATTTAAATATTTACCATTTTCTGTAACGTATCGTGATATTCTGAAAAAATTGTTTTCATGCGGAAGAAGGCAAAAACTTTTTTAGACACAAAGCGCTATTATTCGCTTAAAAATTTTCGTACTTTTTGTCATCTTTCTCTTCTAAATGAGCTCCGCAACGTTCTCTACCCGATATTATCTGTTTGTACTACGGGAATGTCAGGTGTGCTTAACTACCGACCACTAAAGGGGTGGCATAGTGGCGCGTGAAACAACGAGGAGAAGGTCGAAACTTACCTCCCAGAGAACACCGAGAGGATATCTCGTAGGTCCCACTAGTGCATTTAGAATAACTTACGGCATCATGAGATTACAGGTCTGCAGCATAAACTCTCCTTACCCTTCCTGCACGTTGGAGGGTCCCACGTCGGCATGCCGGTGCTATTAATTAAGAGCTTCTAAGGACTGGAAAGGGTGCAATCTTCGGAGACACCGCCCGCGACGCTTTTAGGTACCGTCGACAGAAAAATCTAATCCTGTATCAATGTGCGCTCATGTGCAAATATTATACATAAGTTCAAAATTATTCTATTGCTTGTGTGCGAAATTATGAGGTGGATCGATTTTGACACGTTAAAAAAATAATAAAAACATTTTTTCCATTTATCAAAAAATGCATTCCAATTTATATATATATATAATTACTTGAAAATACGATATATTTTTTAATGATTGGCATTAATTTATCGAATAACATCGAGTTCTTAAAGTTTATATTCGAGTGATAATCGATCGCCATATTTTTCAATATTAAATAACTTTTGAGATAAGGAAAATTTCAGGGATTCGAGCACGTTACGAACCACAGTCCGGACTGAAATTTTCTTTCCGCGATGCCACCGTCAGACATCGAAATATTCGCCGCTGGGCTACGGGGCTACGGACCCTTCAGTATTCAGTGCACTCGATCACACAACAGTTATCAAAGGAACTCATTTGAGCGGTTGAATGGATAGAAAGGAAGTCAATCTCAGTGCGCGGAGATAAGGCAGCAGCCGGTTTCCAACCCCCGTCATCCAGCCACCAACGTCCCCTTCACCCTCCCACGTAGCGCCTCTCTCTCACGGACGATTCCCATCCCGCTGCAGTAAGTCTCACTCCGTGAACGGCGACCTCGTCTATGGAGGCGTCTTATGGCGCTTCTCTCTCTTTCTTTCTCTCTCTCTCTCTCTCTCTCTCTCTCTCTCTCTCCGCTACGGAATCAACCCCTGGGACCTCTCATGCGAACTTATGTCAATACGTTTCACCTCACCTCACCGTATGCAGTCTACCTGGAATTATCCAAGTATTTTCTCCTTTTCTCTGTCGAATTATCCTTCTCCTTCCTCCTTCATCGATCTATTCGGTGCACATCTGGTTTCCGATTCCACTTAAGCCGCACGCAGACTTGAGTAACAGGTGTATCTCAAATTAGGCGACAGCATTCATAATCTCTCGTTACTCGCGTAGTGATTCGCGAGAGGGATTGAGAGTATATACAGAGTACAATCCTATAGTCAAGACAAAATATCTGCATTTGAAGAATCGTCGGATTTATCATTCTCATGTGTCTGTGTGACGAAGAAAACGTGCTATAACTGTAAGAAAGCATTAGCTCGACTTAAACAAGGATTTTGCTTAATGATTTACAAAAAAACTTCAAGTCGAGTTGAAGCTCCCAGACGTGATTATTTGAAGATACTTCTTTATATATTGGACATCGTTGAGAGAAGCTGTACCTTATCATAAATAAATTATGGCAACGGCGTGGGGTGTTTCTCCCCGGGAGTTGGTACTATCTTACATGTTTATTAGATCTCGAGAACTTGAGGCAAGACGAGGGTGTAACGTAATTACATGTAAATAAATGTATGGGTCTAGATAGTTGTTGCCGGTAGGAGTTTGCACAGAAGCGAACGTACAGGATAGGCGGTCTATGGGAACTACTTCTGCTCCTTTGCCTCCCTCTGAGCCTTCTTTCTTCCTTAGCTCTTCCCCTCCCTCTCTCTCTCTCTTCGATATTTCCTACATCCCTCTCATGCATCGTCTTCGGATGCGTCCCTGACAGAACCGCGCTGCTCTGTTAGAGACGGTATAATTTTCGCAAGTACGTCTTGAGAGCAAAGTTTTTCTTTAATATATTCTTACATGCGCCTGCAGATTAGATTAAAACGGCGAATGTATAACCCTCCGCGTGCCCTGCTGTCTCGCAACCCTCCGTCGCCCGTTGGTCGCCCATTCGCAAAAGATGGTGAACGCACGCGGTCGTATTTATATGATTTATTTAAGTGGTATGAGAGGCTGAAAGCCCGCGAAATAGAACGGGTGGGAAAAGCGGCGCGGAATTGGTTTGGAGAACGGGCGGTCGTATACATGAACCGGATGAGGATAGCCTGCGAGACCGAGGGAGGACCAAATAAAAGATTATCCCGCCGGTCGGTTATGATAATGCACAGGAAAGAGGCGCGAAAAGAATTAAGACACGACTCTTATTGGCCCGGGAGCGTCGCTGCGCGTAGGTATACGTTACCCGAGGGAGATCTTCATCTCCTTCGTTTTCATCTCGTTATAGTCTCCTGTCCTCGGTTGTGCTGCGAGCAAGCGACCGTCGCCTTGCTGATGATACTCTCGTAATTGCAAGCCGTTTCTCAACTCTTAAGCAGCCGCACTGAACGACGAATTCGATCGCAGGTGTTATTATGCTCTAGCCACACAAAGATGAAAGAGAGAGAGAGTTCATTGTAAACTTTCGCCTCTATATAAATTACTGGACGTTATTTTTGAATATGTAAAATCGCAAAAATCTAGTTATCTCCAATAATTGAAATAAATGTATTGTTTACATTTATTGTTTACATTGTACCATTTATTGTTTACATTTTACACGTATATTTATTTTTGGTCCTATGGGAACGTTTCGATTTTTATTACATATCTCGCGGTATCATATCTTGCGGTATCATCCTGCAAAGGATTAATAATTGTGAGGGAGAACACGAGACAAGCATTGAGAGTAATCTTTCAGGGGAAGCGCGCGTTGAGGTAGAAAGCACGGTGATCGCGATTACGCGCGCTGTCACCCGGCACACGGCGAAATATACTCTTTGGCACCTCCCGGGTTGCCGGGCCCCGTGGACGTGTTCGCGGCTGAAATTATGCGCTCGTTTACTTCGCGCCCTGGGTATCATGCAAACAGTTACGACGCCGCGAGCCACGGCTGGGTGGTAAAATTACATTTCCAATTCATGAAACGTCAGTTATACAGAGGTGGGAGGGCAACGCTTGGTCTCTCGCCTGAAAAGAGCACACGCGTTTTCTCTCCTCCCATTCGCACCGCACGCATACACACGCGTGTCCACGCGTGTTTCGAGGCAAGGAGAATCCGATCAGAATTGCGGAATCAAAATCACGAATTGCTGCTGATGTCTCTAGTTCCTGCAACACAAAAACTGCATTTTTTTTTATATTATATCTAAAGGATGATTTCCTTTCTTAAAATTGGAATCATAATATCATCACAAGTAAACCAGCTATTTAATAATTAAAAAATGGCATCTACACTAGTTATATCAATTAGATCGTTGTAAAACATTGAGATGGTTGATGCCATAATTGCATTTATTTAACTCATAATTATGTTTTCAATAAATTAAAATTGGGACATTGAAAATATTTATCCTTTCACGTGCACATGCAAGAATAGCGTTTCGTAACTTTATGAAGTATAACGTAATCATCTTTTATTAAAGGAGAGAAGAAGGATAAGGTAAAGTATCGATAAAGTGTAACGGATTTCCTTCTTTATCTTCTACGCATGAATACGGATAATAGTCTTTAGGTATATATATATATACTACATATAAGGAAGTTATAGAAGCTTCGTATCTATAAAGATAACTATCTCAGGCAATATCGATAACTTTAGCTGGAAACAAATTATTGTCTCATCTTTCACGAAACGTCTCTTGATATCATTTTGAACTGAAAAAATGAAGGTGACTTTTTTTTTTAAAGTCTCGTCAGTATTGATAAGAAGTCAATTTGTAATCAACGTCTAAAGCTGAAGCGAAATAACGTTATTGAGTATAAACGAAATATACAGAATGTCGCCGCTGAATAGAAAAGTCGTAAAAGTGGTAGACGGAAATCGATATTGGACGAGCTTCTTTTTCTCAAGAAATCCGCTTTAATCAGAAATATGCAAGTTGCAGTTTCGACGAATGAAATCTGATTACACATTTCTATCATGCATTTCTTTCACAAGCTGCTTGCCTCATTAAATCAAATGCCTTATTGGTACAATAATTTTAAAATTTCTAAAAGACGCGAGATGTAGAAAAAACGTCAATGTTGAGATGATTCTAATGAGAGATTTATATGCAATACATTCAATTATCCAACATATGTCAGAACTTAGAGGAATCTCATCGAAGAAGGAGACAGTAATCACGGGATCATCCAATCCAATCAGCGCCAATTTGTCGCCATGCCATGGGATTAAGTCTCCGTAAGAGGACGCAGTGTCAACTGTCACTGTACTGAGAAACGTCCGCTAGTGGCGTCAGTTTGGACTTGCGTACCGTTGTAATCCGTAATGCAAACAAATCCTCCACGATGTCCAATGAATGTCCGGTAAACATCCGAGGGTATACGACGACGTGATCCCACGTTTGGTCGACTCCTCGCCTGCATTGCGCGCATAGTAGGTGTCCGTATGCCATAATCACCACTTCGCCCGGGTTAATTATAACTCCGTCTAATTGCCTGTAGGTAAAATCCTCTGCAAACACGTCCCGCATTTGCCATTCCTGGTTCTGCAGAGAACCGCGTTGGCAGATCGACCGTCTGATTAAGGCTTTCGGACTATCTCGCTGTACTATATTGACGCGACCGGCGCCGTGAAAATTGTTGGCCGGGGGATTACGCGACATTTTATCGATTATGCGCAATTAATCTGCTGCAACTATGACTCAGTTTTTTTTCTTCCTTTTACGTCAATCGCGCCGCTTCATGCGTGAAAATTTTCAATATAAATATATATGTACGTATACATATGTATATCCAGAAGCTACGTTTTTATGTGTGTATGCGCGCGTAGAGTGACGCGGCGTAATTGAATTTTTGAAAAAAGGTGGAACACATTTAGAGGAAAAGTCGATTACAGGCTGCGCTGCCTGGCGATGTTATCGTAAGAGTAGTTTTGACGGTGGAAAGTGAGGAATAAACGTGGCTGAAATTTGTGAATATATATATATCGAATTTTCGCCAGGATTTAGGATATGTTCCTATGAGCGAAGAATTTTTTTTTTTTTTTATCACGATGGGATATGACGGTTTCGCATATTTCGCTTGTCAGGTTGTATCGAGAAACCTGAAGTATTCATATTTCTTCGCAAATGATACATATTGATACGCATAAATAAATCTCAGTTATTCTGAAAAGGGAACAACTACTTTCTAACGTTGGTAATTGAAGTTTAAAAGAACAGCGATCGCAGAAGTATTTTCTTTTCTAAATCTATTTTCTCTAAGAATAATTCCCTCGAGCTTCTGTATAAAAGTGGATTAAACCGTTGTTAGATCGGACTACTATAGTCATCAAACGTTCTACGAGCTTTCGGTTGTTAGCGCACTTCGATCGAAAGTAACTCTCTCTATGGTCGTGGAATTGGACTTAACAAGATCTCGCGAGGAATAAAAAAGTGTTTCTTTCCTTCTTTTCTTTTTTGCCCGGTGAATTTAGTGTCGCGTTGGGATCTGCGTAACACCATACCGTTCATGGCACCGCGGTACCTGATACATAAAACTACCGGCTGGTCTGGTTTCACCTGCACGTAGAGAAAACGCGTTGCATCCACGTGTAACGCATCCGGTCTGATTTATCGCAGGATAGGACGTCCGGGGCAACGTCGAACCGACGAGCCCATCGACGTCAGGGCAGCGCGACGTGCGTCCGAAATCGTCCTGTTTCCCCGCAGGGAGGCAGGCGGTAGGGTTGCTACCCTAATTTATGGGATCACCGATGGGAGGAAAGAAGGAGAGAACGGAGGGATGCGAAACGTAATCAGTCAACTGTATAAACGATGCGGTTCAGACATTTTGGCTGTTTTGCTGTTGCCACGCGAAACGATTGTAGCAGCAAGATAAAGGTAAGATATTTAAATTAACTCGTTCAATTTAAATTTTTCGCTCCGCAGCACGGTATAATAATCCCGATTAAACGGACAATTGCATCAAATACAACAAACTGTTATTGTTTGATATTATAAAGAGACATTCTATAGTATTGAACTGTCTACGTCACTTTTGTTCTAAATAATCCAGAATAGATTTACGATTTCGAAGCTGCTCGAGGTACACACCGCTCGAGTGATATAGAGTGCGATTATGTGAAGTGATAGAACGTCATCGTCAAGTGATCGAAACTAGAAGGACGCATACAGGAAAGAGACCCGAAAACAAAAAAAGGGAATGAGGTGATGGCAATGCATCAACCGACGAATAAATTATTTGTTGTACTCCGCTTATTACTTATCGCTCGATTCCGAGCGTGGCACATATATTCTTAAACAGTAAAATAAATTCTTAAATATATCATTCTCTTATAGACAACAATAATTTCCGAATGTCCTGCATTTGTAATATTATCGCGCTTTGTACGAAGAAAATATTGCTATTATTTCCGTAACTAAATTCAAAGATTGATTTAAGTGACATTAAACATGCTAAACAAACGTTTATTAAGCTAACACAACTACTGTAGCACAATCGAATAAAATATTCATACATATTTAGTGTTTTTGTTACTGATTTGTTGCTTTATTTGCATTTTTATTGCTTGAGCCGATTTGATAAAAAAAAGTAGTTGTATTATAATAACTTAAGTTTATAGAGATTAAGTTTATAGATATTTTTATCAAATCGACTAAAGCAGTAAAATCACAAATAAGGTAACAATTAGCAACAAAAAGGCACTAAATTTATGTGTATGTTTTATTCGATCGCGTTATAATAGTTGTATTAACTTAATACACTCTGGATCAACGCAATATTTTTCAATAAGGAATCCCAAAAACGCATTAACGGATATTTCCCGTATATATATCATACTGGTAATGACGCGCTCCACCAGCATCGCCACCCCAAACGTCTGGGATAAGTTTGGCGGTAGAAGTTACTTGCCAAGTCGAGCAAACCTTATAAATGCCATCGTGGAACCATAAACCTATGATGCACGAGCGGTACCAACCACCATGGGGTCCGAATTTTGCCGACTTTCAAATTCTGCTCGATCTTCTCTCTCGTATTTCATGAATGCCGTTAACGATGGCGACGATCGAAACAGAAAGACGCCATTCATTTACTAGTGCACACGAATCTTATGTATTAAATTGCAAAGCAATTGTGTGCAAATAAATGAATAAAACATTATAATCTCGACTCTACTTTTAACTGTTAGGTATTAACTGTAGATCTTGTTCAATCTATCTGCAATTGTAGATATTAAATAAGAAATGAATTAATAGAAAATGTAAATAGTATAGATATTTTCAAGTAAAATATATTTTGTGTATTAATTAGTTCTGGCAGCTTTCTCGCCATTGTAGGAAATTACGTCAGCAAGAACAAAGTAACTATCCGATTAGCCGCTCGTTATTTAAGCCTTACTGAACGCTGCAAAATAAATTATCGAGAAGCTAAAACGCGAGAGGGTTTTACGAAGAAGATAAACAGACTGACGAACGGCGCGTTTTCTGTAAAAGCGTAAAACCAACTGCACGGGCATTCGAAAAGCCATCAGTTATTTCGACGGTATTCGAAGGCACGGCAAAGTTGTGCAAGCGATTATCCGAGTTGGTGTAAAAATATCGATTCGCTGGCAAAGCGATCGCTCGTCCTGGCATATACGCGCAATGTATACGAGTTGCTGTGCAGCAGGATTCGTTACTGTATCCAGTAGTACAACCAGCTAACCAGCCAGCCAGCCTGCGAGGCGACCGGCTAGCGCGGTTACCGCTTTGACAGTTCGCACAGTTCGAAATCCAATAAAAAGCTAATTGAATCTGTGACGCCACCTGACTTCACTAATGAAATTTCAAAGTACCAATTTCACGTTACACTGTTCTAGCCTACCTGGCGCGCGGGTTGGGTTGGCTGACTGTTCAAGAGTGCCCGCTTGCCTCGCAGAAAATCCTAAATTGGAACAAAATGAGCTACCGTGCTAGATTCATGCGATCCAGTTTAATTATAATTCATGGCTGATTTGGCGTTTATCGGACCCGGCAACATTGGATGATGCAAGAGGCGATAAAACGGTGAGCAATTCGATCTAATTTGCGGATAAAAATGAAGAGATCGATTTTCAGGCTTTGTAAAATATAATTGAAGTACATATTTGTAGCAAAAATTGAAAACGAAAATACCTATTTCAAGGATATAACTTAAGAAAATGTCAATTTATAAATAAAAAACATAAAATAAATCTTTTGTAATAGAAACCTTCTAATTAAAAAAAAAATATTTAAAGTTTCTAAATAAAAGCATGAAGTAAAAATATGTAGCAAAGAATATTCTACATTTTGCATAGATTCTTTTATTGGAAAGGACGATTTTATTGTCTAAAAATTTTGCTAAAAATACAGATCTGAAAATAATTTTGTTGGACCATCAAAATAATTATGTACAATTCTAAAATTTGATTGCTAGAATGTCAAGACTTTTTTTGTAGCATTGCTCGTCATATTTGAGATTTCTACCTAATTATTTTGATGATCCAATAAAATTATTTGTATATTATATTTAGCCAAGTTTTTAGATACATCAGCAAAATCATTCTTCTTGTATGTAGAAGATATATTATCTTGTTTCTTATCCATCAATGTCTTGATATGATTAATTATGATCGCGTATTATACGCGAAACTGTGTTCCACTTTCATAAGAGATTAAACTTGGATATTTAGACTCTCGACTATAAATGGCCCTATGGTTATACACACCAAGTAGTGCAACTCGTAAAATCTACACGTAGCACAACTTTCTCGCGGAAGCCTTTTAACTCGCTGCATAAGCTAGCCGCCTAGAGAGATGCATCTCTACCAACGCGACATAATTTTTCGGAACTTTTGGCGAATCTCGAGTTCGTGTTGTTACGTTCCTCTGGCTCTCCCGGTCTGTGCCGGCGTATTTCATTCTCCGCGCGTCGCATTCGTTCGTTGTCTTCGGGTCGGAGAGGGAACCGGAGGAACAGGAAAAACTACGAGGCGTTTTTCGTATCGCAAGCACGTGCAGGCCGAGGTTAATTTCGGGAGACGAATGTCACTTCTTAAACTCGCCGTGTTTTCTACCTTTTCCCTCGTTCCCCAAAAAAAAGTTTTTCAAGCATAATTGCGCCCGCTCCTTGCGCGCGACGCCGCCGCATAATTTCGGTCTACGCGGAAAATATCGTAGCTACATAGTGTTTCTGAAGAACCTCGGCGAAGCGACAAAATCTCCCGACTTTGTGTCATAAGATTTTTTTCAAGAAAAATTCCTATCTCTCACCCGACGGTTGTAGTATCCCAAGGGAACAGTTGGCGCATTTTTCCTTCCTGTTACGATGAAAGACGCATTTTTACAAGGAAAAAAATATAACGTATATCGTTGTAATGATAATTGTTACAATGTTAAACTCATAATCGAAATTGCTTTCCAGTTGATTGTGCTTTACAGGCTGTGGAGTGGAACGCAATTATTGATTGAATTATCGCTGATGTTTTGAACGTAACATAATAATCGCTTTTAATATAAAATATCATTAATATAAAATATCTTGTATATTTTTGGATATTTTTTTCACATCTTTTCGCGACTTCTAATTATTGAAATTAATTAAAATTATTTATTGGAATATCGGAGCTAAGATTTAGGTGAAATATGAACATTACCGTCTATCGAATACCGTCATCGATCGCTTGTTGATTTAGAATCGCGTGTTGTTAAAGCTACGCGTAATTTAAACCGTAATTTATAATCTAGCTTTGTTTTCCCGTCGCTTCTTCCATCCATTGTGAAACACTTGCCGCTTACTATTCCTGACGCGTAAATCCTCGTTTCGCTTACGACGATGCTCTCGCATCCTTTGTATTAAACGCCCTGTTCTCGTGGGATATTAGATTCTGCCGTAATTGTATTAAAACCGGAACAGAGGAGCCGGAAAGTTGCGGGGTACCGCTAGCCAACACATTTCCGCTGCCATCGGATGATGAATGTTATGTTCGGTCGAGCGTGCTTATGGTCAAGGTCGTTGTTCCTAAAGTTTCTTGCAAGTACTTCCATTACTGCAACTTACTTAATCGCTTGTAAACGCTTATTAATCCATAATTGAAGAATAAATGTAGCACTATCTGTTGCACTTAATTCTATAAATATTCAAAGATATACTTTCTTATAAAAGAAACATTGAAACTTCTAATAAAAGAGTAGAGAATATAAAGATAAAATTTTGCATAATCGGGAAACAAAAGTATCGTTAAGAACGGTTAAAACTGTTATCACAACAACGTTCTCTTCAACAAATAATAATTTGTGATTTCAATAGTCTATTGCAATTCTCAAAAAATTTGAAAAATTTGAAATAATAAATGATGAGTACATCTCCAATTGATGACATTACGTTTCACTTATTCTTGGTATTCCGAAATTAATGCCATTGAGAGATTTTGGTTCAGTTAACATTCATTTAACTTACTGCGTAACGATGCCCGAGACACACCAAAGGCATCCATTCGTAGTCGAGCGCGACGTAGCGAGCGTGGAGGATGTCAAATGGCACTCCCTTCAACATCGCGGATCGTCTAAATCACCGGTAAATGAAATTAATTTATCCCGGCCAATCTGTCGCGTCGGCGTTACGCTCGTCGGTCCCAGGTCCGTATACGCGCGTACGCGATGCGTGCGACAGACAATATATCTGGCTCCCCTACACCGAGGAACCTGTGGACCACGTGACACTATAATCTGGCACCATTTGGAGGTTCATCCGGCGAGACCCTCGGATAAAGGGCCGCTATCATTTTCTGGGACTTGGGAATTCAATCACGCGACCCGCCAAATCGATGTGAACGTCGAAAAAATATATCGCGTGGGTCGGCTCGAATTTTCTTGGTTTGCGACTTGTACCTCGCCGGAGATACAAGTGAAACGTCGAGAAAAAAGTTAGTCACGTCGTTATCTAGTTTTAATGTGTACTTATAAAGTTTCGAAAATTTAGCAACTTGGTCGGTAAAATTCATTTACACTTTTTTCCGAAAATACAGATTAGAAAAGTCACGATCGGAATTTGATAGCGAATGCGACTCGATGCAGAGAGTTCTATACACGGAATGGAAAGGAAAACGGATGAACGGTGATAACTATCGATGAATTTAGCGCGTGAGAGGCAAAAACCGGCGACGAGCCGCGAAGCGAAACCGAGAGAACGTGGTGGCGTACGAGGGGGATGCGTAATGAAAATTTCGCTCTGCCGCCCACGATTTGCATGTTTATAAGCAAACGGCGAGCCATTTTTTTCTGCGTATTTTTTGCAAAATACGCTGCCGCGCGCCGTCTCGCGAATAACCAATTTTGCATGCCGGAATATCCCGCAACGCTTTAATCAACCGGAATTGGCACTCGAGTCGTTTGCTGTTATTTCTAGGATTGCATCGTCGGACACTCATAGGTTTTATACGAACAAATAAAGCGAGTTTATTAAAATGCGATTACACGTGATGCTTTCGCGACCTCTAAAATAATCAATTATTTGCATTAAGTTCATATTCTGTCATCATCGTTTCAATTATTTATGATTCTCTCATGAATTTACAATATAAATACTCTCTAAATCTGAATCAGTGGATAATCACTAATTACCCAGTGATATACTTGGCACTGGGTAATCAGTGAAGTTCAACTAAAAAAGGAAGAATGTTTGAGCATTATATAACTAAAATACTGCATGTTAATTTCAATGTTCTAATACCATATTTATTAAATTTATGCACTAAAACAAAGTTAGATCATAATAAAAATTAGCTAGGATAGAGATCTCACATTTCATTCACTGATTATCAGTGGCATACTTGATACTGATATCAGTGATTATCCACTGATTCAGATTTAGGGAGTATATTGAATCTAATTTGTCGAGCTGCACAAGATTTGTTATACACGAAATGTTGATTTCGCGTATATTGCGTGGAGATTCAAGTAAAATGCATGTGATCATCAATGCAAAATGTCTGTGGCATAAAAACGCTCATTCAACGTACGACCACAGTCGTTTCTCTGGCTCTATCGCCGCATTTTAGCGGTTTCGAAGTAAACATCGAGCTAAGCGATTTAATGGCCGTCATTTACATCGCCGGTCGAGAGCTGAGTAATTAAAGCCATCCAAATCCGTTTTATGCCGTCGGTTCTATTGAATGACCCATAGCGGTTTGAGGCGAAGAGTGTTTGAGTTTATAGGCGGATCGTGAAGGGATTAGTAAACCGAATCCTTTTAAGGACCTTTGCCATTATCTAGGGAGGGAACGCCTGCTTGTTCTGACCGATTGCTACGACAAGCACGTTAAAGTGTCGATTCCTTTCATCGCAAATGCGAGAATATTTACGAGTATTTAGTTTACGGCACGATCGCGGGTGAAGCGCCTTAATGTCTGCTGAAAGGATTGCAGCTTTTAAGATACTCTTTCTGAAATTAATGGGAAATAAATTAAAAATTATTCTGTTCAGCGTTTCCTCTGTCTTGTCGATTTTTGTCGTATTCTTTTTTGTAAGAACAATATTTCAATATTTAAATCTTTAATGAATTTTTAAAATGTACTTAGGAAGAAATCGGATCAAATCCAGATCTCATTTTTTCATTTAATCAATATATTATACAAAATGAGTAAAAAAGTGAATAATAACATAAAATTTCTCTCTCTTTTTCTCTGTTTATTTATAGATGAAAAAATACACAAAAAATAAATTTACTAATTGGCTTTAAATAATTGTAGTCAAAAGATTTTATAATATTTTCAATATTCTTTAACGTTAATAATAAAAAGAATTTCCGTTGTGCATTTTGTTGTAAATTTCATGATGTGATGGTATTCTATCTAATAGCACAATGTATATTATTTAGGATTATGTATTTCTCGTGTATTTATCGAATCTTCTTAATGATACATTTCTATACGAGAATCCGGAAATATCGTCTTAGAACTTGTCATTAAAAGTAACATCCGAGATTATCGTGTATGTGTAAAATTGTATCACTCATTTGTTTTTATATCGATATTTTCTCGTCTCGTCTCGCTCGTATGCATCATTAAATCTTCTATACCACTTTGTATTCCGGATAGAAGAAGAGTCTTTTGTTCCTTGATTAAGTCATCAAGATATCAAGTCGATTGTTGAAGGGTGTTTCATGGGTGTTAATAGAGAAATACATAACATCTCGTTCTTAGAATTCTTCTCGATGGGAAAAGTAAAAGAAAGTTAAAGTTTTCTCTTCTTGGACCCGAGGGTTTCCGGTTAACGCGGGGTGGAAGCGGTTCGAGTACGGTTAGGGAGAGAAGATAGGACTGCGTTTCCTATCTCACGGGTCATGAATAAAAACACAATGGATTCGCTGCTCGGGCAAGT
Source organism: Acromyrmex echinatior (assembly GCF_000204515.1). Next base: position 730,659 of record NW_011627180.1, read on the forward strand.
GTTTCCGAATAAAACTGCACAACTAATTAAAAGTTCACACCATTACCACGGCTAATGATGCTCAGATTGTATTATTAAGCTGGCTCACCGCCGTTCCTCACCCTCCTGCCTCGCTATCGGTGCACTACCCCCGTTTGATTCGAGATTCCCGTTATTCTCGCCAAGTTGAAAATTCATTCGCTACTTTTTTACAGCGTTGTAACTCAGCAGATACGCGGTCAGATACGAATAAGCTTTTCAATTAGCGAGTTTCATTGTTTTATGCTGAGTGTCAAAAGATATACATTTTATAACAGAATCACGTAAAATTAAGCATTCGCGATAACAGAATTCGTAAAAAATTAAACACAAATTTTAAATTAACAATTCAAATTCTTTAAGATACTTTTAGTACTGTAAGCTTATGTAATTGGCAGAAGAAATACCTGACGGAGACGACGGAGTTACAATTTTTCTTAATCACAGACGTGATACTACATAATCGACTATTTAATTCTTTTATACATATACCAGATGGATAAAAGCATTAACACATCTTTTCAACAAAAGATAAAAAAAAAATCCCGTCAGTATTAAGAATAAATCCATCATTCTCGTTGGAGGCCGTGAACGGATATTGATAAATTAAAATTTAATTAAACTTTAAGAACTCGGATAAAAAGACGAGCCGTCCGTCGTGCAAGTCTCTCTCTCCCAGGCGACTTTCTCGCGCGGCCGAAGATTATGAAAATTAGTTATCCGACGAGACGAGCGATGAAAACGGCGCCTTACGCTAAAAGCGGAGCGACGGGAACGACGTCGACGATGGCAACGGCGTCAAATGCATCGCGACGAAAATGAGGCGAATGTCCGGCTGCCATGAGACTGCTGTACTTAAAAAGGAAGATTCGCATTTGAGTGAGGGTGGCGGTGAGAAACAGGAGGATGAGAACGAGGAGGCTCGGGGAGGAGCCGAGTCGCTTCTTAAAACAGCAAATTATTTTCCCAATTTACGAGGACGCGCGCGAAAAGACGCGGCAAGTGCAGGACGAAAGTTACCGAGGGGGATGAATGCGGGAGGAAGATTGGAGGAGGGTAGAAACGCTGAAGGGTAACGAACGAAGGCGCGCTCGCTAGACATTTCGCGGTAAGAGGGCTGATTATAACGAGTGCATTAAAACTCGCAAGTCCGGATCCATCGTCGTCGTCGTCCCCGTCGTCAACTTTTAATAGAATCTTTCTCCCGCCTCTCGCGGACAATTGAACTGCTATGGCGGCTCAAAGGCAAAATGCCGTGCCGAAGGAAAGGGACAAAGAGCCGCGAGAGAGTCAGGAGACAGGAATGAAAGGGAAGAGAAAGAGAGAGAGAGAGAGAGAGAGAGAGAGAGAGAAAGAGAGAGAGAGAGAGGGGTATGGATCGAGCGAAAGGGCGAAGCCAGAGGAACCGGGAAATATGTATCTAATGCAGTTGAGATATTTTATTAACTCGCATTTGATCCCCTTCCATGTCGACCAATCGAGCGCGCGAGAGCGAGAGACAAAGGCGCGAGCCCGATTGTTATTACGCACAAAAAATGGGTATTGTTTGTCGAGAGCGAAAGAACGTTTAGAAAGGATTCGTCATAATGGGTACCGATGAAAAATGAGGCTCCGTCTGCCTCTTGAGTCATGTAATTGAATCAATCGTGGACAAGCCTTGCATTGTGATATTTGAACCACGCAGGCATTGTCCGGGAGATCGAGGCAAAATCGAATAACGACGCGAGCATCGTGATTTTGATAACAGTCTCTTTAGCGTAATTGTACGATCTCGATGAGGCTGCGGAGGAAAGACCGATACCTTTCGTTAACTCGCAAATAAGTTTTCTCATTGAATGCACGATCTCCCGTTCAACTTTCGTGAACGGCCGATCGACGAATAAAAGTTTCCACGCCGAAGTTGAAACAACTTCGGTCGGCAACTCGCACAATGATCCCCAAGTTTATTTTGTTAATTATATTAAATATTTATTCAGCTTATTTAATTCGTTCTCTGCAAATACCTCATAATATTGTAATTGCAAATGTAACCGTATTTTTTATATTAACTTAATATATTTATATTCCAGACAAATATCAGACAGTGTTATTAATTTTACAGTAGAAATATTTTAGCTCTATAAAGAAAATTAATTCTCAGCATTGTTAAAAAAATTATAGATTTATTGACGTTTTAATTTCAATAATAATGCGTACCACATAATTTAATTAACAATGCACAATCGTAAAACTATATATAAGCTTTGGGACTTATTTCCAGTCTATAATTAGGCAGTTATTTTTCCGATTATTCTCATTACTGCATTCAGAAAGTCGTTCGCAAAGCCGAGGTCTTATTGTCATACTTATTAATCAAAATCGATCATCTCCCAAGAATAAGTCTTTCGCATTTGTTGCTGTTAAAAAGAACCAGTCGCGATGAGAAGAAAACGATACCGGACAGTCTCGCGCCATAATCAATGCGGAGTCTTACCGTTGAAGATCCACTCTAATTTTAATGAGACGCTCGGTCTCTCATCGGACGATCCCGACGAATTACGGAAGTAAGCATCTCGAAGGAACCAATAACTTCGCGATGGCAAACGACTGCGGAGAACGATAGTATTCTCGGCTTCCAGACTTCTTCTCTTCCTCGCCTCTCCTCCCTCTCCTCTCCTTTTCCCCGGTTCGCCCGTCCTATCTCCCTTTTCACTGCTGGGCGAAGAATCGAACTGCCTCATTACGTTAATTTCCCCGGAGATGCCTGCATTTTTCTGATTCCATTCGTCGTTTCATTCGTCGCACGCTGTTGCTCCACTTTCTCCATTCCTTTCCGACACGCGATGCGCCGAGAATCCAAGGGAGAGATTTTTATATCGGGATGTAGAGTCGAGAATGAGACCATTTATGGCGGCTCGAAGACCCGTAGAAGGCAAAGGTCGCGGCTGTCTTTACCCGGGGGAACGTTACGACGAACTGCCGGCGGGGCTTTCGAAAGTAGAGATGTGCTCCGGAAGAAATCGAGAAAGAGCGAGATCGTCAGCTGGAGCGACGCCGGATAGCGAAAATGAGGGACACGAAGACCCTTAAAACGTCGTGACAACGTGCCACCGGCGCGACCGACGATCGAGGATTAAAGTGTGTGCTAGAATCCAATCGATTCGCAAGTTTTTTTTTTTTCGTATTACGAACGAAACACGTACGAAATTTAAAAGATCGTAAGAAAGTTTCTTCATAATTTGAATACTCATTTATCCTTGCGTAAGAATCGGAAATGATATCAACTGTAGTAAAAAAGAGATTTCAATTTGCTTCTCAATATCTAAACCTTAAGCGACGGAGAATCGATTTTGCGTCACAAATTCGCAGATGTAAAAATGCAATTCATTTTAACGTTAATCAAATTTTGCAATTTACGATTTGGCATGTGGCATATATTGAATTTTATTGCTGACATTTAATAATGTCCAGCGCAAGGGAGAAATTCATGGTGAATTCGCGCGAGTTTCTTTCGCTGGCGTTTCAGGAAATTCACTACCAAATATCCCAGGATCGTCGAGGGTTTTCTTCTTTCCGAGTCTGAGTAGCAGAGAAATATTCCAGAGTGCCTCACTTCGGTGGTTAATTAATGCAGCTACATTAAGAAGGAAAGGGCGCGCCATGCAGAGAGTCTGCTTCCTTCTACCGTGCCAACTTACTCGCTCATTCGCCGGTGCAAGGAACCCCTTGGGCTATGTTATTGTGCTCAAACTGTCTAAATGCGGGGGTTAATTGGAAGCTCCCGCGTATAGTTACCCGCCAACCCTACGTCCGGACCGTTGCACTCTGAAGCCGCCCATTGGTTGCTGTTGCTATCGCTGCTTCATCGTCCCTAACTTCGTTTTCTCGCCTTGGTGGAAGTGTAAAAGCGTGTACACTAGCAGGCCTAATACTGGTATCTTAATATCCTGCGAGCGGCATATTCGAATATTCTACGCCCGTAATGTACTAAAGCGTTGTTTCGTGTGGGGAAAGAATGAGAATGCTAGGGGAGATCTTGTTGAGAAGGGCTAGAAGCGACATCGTTGAGAAGGCAAATAGGAGTAAACATGCCTTAGCTAAGCAAACTGACTACAGTAAAGCGTCGTTTAATAGCAAGTTCCATATAAGGGAGATTTGGAGAGATATATACTGATTTAAACGATCACAGATTCCTTCATACGGCGTAATTGTTGGCAAATTCTGACTTCAATATCATATTCTAAGCATGGAACATAGCAGCAAGATTTCCGATGTGTTTATTGATAAACTGATGGTGGTAACAAAAATAAATCGATTTATGCAATAAATTCAGCAATAAAATAAATACAGATTTGAACATTTCTTACGTCCATGTATTCAATCGATCTCGCTTTCAAGTGCTTTTTTTCTCGGTTCGCTCGCCGTTTGACATCAGTGTTCTACGTTGGCAATCGCACAAAATTTGCCCATCTAGCACCCCGTTTCATCCCTCGCTCTATCTCTCTCTCTCTCTCTTCTCGTATCCACCATTTTCTCATTCGCTATACTTCTTTCTTCGTCTGTTCGCTCTGCTATCGTCGTCTCTATCAGCAATAGGCCGGATACCGTCAGGCGCATGTGCTGCAGGAAGAACGATACGCATTGCGGTTGTAATATCGCGAGACGGCCGTTTTGTCGGTGTGCAAGAATATTATACCTAAACTCCGTACCGCGGTTTTCTCCCTCTCGGCACTTCGTCTCGTCTTTCACCCACGGCAACGAGACGTGCGTCCCGCTCGCCGTTTCGTGAGAAGACCGGGAACGTTTCCGGGCGTGCTGACGTTTCCTCTAACGACGCCCGGCGCCGCGACGCATCCGGACGGCACGCACTGTCCCACAACAGAGATAGGACCGGCGACGCGCGCGTACCGCGTGTTTGCCGTACCCGTCTACGTGCCCCGAGTTCCCTTGTAAATTCATGCACGTGCGCTGCCTCGTATTTTCGCGCTCAAGTACACGCACACGTGCACCTAAGTGCGACGACTGCGAATTCCGGACTGGAATTCGGCGACGATCCTCGGTAATTTATGAGGGAGACAATTGGTCCGAGGGCACCGTCGTCGGGGATTAAAGCACCGGTAGGACATCGCCGGGACTGCGTGTATATCAGGCGACTCTTAAGGATAATTGCGAGCGTGCATTATCGTGGCGAGAGATGCTGTGCTTTTTGGCGTCCAGTAAAGGGTACGAAAGATGTATAAACCTAATGCATACTTTGAGCATACTTTTCATACTTTTGTAAATTGAACGCTATAGGAAACTTTAGTATAGAAATATGACAAAGAATATCATTCCGCATTAATTTTTTTTTTTCGAATAATTCAAATTGCTCACAATTTAAAGTAAATCATAGTTAAAGTCAGTTAAATTTGTACATATTATTTATAACGTATTTTACATTTTGTATATAATTATATGTATATATTTTATATAAATGTATATTTATTATAAAAATAGGAAATGTATCCAATTATAATTATAACATATATACTATTGTAATATACACATTTTATGATGTTATTAATATAGTTTATTCTTCAAGTATTAAAATTTATGTGTAAAGAAATCGAAGAATATTTTATGCAAAGTTTCATTGACTTTACTCAAAGTATGAATAATGCTTATGGAAGTTGGTAAAAAATACTATAATGTTTAAGGTCCTACCAATGTTCTCATTACGATCGTCGCAATTTACAGGTACCATTATAATAGCAAAGAACTCGAGAAGTGTATTCAGCATAGAATTCTGAGATTCTCTCTTTCTCTTTCTGGGGAATGTCCCGGTAGTTGAAGTTGAAATAAATTCCAAGTCCGCGCACCCGGTAGCTTGCAAATTTATGGTAATGTCGGATCACGAATCTCCCAAATGAATTTTATTTAAAGTTTCCTACATCCGACCGTGCTGTGGTTTGCCGGAAAAACTTTAGAATTCATAAATACAATTTGAATGATTCCCGCTATCCAGTCCGACATTTCTGTCACGGACGAGCAGACGAGTATAATGATGGTTAGACATTAAGTACAGTAACAAAAATTCAATAAACAAAGTTTTGATCTATTAGCACGACGATTCTCGAATTATTCATTAAAAGTTGACGACTAACGAGATAACTGACCGATGTTCGATAATAATTACACACACAGTTCGGAGCAAGATGAAACTTCCAAAGTTTCGACTGCAATCGAAGTTTCCCTCGAATCATCGTATGGAATTATTATGTTATCAATATGCAATATAAATTATATAACTACGCCGTACTGAATGGCTGGAAATAGCGTCCATTTCCTCCTAACTTTCGGAGTTAGGCGAGTTCAGTATTTGTAACTACACGATCTCGCGAACATACGAAATATTGATCAGGTATTCGTCGAGTTTAGAATTTTATGAAATCTGGGTTACGACTAAAAGTATGATTTATGCTTGCGGAAAATTGTAGCACGGTTTTCAGTATCTACGTTACGTTTCGCGAATTTCAAGCTCTGGTACTTTCGTGGAACGGAAAGAAGCGAGCCTGCGAAGTTCACACTTGCGATCAATCTACAGTAAGAGAAATGAGCACATCAGATTTCCGTCATATTTACGCTGGACGCGTTCATATTTCGTCAGCGGCCTCGTTAAATGTTTTTTGGGTCGAGTGGGTCTTTGGCTGTTTTTCAACCGACCAAGTTTCTCCTTGGGCCGAAGCTTTTGACTGTACGGGAAGCGTAGTCACAGTCGTTCGAGAAATCGAGAATCCTTTTCATGCTTCTTCTTGCGTAGCGGCACTCAAAAGAAGAGATCCGGCTGCACAAGTTTTCTAACGATTCGACTTTGCTTTCCGCTACCCTATCAAGTGATGATTTTGCAATTTTCGAGAGAGAGAGAGAGATAAAGTGTTCTCAGACGCAAATAGACAAAAAGGCAAGTCATGCCAGAGGTATTCTTACATTAGCCAACCAAAAGTTTGGCTTAACAAATTGCGATAGCATTATATATAATATAACTTATATATTGAAAGTAAATTTATTTAGACAAAAAAATCAATCAAAATACATTCGCATATTCAATTATCATGAATTAACAATTCGCAATTAATAATCGATAACAACTGGATAACATTAAAAAAAATATTTTGAACTAGTAATATAAATAATTGAAAAATTAATTAATTAATTTTTTACGATTATATTTGTCAAACTGTAAATTTCTTATATTTTTTTATATTAGAATAAATTTCGTTAATATTTTATTATTCTTTTAAAGAATTTTTTATATTTCCATTGTGTATGTTTATATTCTTGCATCGAAATCTCTAATCCCCTATGTTAATTTTGTTAATATTATTAATGTTAACGTACGAGAACGTATACAGGATTTTTCGCGGCCTAGAATGAAATTTCTTGAGTATCAAAGATATCAGTTTCTTGAGTGTCCTCAAGAGGAAATAAAGGAAGACGGAAGAAGGGACCGCTACGGATCTCTTATTGGGGCTGAGAAATATATGGGCGGAAATAAGCTTCCGGTATCGCCAAGATGAAAGGATGATAAAGGCAGGCCGAATGGCCGGAGGCATGCAAATTGATAGTAATAGCTAGCCTCCTCTGCAGCCCACCACCAACCAACCTGTCTCTTTTCTCCTACGTTCCTTGGAGGATTCCACCACCCTCGGTCCTACTTCCCTGGAATCCTTGCATGCACCGCATGACATTGATCATCTTGATTTACCGCCGTTTGCGTTATTATCCGCTGGAATCAAAAGCAGGCGGAAGTATTCCCTTAATCCGAATTATGGGGCTTATTTGTATTCACGACGCGAGCGTCACGAGCAAAGGCCGAAGAGCGACCAAAGTTACTCTATAAGTATTATCGACACGCGTGCAGTAACATTTGCTATATATGTTTATATGTATAAGGTTAAAAATATGTTTATATGTATATCAATTCAATAAAATTAATTTAAAATACTTTTAACTCGGAAATAATCATTACTTTTATACCTCAGAACGGTGGCGAAAGAATGTAAATTATCATAAAATATTGTTTTGTACAGATATTATTAATAAACTTTTTATTTAAGAACTATTCCTTATAACTTTTAAACATTCAACACAATTCTATCGAAAATCTGCAATAAAAAGCGTAGGATTAATTAAAATCTTTATACTTTCTTAGAAATACTGTCATAATAAACCATTTAACGTGCTTAATATTTGTTTGGTTTCTATGTATCTTTTTTTTAGAAAATTATAATTAAATCAATATCCGTAATGTTCTCAAATATCAATAAATTGATAAATAAATAAAAAAATAATGGAATATATTGTTAATAATAGTGATTTTAATTGGAGTGTATAAAAATACCGTAGGTGATCGTTTAAAAAAAATCAGATGACTACTCGCTGTTAATTAATTGACATTATAGATATATGTATCGCATCAGATACATATATCTATAATATCAGTAATGTATATCTTTAAAACAAAAAGAAATTAACATTCATAATGTTTTTGCAATTAAAAATCTAATTATTTCATCTCTTCAAATATACTGCTTCATAACAACAAATCTTATACATATATAATAATCTAATATAATTTCAACATTTTTTTTAATTAATGAGTTTCGTCTGTGATTTATGAGTGTGATTTAAACTCACGTAGAATTGTCATCGTGCGATCAATTATTGACTTGCACTCTACAGCTTTTCCGGCTCGTTTAAACTCGTTTTGTTACTTCTTGCGAGTCTAATCTCATTGGTTGTCCCAACGACGAAGAGCGTACGAGAGAGGAGCGAGCGACGACTGTTGACTTCGTAGTCGGCAGCATCCACGTGGGAGCAATGCGTCGAGTCTCGGATGGCAGAGAGCGGTTGGCTCTCTGATTTACACTGGTGGCAGACTTCTTCTGAATATTTAACGCGACGAGACTCGAACGTCGCCGGTACCATCGCACGGCTGATCCCGATTAAGGGAAAGTGATAAGTTACTCCAAGTTTCGTATGCGACTTTTACTTCGCCAGTTGTTTATATCCTCACTTCTCTCTCACACATGCTGTCCGGTTTTCCCTTGGCAACGATCCCTATACGATTCTATACGATTTTGCCAAAATCTGGGAACTCTCATATGTCACGGCTTGTTTTTGTGATACTCCATTGCATTCTTGTAGATATTTTAATTTTATTCACTTACAAATGTTGATAAAATTGAAAAATAAATTTTAAGGTATCTAATTACCGATTCATTGTTTGATTCTGAACAAAGTATGATATTATAGGTAATTAAACATAGTTTTAATTGCCAACGTCGTAACACACATTTACATTACACAGCAAAATATTTTTCATTTATGGCGTAAATAAAAAATATATTGTTATAAAATAATAAAATAATATATACTTGTATGTATACTACTATTATGTGCATAAACCACAAAGTAGTAAGAAATTACTGATACTTAAAGATATTAAAATATAAATTTTTAGGCAATTTTTTACACTCTAAATCAGTAGCAATGAAAATTTTACTGCTAACAAAAATGAAAATTTTATTGCTAACAGAAATGCAAAGTCATTGCTTTTAAGTATGGATTTTCACTGCTTTGAAGTCAATCTATTCTTACATAAAGGAGTGGACTATTTCATTCGATTAATCGAAGTAATTTAAGTATTGATTGATAATGCATTGCAAGATGCATTGAATGTTACTGCAAGGAGCGAACATAATTTAGCGACATAGCGCACCTTTATGTCGTTTGTTTTATCGTTTGTCATGGTCGTTACGGGGCTGAGACGCATATGACATAAACATGAGAGACAGAACAAAATAAAAATAAAATAATAATAATTAAAAATAAGATTAATAGATTAATAAATTAATAGCATGTTCAAAATCTGTCTCCGTAGACTTTGTTATCTGGATTTGGAATGACATTATTCCGTCATTATTCTAACCCCCAAATTTACTCCTTTTTAGAATAAATTTTTCACTCAATTATCGAATGGATTTTTCATTTCCATCTTGCAGTAAAATTTATTGGCAATAACATTGGCGCTATTGCCACTAATGTTTGTATTGGAATTTCAATTTAATGCAGTGAAAGTTCATTACTACAGATTAGAATGTATGTAATTAAATATAAATTCCAGCTATTACAACAAAAAAATAAATCATACTCTTTAAAATATTATATAAAATGTAAACGAAAGTTGAATTTTATTTTAATAAAAAAAAATAATCCAGTGTTTAATTTATATTTCGTTAACATCAAATTAATTTAAGAAAGAGCGAAATAAAACTTTCATTGGTATTGGAAAAAGCTCAACGATGAAATTCGGGTAAATTTATCGTAAAACAAATGGTAAAAAGTACACAGTTTCGTGCCAAATACGAATTCATAGAGTTTCAGTAATGATCCTATCACTCGTCGGTGTTTTGTGTAAATAGAATACGCGGTACAACGCGCATAAGTCGTGCGTTAAACGGACGGGTAACGGGAACGTTCATTTTATCAGAATCGCGGCAAATATCAATAATTAAACGTTCTGTCGGCAGAAACAAAGCATAACGAACCGAGTTGTTTGTTAATATTGTGCGCATATTATTTACTCATTAGCGTCATTCAACGTTATATTCCGTTACATATGTCCGACATTATCGCGATTTACATGCAGGTTGCAACCGCGTCTATACGGATGCGCCGACGTTAACGAGGGCCGCATCGACGAGGTGATGTTCGCGCTCCACAGTCAATCCCAATCGTTTTCGCGTTCGCACCAATCAACGCAACGGCGACATCGAGATACGGAGTAAAAACGCGGAATCACGATTAAAATCGCCGGTGCGAAAATTACGCGCGGACCAACGGGTTTCCGATTTCCCTCTTCCGTTTCACCTGTACTGTACGCTCCCGACGCGTTCAAACGTACAAACGGACGCCGAAAACGGACGAGCGAAACGGATGTGCGTTTTCGGGATCGTTAATTTGCATAAATTCGCTGATAAAGATAACAGTCATTGTCCGTCGCGGCTAATCGATCGTTTCGCGTTTCAATCGAACCGTTTGCATTCTGCATCAAACGACTCCATCTCCTATTCGCGTTCGGAAATACGCGAAGGGGTAGTCGATTGGTGAGGGTTGGCGAGAGAGTCGAGGATAATACCGATGCCGCGCCCTACACTTGAACATAAATATTACATGTATGCCAACGGAGAAAATTACGGCACCCCGACGGTGTGAAAATATATACAGGACCGTCCCGCGGCGAGTCGATGATTAATAAATCAAACTGTCGCGCACAAATAGAAATGATTGTAATTTGCTGGGATTTCACTTGTGCATGTATGTATAAGAGGGGAAGAAGAGAACGGATTGGCCGATGATAAACGCACGCTTGCAAATTAAAATGCGCATAATTACGTGGCAATTATAACGTTTGCTTTTCGTCACGAGATTTCCGGGCACATTCGTTGCCTGATAAAATCTGTCGGTATCGAATTTATTAATATCTACCTCTTTCCCGATAGAATTGAATAGGGAGGGGACAGATCTGCGTTGCATATAGAAATCGAAAAAAAAAATACGATAAAATACAATACTTGAAAAAAATTTCTATCTTGTGACATTCTATTGAATGTATGTTCTGCATTAGCATTTTAAATTAAGATGTCATTGGGAACGTCATACAGCATCCTTGAACCTTGTCTTACGCACATGTCGATGTTCGCAAGCAGTTCCTCTGCGCCTCGACAATACAACATTCGTCGCGCTTCGCGTTATATGACGCAATTGCTACCGTGCGACCGCGCATATTGTTGCATTGTTCGGTCACTGTGATTGGAATTTAAATTTTATTCATAGGCTCGTTTATATCCGGCCAGTTACGTATTCAAATCGGACAGTCTGCATTCGAGCCTCCTGTTCGTACGTACCTAGCCATCATAACACGGCTGCCATGCTCCCGATAATTCTGATTTCCATCGCGATCATCGGACCGAACTGAATTCGAAAGGCGCAAACTCCGTCGATTTTACAGAGAGATATGTTTCATGTCGTGGAAAGTAACGCGCTCGAATTGATGCGTCACATAACCATCGAGAGTTTCTATCAGAATTCGTGGATCAACTTGATTTTCTTCGACAATTGAACAATGTTACAAAATGAGATACGATGACGATTAGTAAGTTTCGTGCAAGTCCAAAATTAGAGGGTTTATATTGACGACCAGGCTTCGTACCGTTCTATTACTTACCATTCAATGGTTGCTACTAACAGACGTTACATGTCTCCGTCAACCTGTCCCTCCGACTTTAAATTGGACAGGCATGCGCCGTGCTTACGTTCGTCGAATCCCGTCGGAGTCGAAAACGGAATTATGGTTATTACGCCGGATGTTTAATGACGACCGTTTTATTCCGGTAGAACGGATGTGCATGTAAGGTACAATGCGTCATCAGAGAGATTCTGGACGTCCGCATTGTTGGCTGTTACACTTCTTCCTTTTCGATCTCGTTCGTTTGCTATCGTCGCCTATTGCGCCGCCCGTTGCCTTATTCCAGACGAGGGTCTGGGGTAAGTATTTGGCATGACGTCAAACGTAGATATTAGGATTCCCGGGAGTGGCCGGCCGAAGGGGCCAAAAGAGAAGAAGAAATGAAAAAGAGTAGGAAAAGAAGTAGAGAAAGAAAAGGAAGAAAGGACAGCCATGCGGTACCTGCTCGTGCGTCACATTCGTGACCAGCCTACAGGCACCTTGACGCTTGCCATCGTCATTTCTTCGTTTCTTCTTGAGGGAACCTTTATTTTTGGCACATGTTACAAGTCCTTTGTTCTATTTCCGCCGTCTATTCCAGTTACAAAAACGGCCGCTCATATATTCTTATTTCTGACTGATTGATTTGAACTAATTTAAAAGTCCCCTATAAATTCTAATGGAAGACATTTTACTGAAGCGAATAGAATAATATAATTACAAGATGAGAGTAGATGTTAAAGAGGTCGATATATATAAAAATTATTACATTACTATATTAATATAATGAATCTTGATATCCGTTTAGATGTATTTGTTGTCACAAATAGTGACTCATAATTTATTATATATATGTATTATTGATCTTAGGATAGTATTTATAGTCGAATCTTATATTTAAGACCATCTTAATTAAATCTTAAGATGTCGAATCAACCGGAGAGTCGCGTATTAGCATCTTAAGACATTACTGACTGTCTTGAAATAAGAACCGACTATGAATACCAGCCTTAGAATTTATATTTTTATAAGATATTTAGACAGTATTTAATTTCCTCTTTTTAGATCTTAATACTGCACTTAAAAAGATTTGAATATTTAAACAAATACATTAAAAAATCGCAAATTGAAACACATGATGAAGGAATATGCTGTCACATTTTTTTCCCCCTTTCTGTATATTTCTTTAATATCTAATGAAACTCTCGGTTCTAGCGTCAACATTGAAACGAAGTCGTCATTTCGAAGTTTTTGTTGTCTCTTCGCTCGCGCGGCAAGTAAGGGCCCGTTGCTTTCCCTTCACTGTGCGCTTTACGAATTGCAAATTTTCGGCAAGTTTTCGTTAGGGAAATTCAGCACCGACAGTGCTCGCTGTATACAAAGTGGCACTAGAGGATAGAGTGGATAGCTAAGAGGAGGACGGTGAGGAGGAGAGGAGGAGAAGAGGAGAAGAGAGGGTCTTCGGATACGGCGCTCCACGGTAAAAGCACAAATATTTGACGGGTAAATAGAGTGATACTTGATGCGGTGTGCTGGTTGGTGCAGGGTGCTGCTGCTGCTGCTGCTGCTACTGCTGCTACTACTACTCTTGCTACTGCTACTGCTGCTGCTGCTGCTGCTACTGCTGCTGCTGCTGCTGCTGCTGCTGCGCTATCTGTTATCGCTATCGTTGCTGCTACTGCCAGAATAGCGGCGAGAGTGCGTTCACTGCTTCCCGGGGATGCTTTAGGAATCCTTCCGCATCGGCCACCCAGTTTGCTCGCCGGTGAGATTCACCACGCTTGGGCAAATTGCAAACATTAGCTGGCAACTTGTAACTCTTCGACGCGTCGCGGCAACTCGTGCACTGCGTTCCGCGATCGACGGACATGAAATGTTGTAGTATTTGACGAGCGTACGTGATCTATACCTCAAACGATCGATCGTTGGATCAATTGTTGATCCAACAGGATAAATTATCAGTGTCTCTTGTTGCTAAACGGATGTTTCAATCCGGTTTGTCGAATGATTCAAGTATTCGAGTATGAGAAATTAATATATCTTCATCATGCGCAATAATTTTATTTAATTATTTTCATATATATATATAAAATTGCGTAAATAAAAATAATTTTTTAAAAAAAAAACGTTCGACATTTAATCGGTATTTTTTTATATTGAATGTATCATAACTTATTATGTTATTGATATTATTATAGAGATTTCAAAGCATGCTCGATATATAATAATGTATTACATTTTCAAAAGCAGCCCTTAGGGTGTTTCCGTATACTATCATTAATCCCCCCGATAAGGAGAATCCTCTCTTGAGTGATTATCCAGCATAAATACGTTCACGAATCTGTCGCGAAAGAACTCAAGCCTGGTTGTTGTCGGGGCTCAAACCCATCCAAGGGACGTAAGTTCGAAAAGAAATCCTCTTTGAAAGGACGGGAACACGAATCTTGCGTGGCTCCTTCCCTCGAAGAAAGCTTGGGGTTAGGGTAAAAAAAGGGCCATCGCCAGGGAGCATAATGCGTTTATAATAAATCGTAGGCTCTTATGGAAATCCGGTGAAAATTCGAATTGAGAATTTGTGATGCGCGAGACGAAGGAGAAATGTATATCGATAATCGTTTATAAAGAAGAAGTGAAGATATTTGTTTTCAAGGCATCAAAAACACTGAGTCACACCCTTCAGATATACTTGTCATCCTCTCTCAATCCTAATATCTTGTTTTTTTTTAAATCAGACATACTGTAAAGGCATGTCTACATTGAAAGAAAAGATTGGTTGAATATGGCATAGCGTTTTAAATTGTTTGCAGCAGCCAATTTTTGGTTACGTTAGTCTATCTGCAATGTCAGTATAGGATTTCGATAGGCTGACCCAATCAAAAATTCACTACTGTAATTAAAAATGGCTGTTGTAGCCAATTAAAAATGCTGTGCCGTATTTTACTATAATTTGCTGCAGTAAACCAAACTTTTCTTTTAATATATTTCTGTTAATCTTTTATGATATTTTTTATCCTTCACCATCGTATATGTAAGTAAAAAAGACAAGTATTTCTCAACATTGTGCATTATAAAATTGTTACATGGAAAGAACGTTTTGCTAAAATATTTAAAAATTTAACTAGGTACATACACACAGATGTGTAAAATTTTCTTGGGCCATCAAAATAACTACATAGAATTTTCAAACATAAGCAATGTTGTAAAAAGTTTTGACATACTAGTAACTAGCTTCAAGCGTCCTACATAATTATTTTGATAATTTAAACAAAGTTATTTTCAGATTTAGCTAAATTTTTAGATACTTTAGCAAAATCATTCTTTTCGCGTGTAATATTCGAATTCATATTTATAAAGGACAGTATTAAAAAATTAAGACATAATGTTTATTGTTTGATACTCTCTAACTTTTATTTATAATTCTATTCGTTTCAGTACTTGCTTTGTATGTGTTACAGAAATAAATGGGATAAAATTAATTTTATAAAGTAGTCACCTCACGAATAATAACAATTAAAAGTTTTATGGCGTACAATTGTTTCTTTTTATTTATTAAAATTATAAAATCAAGAGTCGTCTCTGCTGTCAATTTGTCCCATTATAAGTCTTGTTGGGGTCGTAACACCGACTTTGTAAAGCGGAAGAGCAACCTGCAGGACCGACTTGACATGACTATTCGTCACCGAGGAACCCTAACGCCTACGATAAACCGGAGCTTCAATTCCCTCCGTAGAATACCCTAGCCATTAAACACAATGCCGCTGCTATTATTCTTCGCGATGTTATTGAGCGGTCCCCATTATCATCGTATAATATTGCGATATCTTTTCGCCCCTAACACGGGGGCTCACGCAGAATGGAAGAACTGCCAAATCGCGGCGATCCTCGTAACTTTACTTTAGAATGCAGCCTGAGATACTTTTTTGGCAATCCTATGGATTCGCCGAGCAATGATTTTTAAAGCTTTATTCTCACGCGACTTCCTAGCTCCATCTAGTATTACACGATCCATTTAAGAAGTCATCAGCCCATTCAGGATGTACGCGATGTACTGATTTTAAAAACGACAAATTTTCTTACATATTTTAAAAATTAAAATAATTATGTCATAAAATTAAAACATATTGTAAAGTCGTTGTAAAAGAATAAACTTTTACCTGTATTTTTTTTTACCTGAGAACAACTAACAACAGCTGTTATACATTTAACGCATTTTACAGCGTTTTTCGTCAAAGTTTTTAACATTGTATTTTAAATAGAAACAGCTGAGAGACCGAATTATGTAATTTACTTATGTACAGTATAATGGCACGAAATTGTACAGACTTTCTTCGCTTGGAAAAGTCGCGTTTACTGCCTCGCGTCGACTCGTTTGCGTGCCGATTTATCCGACAGACTAACGAGCCAACCCGGTTGGGGCTATCTTTTCCTCGGCTCGCTGTAGTTACAGCGGCGGTAGTTCTACCGGTATAAGATAAACATTGCCCAATTATAAATTCCTCGCATGCAAATGCCGAGCCCGCCAGCTGCGATGCGCCTACGAGTAGAGTTCTTGCTTCCTTCCATGCGAGCGCTCAAGAAGCGGAAAGACCACGGTACGAAGCGCCGAGGTAAACGAGAGAATGGCGGAAAAAGGAAAGAGGGTTGAATGGTGGAGGAGGAGGAGGAGAATGGCGAAGGAGAGGAAACAAAGGAAGATGGACATAGAGACGAATGGTGGCAGTGGAGGAAGATAAAGAGAGGCGGCAGAAAGATAGACAGAGATAGAGAGAAAGGAAGAGAACGAACAGAGAGACGCGAGTTAGGGTTGCAGGACGAAAGGATGAAAAGGGAGGAGATTGGAGGCGGGTCTGATTGGCGGCGGCGTTAACTGGGAAAGCTAAGCTCGGAGTCAGCTCGGCTGCGCTGCGTCGTCATCCGTGTGACAACTTATAATTTGATAGAAGCCCGTTTCGTACCAGTCCCCACCTCACTTTCTGCTTTCCATCCCCCTTTCCCGTGCCGCGGCTCGTTCAACACGGTCTCGTTGCTCGGTTCCTCTTACACTCCAACATACGTGTTTCTGCACCTATCCACATTCACTGTTTCACAGCGAAGTCGGATGCTTACCAATCCAAGGTGTCTACGGCTTGCGGTGATGGTGAGACTTTTCCGGACGGGACTTCACCGTTAGGAACCATCGGATTCGCCCCACCACCGGTGGGGAGTAGTTTAATGATGTTGATTAACGTTGCACGATGTTTGCAATGCGCTCGAATCAGTCTCGCGTAGTTAACCGGTTGAGTACCTCCGCGACGTTCGTGCAACTTAATCGTTGCGTGCGTGCGAGTATTACGTACGTAACTTTTGCGAGGCGTTATTTGCAACCATGCGGTTTTAGAATTGTATGACAGTTGCATGGAAATTATTAATTCCTTTCTCTGCTGCCTTGAACAAAATCTATAATTGTCACGTTTTGCGCAAAACAGATGAGTGCGCTAAAGACGAATACGACGACGCGTATAAATAAAGTTTGCACGTGAATTCTTCGTTGTGCATTACACGGAGGTTCGGTTTCCAGCATCCCAGGGTGTTTAGTACGCGTTCCATCCTCTCGCGATAGTGAGATTTTAGCTGGAAAGCTTTAGATGGAAAGAGAGGAAGGAGATCGAGCGAACGAAAGAAAGAGAGGGAAGGAGGGGGAGCAAGAGGTATACAGAGTGGCCGAGCTTGCTCAGCAGATTGGTATCAATGGAGACAAATTGAGTTGGCCGGTGATCGATGAAGCTCACCGGCCGTGACGCGAAGTTACGGCAGCGTGCACAATGTTTTCTCTCGCTCCTCGCTCTCGCCGTCGTGTTTCCACCTCGATACGTCGTTCCTCTTTCTACGTAGATATCCGCGCGGAATCGTATCTTCTGTGCCGCTGCACGCTATCGCAATCGTAACTATTCCCCGTCCAGTGCATTTACACGCTCCTTTGTGAATGCGACAGGCCGTAACTGTCCGCCGGAAGTCGATTATCCCTTAACGCTTGTTCAGCGATTTTTTACCCATTTGCGAATTGCGAGCGACTAACGTTACACGGCGAACTTGCAATTTGCACGTGTTTAATCGCAGCTGTACGTCTACCTGCAATTTTTTCGAGAAATTTCGACTATAATTAAATGTCAGTTTAGAACACGAAGAAGAGATCAATGTTCTATTACGTGTTTCGTCGGTGGTGTTATATATCAATTCCGCTTGGACTTGGTTATATTATCACGACACGATGACAAATCGCAATTATGGCCGCTGAATCCGTACCCCGTACGATACGAGCTGCCTAGCTTGTCGCACCGTACGGCACGCAAGGCTCTATCGTCTGGTATCTTGAATGATCGATGGCACGCAATAAGTAAATATGGGCTATCACTCAACGCGCGAGCTGATTACAGAATCAAGTGCGAGTCAACTGCACGCGCGCGTTTATGTATGCATCCCCGCCGGGTGGAGTTATCGGTATGCGAGGTAGAGACGATAGCGTCTATTGAGACGCAGTGTGTAAACGCAGACTACCGGCTTTTAGTTGATTAACGCACCATCCCCCCTTCCCCCTTCCCCCTTCCTCCTAAACCGTGACTCGCCGCGAATCTGGAGTACAATGAAAATAGCTTTCACCGGAAAGACGGATTACTTGAAGATTATTGACTTTCGACCCACCCCATCTCCTCTTCTGCGTGCCCTCGCAAGACAAGCTAGATGAAGAGAGGAAGGGATAAGACGGAGAATTTCAGATTCCTCATTTGGACCGGGTCCGCGCATCGGGATTATACTATTCTTCTCCTGAGTAGTAAACGTCGAGCTAGAGACGATGAACGGGGAGGAAGGAGATGGTTCTTTGTCGTTTTCTGTCGGCAAATGCTATGTCCTCCTCCACGCGAATCGAGGCCTTCCCAATCTTTTGTTTTCTCAGAAATAGAGTACTGCCAGTGACTGGCTTAGTCGCTAACAATACGTATATTCAAGTGGATTCATACAAAATTCTACGACATGTTCATTTATTAATAAAGAAAATAAATGATTATGTTTTAAAGACTCAACATAATACAGTGTCAACTGAAAGTCAAGTGAAAAATTTCATTTTTCTTATGATAAATTGATCTGATAAAATGTTTCTTATAGTATTTTTGCATTAATTTTACATCTATTTGCCAAAATGAGGAAAGTAGGGTTTTTAAATATCTATTTAAAAATTCCTCTACTTATTTCATCTACTTAATAAATAATGATTCACGAAAAATTTAATGTAATTTTCTATTCATTAGAAAAGGCTTTAAATAAAAAAATTAATATAATTATAATTAAGAAAAAATCCCATACAGAGAATAAAACTGTTGTTAGCAAAATAAATAAGTTTTTAAAGAGATATGTCAGTTAAAAAAATCAGAGTCTGTAAAATAAATTCTAATTTCATTTCCAGCATAAAAAATACATAAAAATCAACAAAATTACCCATTCAACAAACACTGTCGACCGGTAAAATTATTTCAATAAAAATATTACTATTAGATGGAGAGACATTTATTGCAGAGAAATATCAGAAAATATCATTTCATTTTAAAGCGCACAGCTGAACTATTATATCGTTGTGAGCTGCACTCTTGCAACTATATAATATCGATTGCTTTATTTTATGCGAATTCCATTTCGAATACATAGTCAAGAAATGTTTCCGTGCGTATTTCACAATCGATTTTGCTTTGGATCCCATAGATTTGATTAGTTGCATTTATAGCACTACACATAGGCTGTCCGGCTATGCGGAGGCAAACAGTCATGGCACGTGTTGGTTTAATTATGGCCTGATGGCTCGATGCATATCCTCTCGGCTCCGATACTTCCTGTGTGTGCATACGATGAGGAACATCCTCCGTATGCGTACATAGGGCGTCAATCAACATTAACCAGATCGTACAAACGTGGTATTGGCGATTACTATATGTTGTCATCGATGTCATAATGACAAGACATGCGTGACGAGCATGGCAAATCTTGAATTATAGTCATTGGACATGAATTAATTGTAAAATCACGAGACCGCTATTATCATATGTATAATTTTCCAGAATACAATTTTATTTCTAATAACGATTAATGAAAGTGGAAGAGAGGAAGCATTTCAGAAACAGAAAATTTTAAATCAATATATTACCTAACGGTGTAAAAGTTTGTAACAATGAATAAAATTACATAAATGCGTCAATCATACAGGATAAAGTTCTATGTAGCAATAGAATCGATATTGTAACTTTGTTTGCATTGAATTTAATTCTATTTTTTCTAGAAATATAATTTATTTTAAATAAATGTAATTTCTATTTTTATTTCATTGCGAACACGCGAGGGAAATACGAATATATCATTTCCAAAACTAGTTGAACACCGACGAAAAAAAAGGCCAACGGTTATCGAGATCAGACTATTCCTCCATTGTCAATGGAGATTTCGTATTTACGAGGCATGAATTTTACAACTCGTTCACTGTAACATGATTATCCGAATTCCGGGCTCCGGCTGAGCCACCCCGACACATTCGCAGGTTCGATACGCGTATGTGTGCAGGTCGCTCTACTCGTTCTATTTCCTGGCATGCATAATGCACGTAAAGGCGAGTTTACATTGCCAATGGCGAATCGGAAAAGTTCCGCCAATATCAGACAGGAGACATTTTTCGAGCCGGAACGTTTGTCGCCGTTTCTTGAAAAATGTGTTGACGAGAAGTATTGTACAGGATTCTAGAAAATTGTGAAAATTCCTTGGGCGACCAGATGCGACGTGTGCGTTCATTTATTTCGGAAGATATTTGCAGATATTTTCAATTGCCTGCCGGATATGAAATCGATCCTATGTCGAATTATATTTATGGAGAATTGAGCGAATTTGCAATGTGGAACTGATTTGTTATCGACGAATATCCACTAAACGTTCTCTATTCTCGCGTGGTCGCTTGTTTTAATTTCACTATAAAGAACCGGCTCGTTTTAAACGATATATGCTAACACCTGTATCTGCTTTTTTGCTCGGCTATCCCATCCTTCGCTTCGAACCTCCCTAATGCTCGCAAATACAGGAACTCCCATACCGGGATTATTGTATTCGAGCGTGCAAAGGCGGGAACGCGAGCAAAAGAAGCAAAAACGAACGATGGAAAAGAAGGAGGTGGTGGTGAAGGAGACGGCGGGAACGAACGGAAACGAATAGAAACGTATTGCCGGTAGGAAATGAATTTTTACGATATTTACTTTAAAAGTTTTTTCCACCGTGGTCGTTATCCACTTCCGTGCCGCAAACCCTCGGCGAAGAACCAAGATCCCTCTTTGCTCTTCGCGAACACCCCGGATGTTGAGACGTTCTCTGGGACAAATTGCTCGCGATCGATTGATCCTCTACTGTCTGGACGAACAATGATATTTAAGGATAATGTTAAACTTTCTAGACAGACACTTACAATTGTGAGATACATTTAGACTACAAGAAATATATAAAAATATATATTTTTTGTCTTATTCCTTAAAATTTGCAAAGAGCTTACGATATTAATATTAAATATAACATTTTTCTTTCATATTAAAATTAACCTTTGCAGGAAAGGCCACTATAATAGCATTAAAACAGCGTTATATTTAAGATAGCAAGAAAATACAATGAAACAATAAATTATAACAAATCTCAAAAAGACTGTAAGATTAAAAATGAATACTGCCCTCAAAAGTTTAAGAGACAAAAGTTTAAGTAAAATTAAATTGTACGTATTACATTCTGCAAGAGTTCTTGATGAACGATATATTTTACGTAAGGCTTGAAAATCATGTTGAAAATATTAGATCACACTTGCGAAACAGCTTCTTCATTTATACAGTTAATGATCGATTAAATCTTAACTAGTATCGGCCAGTGCGTGGTAATTATTGACCATACGAATTATCCTCTACAGCGCGTATGGTCTCTGCGATGACCAGCGGAATAGTGCTGTGGAGTTCGCCGTCTAATTATCGTACGTGCCTAATTTCAAGGCACCGCGTTGAAATGTACTAACCGTAACTAATGCGGATCGGTAAACGCTATTAATTCGCAGCTTGACTTCTGCTAATCAGCGGTTCACCACACCTCGGTGAACCGACGTTTCATAGATTCTGTTCTACGATGTAGGAGATTCTCGGACGAGCAGATTATCAAACTATCAGACTGTACATTTATGTTAATAAAAGAATAATTAAAATAAACATGATATGTTATTTGTCTCCAGTGTTTTTCATTAAAGCTTGATCCTATTTTTCACTGCAGCTTCTCACTTTATCCGAATAACACGCATTTTAAATTGTATTAAAAAAAAAAAAAAACGAGACTTGATACGCGTAGCGATTTTTACGCATGCAAAATGAAATACGTATGAGGTGACGTTTACGTATGAACGTTTCTCAGCTCTGGATATGAATAGTTGATAAATGAATAACGTTACGGAACGATAATACCCTCCTACCGCGGCTGTATGTGACGCTGACGTGATTTTCGTTCAGTCGAGCTGTCATTGAAGATTTATCAATAGCGCGCGCCAAGCCTTATGGCAATGACATTCCCTCACTCTATCGATACATTTTCGTGAATGATCGTAGGTTAGTAACAATCAATTAACAATTATCTAAAGATAATTACGAGTACGATTTTCTAGCTCAATAATGAAGATCTTATTCCATGTAAACATTAATTGTATCTTAAAGTGTATTCTTTACACCGCTTTACAAATATAATTTAAATCATGTAACATTGTAACATAAATCGATTACTTTACATATACATAATCGTTCAATTACATTTTCATTTATCTTAATAAGTTACGATATTTAGAAATGCGGTATGTAATATCCTACTCTAAAAAAAATAAATTTTAATAAATATTTATTTGAATAGTACTAATCAAATATTTACTATGTTTATGTATTTGATACAAGAACCCTTAATTTGATTTAAATGATTTAACTATCACTTTCTTCTTAAGTAAATATTTATTGTATGTAAACATTTAGTTAGACTATTGAAAAAAATATTTATTAAGATTTAGTAAATTTTTTCTCAGTGTAAGGAATAAAATTATAATGTAAAAAGAATATAAATTTATACGTATAAATTAATAAAAATATTAATTTATCCTTCCTCTTCCTCCTCCTCCTCCTCCCCCTTTCTCTCTCTCCGCTTTTGCTCCTCTTTTACTCAATAATATACCCTCCAAGTTTCCATTGACATCTCGCAAATATAAGCGTGACGCGGATTTAGTCTTCGGAAGGTATACACCTCTTCGATCCAGAAATTCACTGGCTTTTGCCTCGTCATACGTAATTATGTGCGAATGTTCAAAGCATCGCCATCACTTGCCTTCTACGCGTTTGGGGATTACGGGGGTTGAACGCAAATTCGGATAGGAATGCAGTCGACGCGATCCGACGAGACGGGATCGGCCTCTTGACATACCGATAATCACCCTTGCAAGTAATGTCAATCCGCAATGTGCGCGCGCGCGCGCCTTCGCGCAGCGGGATTCCACTTATAAACAATATCCGTTAATTTTCCCTGAATTCAATCTCGGGTCCCAGGCTCATCCGCGGGTTCACTCGCTCCTATCCCATCCGCCAGTTTACCCCGTACGAAGGCGGAACTAGAAGGTGCTTCGTAACGAGAAACTTCGTAACGAGGCTGGGTTCTCGGTATATTCGACCTTCGAGAGTTTCGTCGGGGAAGATACGATCGCCTCTAACGGCGTTTCAAGCGAAAATTTTCTGCATTATGTACTGGTAATCCGGTGGAAGGGAAAAAAACGCTGCCAACTATGCGCAAGATTAGCGAAATTAAATTAAGATGAACATATACACTATTAACCCTTGGCATGTACGAGTTATATAACGATAATATTATACCTCTAGTCAAGTGTGTACATATTTGTGTAATGGATATTGATTTTTCTTGCGTATCAAAGTAATTTATTAGAAAGCTGATCGAATGAAGAGAAATACTGTTAATAATAAAAATAAAAATAATAATTTAAAGATACAAAGTTTTAAGGCTCCAAGAATAAATCAAATATAAAGACAAGCATAAGCAGTGTACACCAACTATGTGCACATTTGCTAAATATTGACCTATATTCACATGGATAATTATGCATGTCGTGTGTGTGTGTGTATATGTAATTTGCTAATGTTGACATACATTGGCTATGTCATTGGCTTAAAATGCCAATATATTATTATCATAATTACAAAATACTCATTAACTAACTCATTTTATAACTTAATGTTTTTATATTTTTAACATATTTTGTAAAATGTACAAAATCCCTGATTTTATAATATATTACATACATTATCGCGTATCAATTCTAATTTAATGTAGTATATCATTTTGCAGACATTAATACTCAATTTTAATCACGAATAGAATTAATGGCAAATGAAAATCACCAACACGCATCATACGATCGAAACAAATCGGACCGTATATTATACGTTGTTATTTCTACGAGGGTAACATATTGCATGCGTAACGTCGCGCAACGAAGCGTGAAATCGGTATGTTGCGCGACAGTTCGCGAATTTTCGTCCATGCCACCAGCATATCGTTCATCGCCCCTTCTATAATCGATGATCGCACCATGTTACACGCGAAAAAGTTCCAATAACGTATTACCATGACAAAATACGTGGCACTTAATCTCGCAGCTCAGGTGACACTACTGGCTTGCTCTGTTACAGAACAGGAAACGCAAGAGGCAACGGGATGACAGGAAGAGAGGAGAGAGATAGAGAGTCAGTTGCATAGGTCCACCATCCTAGATCCTGGCATAGAACAGCATTACCAACTGGCCGAGTCTGATTCTCTCCCGGTGCACCGTCAGCGATGCATCGCCGGTTGGAAACCTCCCTAACGAACCACATTTACATCTGAAAGGTGCGCCAATTACCCCAACTGCGTTTTACTTCATCGACATTGTACGAGTCGCCACCCCGCCGCCGGTTGAACTGAACTACCCTTCGAAACCATCCCTTTCCGCGACGATCAACTATTTTCGCCTGATCGTTCCTAGATCGTACAAGCTTTTTTTTCTCACCCTCTTTGCTGGTTCCATGGCAACATTTTGATTATTGTCGCCAGGCATCCGCGTTCATGATCTATTGATGTAATACTATCGCTTTCGACCGATAAAATGATAGCAAAATGGATTTTTGCTTATTAGAGGAAAAAAGTACAAATATTTCTGATAAATTATTTTACTGATATAAGAACATATATATAATCAAAAATTAAATATTTTTGTTATGGAATAATTATAAATATATTTTCAGTTGAAGGTGCCCTTCCATTATTGCAATAAATTGTAAAATTGTGTTAATAATTATTTTATTTAAATAAATTTGTAAAGTATAAGTTATTTGTAAAAGTTCATCTTTGTTAAACAATTTTTTAATACAATTTTTTAAGGTGTAATTTTTAAAAATTTTATTACTACCTCTCTCTCTCTCTCTCTCTCTCTCTCTCTCGTAACGAAAAGTTATTTAAACTTTTAATACCAAGCATTTTTTCAGCGTCGCTCTTATGGCTTCTCTTTTTGCATTCGTTTTTTCTAAAAAGTAGCAGTTTCTCTGATGAAATGACGTCGATGCATCGCATTCTGGCTGGATAGCTTCGCGTTCAGGTTAATTCTAGTAGTCTTCGCTCCAGGGTCATCGTACTCTCATTTTCAATCTCTTTTCCAGTTACAGACTGAGAGTGTGGTATTCGCGGTTCTCTGCTTTCAGCTTCGCGGCCTTTTTCGGGCCGACGTATAATTAAATTCTTTCGCGTCGCCAGGTCGTTTGACCGTTCGCTTAAACGTCGTAATTAAGGCTGCGCCTGACGATCGTAACGACGGCCACAGTGTTAATGCCTCTTCAGATATACAGCGTCAATACGGTGCAAAACTCTAGAATGCATCTCGAATTTAACGAATCTAACGTTCGTACGTGACAGTTCGCAATAATTTATTCCTCTTTGATGGTTTGTGCGTAATTCGTGTCGAGTTTTTTAAATTAAATACTACATTTTAATTTCACAGTAAGTGTAAACATTAATGTTTCAAAAATAATTCATGTCTTTTTTTTTATTTTCGTTTATAGAAAAATTATCATCATATTTCAGTAATTTTACTCGAATCATAAACGATTGTAACTTCAGTACTAGTTTTGAAAGCATTCATATAATAATATACATAAAAATAATTCACAATTTGCAACTTTAGTTTGATCGTTTTTAAAATTTTAATAAATAAAAATCATTATTATACATTTTTCTGTTGCATATATATCATATTATATTCATATTCAGAAACGGTATCATCGCGAATTGTGCGGCTCCCAGTCCTTCCGGTTCTCGACTCTCGACTTTCGACTAAAAGGATCTCCGGAAAAGCAGAGTTTCTCGTAAAGCCATACCAGCGACATTGATCCGCGGTGTAATGCATCCGCTCGGACTAGTTTGAAGAATTCCTTTGATCCCGGTGCTCTTTAGATTTTCGAGCGTAGACAATACGCGTGCATATTATTAAAAGCGGGCCTCCATATTTTCAAAGTTGCGTCTCATTTAGCGAGTGCCACAGCCTTCTTGACAACTTTTCATGCGCCTTCACCTTTTCGTGCTAGTTAAAACGCATGGTTAAAACTTACGACTCCAAAGAACCGCTTATCATGGAAATGAAAAGATTATAAAGAGTAACTTACTTCGCCTCCTCGAACGTAACACGCAATGGTTATAAGAAAGCTTATGATTCATACATGTTGAAATATTCTCTTCTTATTTTACTTGACTTAACAATTTAATTTAAATACGCTAACACTGTGTTTCGTGAATATACCAACACTATTCGTGAACACTCGCATGTGCAAGAGCAACAACAGAATGCACATTATTTTTGCACTAAGAGCAGACATGTTCAGCGACAAAGCAACACAATGTGGTTGCTATCGTTAACGTTTAGTTTGAGGAGTCAGCAATTTAGCTATTTTCGGTGAGCCGCAGCCTTGGGGGCACGCTTTGAACTTTGGCACAGTTGTAATTTTCACGAACGCGAGGAAACCGATTGGAGAACGAAAAACATGTCATAAAACAGAACACGCGTCGCACTCGCACGAATTTTGTTTTTCTATCGATATATTTGCAAAAAAATAAAAAAAAATTTTGCATTGAGACCACGTTCTGATCTCATATCGAGTCGATTAATTTCAAGCGTGTCCGCCAGTCAATCCAGAGTCTAGCGATAATTTTCCCCAGGGTTCAAAATTTAGATTTTTCTATACACAGGATAGAAACAAACTCTGCTCTAATTGGCACAGACATGGCACTTCAAAAGACTGACAAGTTTCTCTCAGAAAATTATTTCTTGTCGAATTTCTTGACAGTTAAGATTATGACACTTAAATTAAGATTATAACATCAAAATTTTAATTTTATTAGTTATCAGAAAATTCGTCGTTTTTTTAACGTATATACAAGAATTGAAAATACGATGAGATTGGACGAAACTTTCGCAGGTTGGTGAGTGGCAAGAGAATTTCAACGTTGTGCGTTTACACTTTTGACGCGTTACACGCGCGCTTGCACGGGGTCCCCGCGTGCGCGCGCTCTCGTATAACAAGGGTTGAAGGCAGTGGGTGATATTAATTTTCGCCACCCTGCCACCGCGTCTCCTGTTCTCTTTGCGCCGCTGCGCTTCAGCGCTGCCCCTTTGTCGTTTGCTCGTTAACTGCGTCGGAGCATTTTTAATTTACGTTTGTGTGTCGGGAGAGAATGCAATCGGCAGGAGATGCGCTACCACAAGGCGATATGCTGCGAAATGACTCGAGGATTTTCCCGATTGCTTGATGTGGCCAAGTCTGATGTTTGTGACAAAAATTACTTTTTAAGTTTCAACGGATAAACGATCGTGTCTAGTATATTAGTAGACTAGAAAGAAACCGGATAGATTTATCAATTAAATTATTTAAAAATTGTTTAATATTCAAATCTGATATTCATACAAATTAAATGATATAATTAGGTTCTTAAATAGCTATATACCCAGCAAAATTGCGAACTTAATGTTATTACTGACTCATTTGACTTGCTTATTTGTTATATCTTAGAAAATGAAAAGCTTTTTAACAATATAAAAAATAAAGTATAACATTGTATGTACGTCCTAATTTATTTTTATTGACTGTGTCACTCCGTCAATTAAACGACTTGCATTATCGATGTGAAAATTTGGAACAGGCGCTTATTTCTTCATCTTCTCGTTCCTTTCGACGACGAGCTGCTTCGTTAACCCGTCGCCAAGCCTGAAAATAATTTCAGCAGAGAATTTCATCAGACGGAGGGTAAAGTAGCCCTTGTAACGTCTGGCAAGCAGCTTAACGCTCGTTTAGATGTGCATGTATACGTACGGATGGGCAGTTTAGTGGTTGTCGTTGACGAAATATATTACTTTCGTTATTGTCTGTCTCGAAGCAATATTAACAACGGGTATAAGGGTTCTACGCCCTTCCATGTAAACTGTTTTAATTAATCCACAACAAATTAACGGTTAAAAGAGCACGGCATACCGCGTGTATTATCCTATCCCATTTAATCTTCTTATTTTATAAGATTTGTTATTTTACGTGTTTTTGAATTATATTCTAGAATAGATCTTATTTATTTACATATAATGTCCTAATCAATTTTTTTAGCTTGTTTTGAAAATTTATTATTACGTTTTTACGAAAAAAAAAATGTATCAATTTTTACATGAAATATTTTATTAAAGTTTACAAAAATAAATTAAAATAGAATTTATTTAATAAAGAATAAAGTTTTCTTCTCTATTTAGACTCTTTTAAACTGTATTAATATATTTATCAGAATCCTTCTAACTCCCATTCATTTATAATTCAGAATTGGCGGGATCATTAGCGTTTAAAAGGAACGTTGGTACAAGATTAGAATGAAGAAGAACGCGTTTGTCTCACACCTGAAAAGCGAGCAGCATCGTATTTCGGCTAATAACATGACTCGAAATAGCTTGGAAGCGTAACCGCTTTCCTGAAATTAGCTTCACTTAAATTCTCCGCAGCGCTCGCGCCAAGACGCTTACTTCTCCTTTGTAGAATGAGGTTCAACGGAAATGCGCACGGGTAACTTTTATACGTGCCTACCGCCCTTATAAATCGCTAACGATGTTAGCTCG
Source organism: Acromyrmex echinatior (assembly GCF_000204515.1). Next base: position 760,169 of record NW_011627180.1, read on the forward strand.
TGCCGCTAATCGCGCGAAACGACGTAAAATGCCGACCTAAGAGTTTCGAAGCTTTACGGCGGCTTCTTTGCATTTCTATCTATAATAAAATTATAATTCCGTGATTTTTATAAATGGCATTTTACGTTATATACCTTTTTTTTTTATTGTACTCCAGAATATGACTCTGTGATATAATCGTTTTTATGTACAACACTAAAAGAAAATACGAGAGAAAATCCTAGCGCTCTTTATATCTCTAAAAGAAATGCCATTTTTTTTTTAAAGAGAAAAGAAAAGAAACGACGTGATAAATTTGTTCATGTTATTTCCGTTGCGCTACTAGATTCTAGACACACCATCGATTATCCTCCATTTCTATTGGTCTATTTCACTTGCGATTAGTAATAGATACTACACACAGGATAAACTTGAAGGCAAACAATATCGTTGTCGAAAAGGGTTCAATTGGGACAAATATTCCTTTTCTACGGATTCTACTCGACAATGCGGATAGGCACGGCACGGCACTTCTGGATTTTACGGCTTTTTGTAACGTGCAACTTACGTGCTGCCGTTATCGAATAACGAGATTCGATTTCGATCGTTTTACTCTGTGTTAAAGTCGGTGCTTAGACTTTAATATCAATACAATAAAATTGCTCCATTTAGCTGGCCTATCTCGGCTATGTGCATCGCACTTTGATAACACAGTAGTATAGTATACTGTACATCAATCAATACATTACAAATTTGGGCATATAAACGTATTTCATACGAATATTACGATGTAAGATTTGTACACGTCGCTGTATATTTATGATATATTTTTTTAATTTTATACGAGGGTGGATCAAATATAAACAAGAATTTTTTTTTATTATTTATTGGACGAGAATAAAAATATAAAAAAAATTATTTTTCTACATGGTTCCCTGTTACATTAATATATTTTTGCCAGCGAATAGACAGTTTAGCGATATCGTTTTCATTAAAAGTAGTAGGTTGTGTCTGCAGCTAATTACGCATGAATTCCTCTCCACTAGCATCGTCCACGAATCATATTATTCTCCCAATTTTTCTTTCAATGGTCCAAACAAATGATAATCGTATGAAAAGATTTGTCTCAATGCGATTATCATTTGTTTGAGCAGCTAAAAAAATAGGAGAATTCGAGGCCGATTTCAGTATAGAAAAATTCAATTAGCGCAATTAGCTGCAGATACTACCTATTATATTTGATGAAAATGAGATCGTTAAACTTGCCTCCTGACAAAAATATATTAATATAGCAGGGAATATAGAAAAATAATTTGTTTTCTTTATATTTTTATTCTCGTCCAATAAATAATAAAAAAAAAATCTCTATTATATTTGATCCACCGTCGTATACATAATTTGATATACTTTATTGAGATATATATTTTTCAAATAAATTGCATTGGGTTTAAAAAATATTACTTTTCTAAAAAAGATTTCGCAATATCTACATGTTCAATTATTAATAAAACGTAATTTTTAATTTTATTCTGATATAAGAAGTATGCGAATTTATAGAAATACTTTTAAATGTACGTGTCATTTATAGGAACAGCACGTACATCTTTAAGTACAGTGAGTTGAAAGACTATCTCCCGTTTGATAGACCAAGGGCCAAGCGAATTAAGTATCCGGCCGTCGTTTCACTCGAAGGGCATGTCGTTATTCCCGCTATTTCTCTAGAGCCTTGAGAGCCAACTGTTAATTCTCCGCAGCACTTTGCCCTCCGGATTGATGCCTTTTAATTTGTCCTCCGGTTAAATTAAAATCGACTTAGTCTTTTCTGTTCGCCTCTGCTGTTCCTCTTCGTTCCCTCCTCCATTGCTTCACCATCAGTGAGCCGCTTCGACTCCACGAGACTCGCAATTCGCTAACGTAAAGCGTTCTCTATCAATTTCGACATGCTACGTATCCGCTCCGTCCGCTTTGATCTGCCCTGATTCTGATTCTCCCCTATCAGGTAGTACCGAGCCAAGCCGTGCCAAGTTGAACCGAGCCGCGTCGCTTCCATTCACATGATGAGAGTCATTTCGCTTTATCACCCTTCATCCACTTCAAGCAAGAACTCGCAGCGGCCCCTTTATTATCGGCGTATACTTTTAACAGCGTAGATTGTTTGGCTTGTCTAATGCGATTCGACTTCACAGTGGAACGCACAAATTATCAGTAAAGCTGTTAGACCAAAAAAGTCTGAAATTCAATGAATCTAACAGCCTTTATTTTCTCCCGGTTGTGTAATAATACAAAGCGTTTTTAATGAATGTTTCTGAGCTATAGATTAGAAGAAGCGAAGAAATTTTTGCGTTATTAAAAAATTATGAAACAATGGATCAATTTTATACCGGCAATGTCAGAAAATTTAATTAACGAAATCGATCTTCAGATAATCAGTTTAAATCAGCAGTGTTGGACTTCAAAAGCACTGTCGATTTTTTTATTACAATTCCTGGTAATTAAATTTAAATCAGTAAAAAAATAAGTAAAATATACAGTTGTTATTAAAGCTTTCACAAATATGTACAATTTTTGTCGATTTTTTTATATAATCCGAATAAAATCTACACTAAAGTTCGAAAATCAGGTTGATTTTCGAACTTTAAAAATTTTAATTTTAATTGAGTAAAAATTTTACATTGCCAACGTTGTGTTAAATATTGCGCGAAAACAGTACCAGTTTGTTAAATGTGTCTATCGTGATTATCGTCGAAACATAAGGGTGCATTCATTCATATTCGTATGAGTGCGTTTGTCTGTGATCTGACGAAAGCACAGCAGTTCTGGCCGACTGGCAGTAACAATAGCATGCATTAACCTTTGTGCAGTTGTAACTGCAGTTGCGAGATAGTGGCTGACTCTTTCACTCTCCAGGCATTTACAACCATTTCGCGTAATCTCAACGAATACATCCATCGGCCACTCCAGCAATGCTGAGTGGACGAGCCAATTATTGTCTCGAATCTTCACTCACAATTCGCTCGAATATACGATGTACAGTCAGTCCAACAACAAATCGGTGTTAGTCCCCTAAGTGTATTTAAAAATATAAATCGTATTGTTAAAATTGGTCTTTAAAACTGAATAATTAATTAAATAAGATATAAAATCCTAAAATTTTATAAATTACTATTTTTTAAATTTTGAATTTAATTTTAGTTTAGAATTAGATTAATATAATCTTGAGACATGACAACGTTAAATTACTTTTTAAGTTATTTTTCAAATTTTATTTTAAAATAGTAAAACGTTTAAACATTTGAATTGGGACTATAATCTCGTGAGGATGATATCGCAAGTGAAAGTTATAACGCGCTCGTAATCCTAATTGAGTTTGAGTAATAGCCAAAGTGGAAGACCGATACGTCTGTATCCTGGAAGATCAGTAATATTCTCTAGCTCTCGATTACGCGAATCTGCGGGTGCGTTCAAGACGAATGGCGTCTAACTTATTGGGTTAGCCTCGAGATCGATGAACCGAAAGATCGCGAAGATGGCAAATAGGGGTCTACTTTGACGTCGTCCCATTAGCGGATAAAAATGGGAATCGCAGATCTTGGTACCCGCGTATATACGAGGGGTGCACGATTCTGTCAATAATTGCGTTTCGTCCTTAGATGACGTCGGCAATTTCCAGTGTCGACGCCCGGACATTTTGCGCCCACCTTTGCGAAAGTCTTTGATGCACGAGTAACGAAAATTATGACGTAATATACAGATATAATCCATTGAAAAATTTCTTGTGAGAATAAAGAAAGAAAATGTTTAAATATTATAATGCTTGTGATAGCATCATTATGTCACAAAACATAACTAGATGAGTTAACCTAATAATTTTTGAATGTTTCTACGTATCAAGAAATTATATTATATTATATAAATTATCGAATTTTAATAATTATTGATATAAGATAATTTGTGAGTATCCCAACATTCTAAATAATTGATAAAATGTAAAATAGAAGAGAGAATTGCGAGATTTCTTAATTAATTGCTAACTCCGATGATGTATCGGAAATTAAATTTCATAGCGCTTAACATGACAGCTATAAAACTCTTTGATAGACTTAATCGAAGCGACGATATCTGAAGAGAACGAGAGAGAGAGTTTCTGACGTACTCATTAATTAACGTTGAACAGTCTACGTAAGTTAATTGCGAATTATGTACTTGTGATGAAGAACGTTCTTCAAAGATCTATGTAGGTAAATCGATTAAATTCTCATTTGCGATTATTATTACAGCGGTATAAAACATTTTAAAAATTTAAAAGACTTATTGTCGTATATTTAAATAAAATATTGAATATAAATAGGAAACATATTTTCTGTACATTCTATTTTATGTGTTCCATACAAATTCTAATAGCTAAGTATGATAATATTTCAACAAATATTTTAATAAAACTGAAACATAAAAATAAAGATAAAAAATAAATAAAAATTAATAGACAAAATGTACAATCACAAACAATATTTTCATCTGAAATAATTTATTACTTTCTAGCAATAAGTTCTCTCTCTGCTATACTCCCTAACTTTTTATTACATCTATTCAATGAGCATTTACTTAGATATTGCAAGTAAAGTCTAGAAATCTTCAACAGAAGGATTTATTCCTAAAAGGCATGATTGGTGATTAAAGAAAATTGCATTTTAGAAGGAAGTGCTGGTTCTTGTAGAGACTTTACTTAGTACATGACCAAAATGTAAGTCTAGAATTGTTATGCTAACTCCATAACGATAGGCGATGCATTAGATAGGGTGCCCCTTAATAAAGCGCAATACGTAAAGCACGCACGTCAGATCGTTTGTCAAGCTTGCGAGTAAGTTATTGTGCTCGTCCAACAGAGACGTTCTCGTCAGCCTCCTCTCAGTGGGAAGAAAGAGCAGGGGCAATAAAATTTCCTCTCAGCTCTCAGATTCACGGATAGTGAATTTTTAAGCAGGTTTTAATATTTATTGCATTTTGCTAACTTTGCGTCTTGTATTCTCCGCATCTCAATTTGCGAGTTTTCACGCGGTAATAGCCGTAATTTCATTGACGTCTGTCAATCTGGCAAACGGTAAAGGTAAGATAAAATTGCAGCACATAAATATCATTCATGAAGCAAACATCTGAGTATTCTCTGTATTATTTTAAATAATTTTTCGGAAAGCCACTGAAAGAAATTTCTCTGCGGATCCGCGAGCCCCGTTTCTTTAGAATTTCTTCGATCCCGCAAGAAGTCGCGTTTACCGACTAGCCCGGATAGGAAATAAGGTGTCCGTGGAAATCTCATATGGCGGGCTCTCGCATAAAATAGGCTGAATAAATCACGTAGTCGGCGAGTTGGTGGATGCGAACGGGTTTGTGGAGAGCGGTGAGGAGACGAAGTGGCAAGGCAAACTTTCGCCTACGATGGGTATGCGCTTCCGCTTTTTCTTACTCCCTTCCTAGATCTTCCTTCTGCCTTCGAAGCTCCTTGCAACCCTCGTCCCGACTACCTTCGACGCCGTAGCCGTCGTCTGGGCGCGTTTCGCAGTTGAGCGACGCGCCGTCCTAAGAAAACTGATATTGCCGGCAATATCCAGTTGTTTGCATTGATTCGGTCTGTCTGAGAATCCCGAGGAGCGATTCCTATCCCAACTTCACATCCACCATACGAAAACTCATCCCGCGTTTGTATCCATCGCCCATCTCCGTCTTTTTCTTTGTGTGTCGCCCCCCCTTGCGCACGTGTGCATAGATTATTGAAAAGGCACTCATTGGAAATTCATACGATTCTGTACGCAACTTCGTTTAGAATCTTCATATCGGATCTTCTCTCTTTGATTCAGCCCTTTGTCATCCTTACTATGATTTTACGAATTTATATGTATGGATATGTCGACATCTCGATTCGTAGACGACGGTAAAGGAATCTGATTTAATTGTAAATTTATTACACATCTTTGGTGGTGCATAATTAAATTCTAAAAATATCTTTAAAATAAATTATAATGATTCAATATTTGTTTATACTTAAAAAATTGATTGAATTAATCTTAAATATGTATATAATAATCAGACTGTTTGGTGAAATATGAACAATTTATAATATTAGTTAAAATAAACAAAAATATATTCTGATTACGGTAACCAAACACATTTTGTTGTATGTTAAATTCTAATAAAAATAACAAAACTTTTGAAATACCAGATTATTTAATTATAAACTAGAAAATTTGTTTAGTTCTATCAATATTTCTTCAACCATATATGTAACATTAAACTATGCTCTTTTCTTTTGCTGTATAATAACTTGATAATATTATCTTGGATATTATTACTTTGAATATTCTGGTTGCATATCAAAATATTTGATTATAATAATCAAAAACTCTATTTGTTTCTATACCAAAAATTACTTAACCAAACGTATCTTGTTAATTCAATAACTGTTTTTTTTTCGTATATATAGCATTGTTAAATACAAAATATATAAATGATGGTAACAATGTTCAATGTTCAACAAATTAATACATAATTTATTTCGCTCTGCTGAATCGGATTAATTCTAAGTAAGCATCAGTCGATGTTAACCGCAAAGGATTTTCGAAAGTTGAGTAAGCGTCAATTCGCGCCCGCGGGGAAACTCCCCATGAAAACCGCTTCTGCATCAGAAAGCACATAGGACGCGCAAGACTAGCGATGCCTATAATTCAGGCGATCTATCACCGGCGAAGTGACGTCACCCTCGCATAGAAGACGGGGTCGACAGAGGGGTCTTCATGCAAACTAACCCTGCCGCCGTTCCGATGATATATCCATCGGCACCTGTTAGACGACAGCGTCTGAGCGTGCCCCGACGCCATTCCGTGATAGTCTCGCGTGGATGCGCGACTTAAGCCTCCTTACCATGAATTATCGAGTACCACTTGCTGGAAAGTTGAGGCTACACGCGCGTTTGTCGGCTCTACGGCTCTAACAGGCTGCATCAGATTTTCCCAGCGAAGGCTATAAATTTCAAAGCACGTATTATCGCGAAGGACATTGCCTTTTTATCAGTCTTCTAGTCCTAATTCTTTTGTTCATTTTATTGTTATATGGCAACGCCATCGAATATGTTCAACTTAATATAAAATAAAAAATTCCATAACGAGAAAATCACGTTAAGGCATAGATACGTGAATCAGTTTATAACGCATGAACGATGACAAGTCGCTACTCCGATTTGCGGTGGAGAATTGTAGTATTTCTCGGAAATATATTCATTCTCCAGCAGAGAGTGATTTCATTACAAATTCGGCGTCTACCCCCCGTCGGGAAACTTACGCGATCGCCGTGTTCGCGTGAGATGGCTGGAATATTTCTCATTCAACTAGAAAACGATAAATTTCTCGAACGTAAGGGTAGCACGACGCATTAGCGAACGCCTGAAGGATCGTGCAAGGGTGGTTATTTACGAACTCGCCTTTGAAGCGGAAGGCACTATATCGTTGTCGTCTCGTTGCAATTGGGTTAAACCTAAAAACTCGCCCCTAAACTCGACTGTGCGCGCTACACGGTCAGGTTCAGTCTTCCTATATTTCGCGTGTATCATGTCTTGTATTTTCCTTTCAACGATGTATCACGACTGGTTACACTTCCGTTTTGACGATACATGAGCTCCGACCCTTGTTTCCGCAAGAAGTTAATTTGTTACCCTTACTTGCAATTAATTTATAAACTCGGAGTGTTTACTACCAGGAATTTTCAGGGGATTTCCTTTTCACTCTCGAAAATCATGGATTTTCATGAAATTTCGTCGGTATTCAGGAAAATTTTTGAAATTTGATTTTTGAATTTAAATTGTCTTTTTCTGAAAACATTATTTATTTAATTTTTTTATGTTGCAAAACATTGATCCATTAGCAGTGAGCATATACATGTGTATATATTCACGTATATTCACGCGTGTTTTAGCGAATTTTTATTTAAAATATCAATAGAAATGATGACAATAGAGAAATGATGACAACGATATTCAGTGACAATATTCAATAGAAAAGAGTAACTCGCTGATATTATATAATATTATAGTGAATCTTCATTATATTTTCCTATAAATTCCGACTCTTACTGTAAAAACGAAAAATATAATGTTGTAGAATCTCTATCTTCTATTAATTTTCAATGTATAGCTGTTTGTGTTATTTGCTCCAATTTATTTCAAAAATGCATTAAAAAAATTCTCTAATTTTATTTGGAATTTTAAATAAAAATACTTAGAAAATGTGAGAATTTTCAGGGAAATTTTTTAACAAAATTCCACAACAATTTGTTTCACGACGTATAACTCCTATGTTTTTAATTTTTCTTTTTAATAATTTTTAATGTTGCATTTTATTATTTGCATCATCAGTAAAAAGTGTAACGCAAATAATAAAATACTTTTTTAGATCATACATATATGTGTAATTCCATGACATATATTCTTTCATGACATTTCAGTGAGCGTAAATGATTGAATGCTAGTAACGTTGCTACAGCCACTTGAATAATATCAGATACGATACTAGGCGGATAGAAGAAATTTGATCGATTACGACGTGGAAACGAGTATCAGTTCAGATGTCACTCTCAAGAGTAGTCACAGATCATTAACCACCCTCTTAGTAGATTTCTTAATAGAGAAATCAGAGAACTCTAGCAACGTAACATCTCTGAAATATATCTCCAACATCTTATTTCAATATATAAAATAATTTTATGATATTATTTAATTAAATTTTTTTTATGTAATACACAAAAGATGCTTTGTAATAAATAAAATAACGTATAAAATTTCTTGATCTTTTTGTATTTATTGTATATGAAAAGATTGGGTATCTTGATGAAAGCTATTAATAAATGATTTCTTTCAATTAATTATACATAAATTATATGCGCTTCGTTAATACATAACAATTCTTTAGTTTCCATTAAAATTGATCTTCTTCTATTTCAGACAAGCAGACGTCCTAACTGCAGAAACTACATTGAATTTTAGCGAGAACGTACGGCCGACAGTCATCGGGATTCGGTTAACGCACGAGAATTCGTTCCTGAATAATTAACGATCGTGCCTGCGCGGATAAAAGTATTCCATTATGCGACTTGTCCACCATTCCATGCTGCGTCTCTTCAATGGTAATGGCAGTTCCTCGTTGCCGGTTATTTCCGATGCATCCAACTTGAATTTCGCGATATCGGCAACCTCTATTTCTCCAGACCAAGTTTATTAAATTAATGCTTAGTGACCACAGCTCGGATCTCATTTATTTTGTTAAATTTCTTTACCTAGTCAAATAAAAAAATCTTGCAATTCTGTGTTTCGTATACTTTTGTGTTTGATATAAATTGGTAAAAGTTATTATATGAAATCTATTTTAATGTTTTTGACAATATCTTGGTTTTCTTTCTTTTTAATACAAATAACAATATTTGCTGTTCTTGGATTTTCCGGTAAAATACTCTCTATATTTCTTGGAGTGAAATCTTACTAAAAAAAAAAGTGGAAATCTGCTACTCTTATTCAAGAGTGCAAAATTGTTCACTCTTTCAATAGGGGCAGTATTTTGGACTCTTTTAAAGTGAGATTTCACTCCAAGAAACTTAGAGAGTAAATTAACGAAAAAAAAATACATATTTTAAATATTAGATATCATTTCTGCGTGTCGTTGTTTAGTTTTGAGTAAGCCAGCGGTACGTCGAATCGAAATCGGTTTTTGACCGCGATGAGGGAACGGATTCGCACGTTTGGAAGCGTTTGTGAGTGCGAATACGATCGATAACGCGGCCGCCAAAAGTTTCTGTAAACGCGGAAAATAGTCGGGCCAACCAGCAGCGGAGTCACCGTATACCCCGTGAGATTTCATTTAAATGCAGATGACCCCGCGTAAGTGGCGCGGCGTCACTTGACTTTAATATCGATGGATATCATTAGTTCACCCACGCCGTTGCCACCGCCATGCTTTCTTTTTTCCTTCCTTCCTTCCTTCCTTCCTTCCTTTCTTCTTTCCTTCCTTCCTTCCTTCCTGCAATGGATCTGCGTTATCTCGCTTCTCGAGTTGACTTTATATACGCGAGAATATTGCGGACACGTCTATGACCCGTTTCGGGAAAACTGCTACGAGAATGTACGTCGCTTCCCGAGCGAAAGAATCAGATGGGCATTACTTTCAGCGCGTGCATTGCGGCTACGTCGCGAATAGCAAGAATCTATGGTTATCAAGTAACGCCGTGGAAAATGCGTCGCTGTTAAAAAGACACCAAATAAGTAAGACCGCGCCATTATTTTCGTAATGATAACGTCAGTTTTATCGTTCGATAAATGAACTATCAAATTGAAGTCCTAATAATAAATGTCGTCATAATTAATATAAAAGGATAAATTTGATTATATATAAAAAGTCACATAGATCACAATTTGCGCCAACTCATATCGTGGGAAAAAATTTGTCGAAAAGAAAGCTATGTCGCACTTGACGTTTATACGCCTTATGAATCATTAATGGTAAGCATAGCATTAAATCGTAATCGTGATAAGAAGTCATTCTGTCGTTCCTTTAATCGACCGTCAGCTTTACAGACCTGAGATCTCAATCGTTGAATTCCCTTAAACGTACTAAATCGCGAGAGGCAGTGTCAGGGCCACAATGATGAAACGTAAACGCGTCTTTTAACGCTTTTCGAAGAGACACAATGGTCGTCGTTGCCGGTCGATTGACCGCACTCAGTGAGGACCGGAACGTTTTACCGACTGTCGCCATCGAGATGACGACAGCGTCAACGGACAGACGGGGGCAGTCCGAGGGGGTGATGGCAGGGTTATATGCCAGTTAAGGGGATGCTTTCGAGCCCTCAACCTCTCCAGTACGCTCGTAGAAAGACACAATAGTTTTAGCTTCGACAATCGGTTGATTGGGAAGAATTACGAGACGATTGTTCGGCACAGTGCTTCGGCACTGAGTGAAGTGGATGTGCCTGGAAGCGGAAGAGAGAGCGCAAACCAGGCGTAGGAGAGTGCTAACGAGGACTGGAAACGTCCTGTCCTCTATCCGGTCGACACGAGTCAATCGCTAACTCAGCGTTACTCCTAGACTAACGTCATTTAATACGAGCTCTTTTGCAAATCTATAACTCGTTGCTTTATTTTCTCATACTGCTGTGGATAATACTGCGCGCAATTCCAGATAAAAGTAATTTATGTGGCCGTAACAATGCTCTTTGAATACTCGACACTACGCAAAACATTGCTAACAAAGTTAAAAGGAAAATAGAATGGAAGGTAAAAAAGAATAAGATACAAACGAGAACATTTCCTTTCGTAGTAAAAATATTGTTGTACTTAGTATATCGTATAGTTAACAAATATCTGAACTTTTTAGATAAAAAGTCTGTGAAATTTTCCTAAAAATGTGCTCTTTAAATTTCTTGGAGTGAAATTTCACTCCAAAAGAGTCAAAATATCGCTATTGAAAAAGAGTGAAAAATTTGCACTCTTGAAGAGTGGCAGATTTTCACTTTTTTTAGAGTGAGATTCATTTCAAAGGAAAGTCATCTCAGTCCAAAAAAAAGTGAAAATTTTCTACTCCTAGTCAAGAGTGGAAGTTTTTCACTCTTTTTTAACAGTATTTTAACTCCTGGAGTGAGACTACAAGAAATTTAGAGAGTATGTTACTAATATTCTCACCAAACACAAAATATAACTATCCGCTTACAGTGAATTATTCATGAACAAATTTTGGCATAAAAATTATCATCCCCAAATTATCGAGATGGAAGGGAAAAAAGTTAATTTTCAGCACGTCGACATACTGAGGGCGAAATTATCTCTTTCTTTTCGCTGAGAACATGTATCTCGCTGTTATTACGTGACGTGCTTTACGAAGCCGTGTCTTCGGACGAGATGTATCACCGGGAAGCGACGGATTTTGTGTTTGACGTTCCTCGTAAAGCTAAGGCTAAGAATGACCGGTTAGCATTAGAGATCTCCATAACTTAACACGGCCGGACAATACGGACAATCAGGCTCCTTTACGCTACGATAGTCACCGGCTCCAACTGGTTGGCCCCGGGATCCGATTCGATGGGGACGAGGTGCGGTCAAGACGTGATCCGCAGCCGAAAGAGGCTGCGACAGTCTCCAGCCGTCTTTCGCCGAGCGTTACGGAAACCTAGATTAGTCAAGGTAGGCGAGGGTAAAAGAGGATGGGGGTGTGGTGGGATTCGAACTAAATCACAAAATCGAACCGTTCGACGGACAGCGGGTGTCGTTGACCCGAGAGGTCAAAAATCTCGGAATTTAGCAAACCGGATTGGAGTTGGCCAAGTGTGGTCGAATTCTAAGCACGCTCCGTCACCTGAAGTGAATTGCACTTACTTGGTGCTTCGTTACGGCGATCCAAGTAAACTGCGACCGACCGAAACATACGTTTGATACGTTTGCTACGCGTTTAAACAAAGTTGTGCAGTTTTAATTGCAAATGAGAGCAGAATCTATAAACTGGAGCTGGGAGGGGGGGGGAGTAGAGGGGGATGTAGAGGTGGAGATGAAAAGTAACGATAAAAGTAGGGTAAAAAAGAAGAGTAGTAAAAAAAGAGGATAAAAGTAATCCTTCTATATATTGGTAACTGGGTTTTAAAAAATTATCGATATTTTTTAATTGTGAATTTTAGTATAATAGATAAATTAAAATCTGTACAAAACAAGAAAAGTGCAATTCGACTTTTAAAGCTTTGACAAATGTACAAGAATTTATCAGATTTTTATATAATGCAAAATAAAATGCAGAAAAAATTTACTCTATTTCCCAGAGATCCCCATTGCTAAAGTTAAAATTCATACCGAAGAAATAAGTATTTTCTTTATAGAAACGAGTAATAAATAAAGTTATTTTCTCAAAGCAAATCTGCGACAATGAATTACATTTCGCTGAAACATGTAGAAAAAGAAAGAAAAAATGAATAACATTGCCTCGGTGACTTTGTTCGAGGCGACGTTATTGTTAACCCTCCCTGGGAGGAATGTGCGCCTTGAACGCTTAAAAGAGCGATGCGACGTGTAAACGTTAATTATCGCGTCGTACACGCGACGCAAGGGACGAGCAATAATTATTTTCGCAGGGCGCCACGATTAATTCAGGTGGTTGCAGCGAGGGGTTGGCCGTGGACAAGCTTAGCACGCCGCACATTTCCCTCCCTGTATATAAAAGCGGGTCTCGAGCACTCAGCTTAAATATTACGTAACACCTAGCTCGCGGTATGTACCTCACTTATGCTACCTAAATTAATATCTGTTCGCGTCGCCAGATGACTACGTCGACTTCTTGAATATGCTTTCAACACACCTGACATTAAATTGTGTTGTACGCCAAGAATGATCATGACTATAATACCTCGAGAACACATATTCGACTGTAGTAAAACTCTTGGAAAAACGACAAAAAAATAAATCGCTATGCGATTGTCTGTGCAGCGGATTTTCTTTGAACATAATCATTTTTTACTTGTTTCCATAAAAAGATACTTATTTTAATTACCTTTCTTATTCAACTTCTTGCGTATTCCTTTCTTTCCTCTCTTTCGTAATTTACTAAAATTAACTTAGAACGAAAGTATTTTTTTCAATACTTTTTATGTCTCTTTAAAAAAAAAATACGAAACGCAAAGTTCTTAGATTGTTCTCATTTGCAATCGTAAGTAGAGTACAATGTAGACGTTGTTATCGACGCAAATAATTATTTGCGTTTATATCTATGTAGATGTGCTCTTTATGCATTTGCTAAGAATTCTATTTATAAAATTATTTGTTAATTCACAATGGTAATTACTCTATTGCTATTTATTTATGTAAATAATTACATTATCATTCAAGAGATAAATATTTATTTCTAAACATTTCGACAACATCGCGAAAATAAGCAAACAATACTGTCACATTCACTTTTTCTATTCATTGATACGCTCCAGCTTTAACAAAAAACGAAATTTAACAAACATGCCCATAGATTCGAGCCATACCCGAAGTTTTTCGCATTTCCTAGTTTACCCGTAATCGAGGACACGTTAATTTTATCGTGCTTACTTTCGTGGACTCTACAACCTGCATACAAAGAGCCTCGCGAGACGCGATCGCCCGGGCAGTCCACGAGTTAGACGAGCAGGCTGCATAATTTTATTTATCGCAACTGAATATTCATACAAACAGATAGGATTTTTCCTTCACATCTATGCGGTGCGCGGAAAGCAAAACTTCATAGAGCGTACGAGTGTTTCTCGCACGGCTGTCGCGCTAATCGCAGAAACCAAACCGCGAAATTAAATCGTCTGGCTTCGTTCGTGACGAATTTTGTGATGCTAGATAAATCCGAAAGAAAAATGCTATCCCATTTCCACCCGAGGCCGATGTACAGTACGCGACCATGCCGCTGCACGGCATAATTAATGAGCCGTCTCGTATATCTGCGATCTGATAAGCGAAAAAAAGGATCATTTTCACGCGCCCTTAATTAGGCAGTAAGCGCAATCGCAAGAGTTCGTATGGTTTACGTGCAATAAATGTACGATATACAGACGAAAACTTCGAGATATTTTACGGGAAATTAAAACCTGAATAAAGCTACGTTTAAATTTAATTTGAACATCCTATATATTTTGTCCCCGTTCTAAAGTAATTCACTCAATTTTCGAGAACTGCTTAGTTAGAAGTATTTTGTTAGTTCTCGAAAAACGCGAAAGAAATTCTTCTTGTACTCACTAGAAATTTCTCGCGAAAGTTTCCGGTGAGAATAGTTGCGATCACGTTTGGCATTTACTGTATTTTATCTCGCTGATGAGAACGACGAATGTACATTTTGAGTTTATAATCGGTCTCAATAATTAGACCAATTAATGCGTTCGACCGGCAAATAGTTTCGCGCTCGTGTCAATGAACTTAAGCCTGATTATCACGAATGTTACTGTATTGCCCGTTTATAGAATCTGACTTGAAATTCAATAAACAGATTCTATCTATTTCCTTCATTTCAACCAATATATATTTTTGCCACTGATTACTGATCGAGATTGCTAAACTTTAAATGAATAATTATTATCGATAAAAATTATACATGGAAAAAACAATTTTATTAAAATATCTAAAAACTTAGCTGGATACAGATTTGAAAATAATTTTGTTGAACCATCAAAATAATTATGTAGAATGTTTAATAATAATGCTGCAGTTTTCGCATTCTAGCAACTAGTTTAACCATCTTATATAATTATTTTGATGATCGAAATAAAATTATTTTCAAATCTGTATCCAACTAAATGTTTAGATATTCCAGCAAAATTGTTCTTTCCGTGACTTATATAATCTCGATCAGTAACATCTTTATAAATTTTGCCACATCATACAACTGACGTAACAATTAAACAGAAATATTAAATCAAATATATAAATAAGAGTGGCATATAAAAATAATATGAATAAGCATAATTTAAATTAATTGTTCTGTATAATGAAACGAATATTACTCTACTAAGATTATTACTAAATATTATAATTGTTAAACAACGAATTTAATATAAGAATGAGTTCAAAAAAGATCCAAATGTGCGATAAAAATTTCATTTCAAAATACGATAGTATACTCGCGGGAATGATAAAATGTTTCATAAATCAGGTGTCAATTTCCCTTTAGAAAATTAAGCTCACTTCGCATCAAGAACCACTAGTCGCCTGACACGACTGAGTCTATTTCATGGATGGTTTCTCAGTCTCATTTATTGTTACCAGATCGAATTATTTATGAGATGCAGAAGGCGTCACGGATGTGTGTCAGCTGGCATATTAACACAAGCCCTATCGAAACTCGCGTGTTGGACGATCGATTTTTAATCCCCGCGGATCGGATGCTGCGCTTTGGTGCAACAGTAGTGTATACTCATAGTTTTGAGTGCTCATTCCATGCGATTAAACACACGGAGAGTCTCGGGAGAGTTTAAAGTTTTCGGGGGATGCTCTGGCCTGGGGGGTCACGGGTACTGCTCAAATTGACGGGGTTGGAACGAACAATAGTCTAAGACTCACGCTTCGACGAGCACTAATATAAATGCAAATCGACTGCTATGTACTTCTGAATGTCTCGTAAAACAAACTTGGTGCACAGGTCAGTGCATGCTCAACGCAAAAGGTTGAAATCCATGGACCCATCCAAAAGCTCTCATGGCAATCTGAGAGCAGTAAACGTGAAAGCAACAAAACAAAACTATTAAATTTGTTTATAGTATGAAATCTCACTCTAAAGAGTGAAAAACTTCTGCCACTCTTGAAAAAAATGGAATTTTCAATCAAAGTAAAATTTCACCCAAAAAAATTAGGAGTGTATATATACATACACACACACACACACACTCTTTAAAGTAAGATTCTACTCCAAAGAATTTAGAAAATGGAAGCACTCTTTTCTCTTATATTATATACTAGCGTATAAAGAATTATTATTGTACAATTAAGAGTATAACCATGCGAAGTGTACATTGTTATAACAAATACGACGTATTCTAAAGGAGTATTCATCAAAATCTATGATTTACGAGGATTGATCTTGAGATCACCACCTCAAAAAGTGAGAGCGAGAGTAAGATGCGAAAGTCTAAGAGGATCGCTCGTAGATCACACACACACACGCACACGAGAAGAGTGTGAAAAAGAAAACTAAGAAAACAGGAGCTAGATAAAGTGCAAGCTACAAGGGAAAAGAAGAAAATAAAAGTAGACTAGCACGCAGGTTGGGAAAGAACGTCAGTTGTTAGAATTGTCTCTCGCAATAAGAAGCTTGTCGGGCTAAAAAGAAAAGTTTGTCGGTTAGGGATGAAATTGTATGAAGCGTCTATAGAAAAATTTTTCCCTAGCGTTTGTCTTCTCCTCCGTTTCTCCCTGTTGCTATTTCCATTTCTCTCACCGTCGGTATACCTTAGTTTGTATAAACAAGCGGATTTCGAGCTTAAACGAGATACGTCAAACGGAGAAGGGTTTCCATCTCGAAGGGTCCAAAGGAAAGGTAAAGGTACGACACTAGGCGCACTCCTGTAAGATGTATGGAGCGGAAAAAGCGTGAGAGGGTCTTGCTGGTATTTCCGCGTGTGCGAGATTCGGCAAACAATGGCCGCCCGAACTTTATTTCTGCAAATTGGTCGTCGTCTGGGAATTTACGTTGAATATCGTGTTTGAGACAAAGTTTATCTGTTTTCCTTTTATTGTCCAATATCGAACATTTTGTTGAATTTTATATTCGTTTCATTATATATATAATATTTTAGATACATAATATCAAAAAAAGTATTAAAGTAAATTTATTAAAAATTTTATTTAAAAAAGAGAAAAATAGTAGACGATATTATACGCGACAAATATGAATTCGCCCAATAAAAAAATTCACATTTTTAGAAAGAATTAATAACTAATTCTACATTTTTGAAAATAATTAATAACTAGTCCTACTGGAGTGTTTCAATTGACATAAAAATAGTTTTGGTTATACACGAAGTTACAAGCACTTTCCCATTTCCACGATATTACGTCGTACGACCAATATCCGTGTACTTTCGAGCTACAGTGCTTCCTGATGCTCGCATTATACTAAGCAGGCAGTCGTTAACTTCCCGAGAGAACTCGGTATATGGAACTCATTGTTTAAGGGGCAGGATGATGCGACCAGAGAATGCAACCACGGGCCAACAATATAAGCAAACGTATGCTCCAGAGAACCAACTGGGTCTTCGCGGTGAGATAGCAAACAGTAACGTCTTCTCAGTTTCCACTTGGCAACACCCTCGATTTGCGAGCCGTGGTCCTCAAGGGCGCAGCTTCTGGCGCCGTTGCCTTTGCGGTGGACCAAATCCCGTAAACCCTATAAATAATGGTGCGACGGTACCCGCTCACGTGCCAGCTGCGGCGTAACGTTTTGGTTTCGCTCTTCCACCATCATTTTTGGCACGCTGTTTTGTCATTCGATCGTGTCGTATCGCGCGTGAATTATAATCGTGACATATGCGCACGTATGTACTGTCATGAAATTTGAAAAACCTATGGGGGGGAGGACACAACCTGAGAATATATCGCTAATAATTTTAAGCTAAATGACCGTTCAAAGTTCGCATTTGAGGACACGAGGTCATTGATGCCGAGCGCGCGACATTAAATGCCGATAATAATCGCTTTTGCTCCAGGGAAATTTCAAAAACGGCCGCACGGCCACGTACAAAGCGGCATTTTTCGCCGCATATGGCGACGCGGTTTAGCGTTAGCGCGACATCTGCATCGGCAATACGTTAATGTGCCAAATTGATGGACCATCTATATATCGTAATTAATAGGTGCAGCTCGTACGCGAGAAAGGGGAGGAAGAGACGTGAGACCCAGAGATTTGCGGCATCGCATGAACCGATTTAAAACTAGCGACTGGCGAGCGCGCGTAGGCGCCCGCTAATTGATACGAGTCCATTAATTATTACGTCATTTCCGGCGGGCCGTGTTGCGGCGCGCGCACGTGTTCGTGACAAGAGTTCACGTTTGGTTCCCACGCGATAGAGAATGTTACACAGAGAGAGAGAGAGAGAGAGAGAGAGAGAGAGAGAGGGGGGAGGGGAGGAAGAGAACGAAACCGTATCTCGCAGGAGTTGGCAAAGACTAAATGGGTGAAAAGACGAAATCGGAAAGAGATGAATGACGAGAATAAGAGGCCAATTTGATAGTTGAAGAAACATCAAGGTTAATTATGTGATAAAATTTTTCTTCTACCTGCTTTAATTGAATTACCGTCCGTATTTCGCGTTTATTGCAAAACTCTTTTCTGTTCTGATTCCCTTCATTTCCTACTCTGTGAAATATTCTGCGCTTTTGGACTGATTACAAATATATAGAGGCACCATCAGTTGATTTGTCACGCATCTCGCAATCATCTCTCGACTAAATTAACATACAAAACAAGGAATCACAGGGATGAGACAGGCTTAAAGAGACATACGGCGTACACAGAAATGCGTTACGCGTTGATTAAATATTGATTCGTAATCGATACGCATTGCGCCAATGTAAGGGGCTTACGAGGTTTCCGCCTTCATTTCATTCTCTGCATCTACCATAGGATTTTCGAGTATATTCGTTCGCTTCTATCATCCCTGCGCAGAGTAGATCGAATTAGAGTTTTGTCTGACGCAGCGGCGACTATTCGAAATTAATTTTTTTCCTTCCTGCCTTCATTCAGCCCTTCGCCCTTCCTGCCTTCGTTCAGCCTGTCGTCGCGACAAACGTCCTCCCATTTTTCCTTTCTTTCCTCTCATTTCTTCTTTGTTTATCGCATCTCCCCGTTCCTCTCCGAGGGACTCTTCTTTCAGTATCCACGTTGAAGCAGGACCGAGCAAACGGTTTTAGACACGCCATCCCGGCGGATTGTAAATTTCTTTAAAAAACCAATCTTCTTCGTACTTACGGCTAATGTTTTTCAGAGAATTGCAATTTGCGCCTTGAAAGACGCTAAAGGGAAAACGATATATTTCTCTGGAATTTGTTTATATCGTGTCTCTGATAATATTATGCAGCAATATTGTCACGTTAATTAAAATAGAAAGAGATTCATAATCTTGTTAAATGTAAAAGAATAAAATAAATAATATTGTATGTAACATAAAGATTATTTATAAAAATAATCGCGGAAATTATTATTAACAAAATTTAAATCAATTGTAATACAATTGTAATACAACTGTATGTATATACAACATACTTTTACTTTTTTAGTCTACGAATCATGCATAGGACAATAATGCATTTTCCAGCATGTATTCAACAGCATCGTGTATAAAGCGTTATTATTGTTGGCAGTTTATCATTGGTCCCCGGGGCTCGCAAGTCGCGGCTTAAAACTGCATTATACGGTACTTCGCGGCGGTTGTAAAGCGGTCTCTCGTCTCATGAAAGCATAGAATATTAAGCGAGAAGTAAATACGCAGCACGGTTAGACGCGGGTAATAAAGTGATGACGCTACGAAAGTAAGCAGAAAATTTATTAACGCTAGTTTCGTCTTAAAATTTGACGAGTCTGATTTTGATTCATTTTTCCTCACTAATTAACATATTTTACATTACGTAACAATTACGTATAAAATATAACAATATTTCTTGCTGCATCGATATCATCTTTTCGTTGACTATTAACTTCTAAAAACTTTAAGAAATATTTTATTTCTTCACTTATTATTTTGTTTTATTTCTTGCTGCATCGATATCATCTTTTCGTTGACTGTTAACTTCTTAAAACTTTAAGAAATATTTTATTTCTTCACTTATTATTTTGTTTTATTTTCTAAATTATAACACCTTCAATTATTCTCACTAATATGTGTACGTATTATATATCTTAAAAAATTAATGAATAAGAAATAAAATAAAATTAATCAATAAGAAATAAAAATAATGCCAGGTCAGTAAATTCTTGTTTAATGAATAGTTATTTGACAGTCGACAAATAATAATTTTCGAATATCAGAATTATATTAAAGTGGTGTCGTTTGATGAACTTCACATTGCTTTTATCGGATATACCGATTTAGATCTCTACTCGGTTTCTCTCGTAGCTTTTCTGAACTATTTCCGATCACGCAGGACACCATCTCGAATCGAATGCAATCACGGAGTACTAGCTGTATCAACGCTGTTATTGCCACAGAATATGATAAGCACGGTAGCTATCGGTTTGTGGGTAATGGTAATTACGCAGAGAGCCCCGAGGCAATGAGGGAGATGGCAACAATACTCCGCGCTTGGGGTGATGCAGAGCTATTAGCTTCAAATCTGATAGCCATAATTATGCTCGTCTGAGATCTCGTTATGTCTCGACTTGACAATCGTAATTATTCCCAACATAGCTAATGAATTTCTATGAATGATGATGTCGTTTTATTTATACGTTTAAAAATGGAATCAGGTAGAAACAATCGAAATATTTTTTAATTCTCGCAAAATTTTGTTTTCTCTTATCTTACATTAAACATTATTATCTCTCTGTATTGTTCATTAAAAATAATTATCTAATCGATATCCATGCGAAAAAATGACAAAAAATTACTCTTTTAGAATATTTATTTTAATTTTTCTTTTAATTTTTTTAATCTAATCAAATTTTATTAAAATTAAATTCAAATGTTTTATCAGAAATAGTCTTTTAAAATATTTTATTATTTTAATAAAGTAATATGCTTTATAAAATAACTATGTTATAACAAACATTTAATATATATTTATATAGTTACGTGGCACAAGTTTAGTGATCGGCAACCGATTAGGTGGAGAAGCAAGTTTTCCGTATCGGTCCAATTACTGGCGAAATTATAGTCGAGGCCAAATCTGCTAACTAAGAACGCTTCGCCGCGTATATAACACGAGTCATATATCTAATCTAGATTATTAATTAAATCTGGCGTATAAAGCTGTTTCAGATGGCAAACTCCGAAATATATTACCCCGAATCACTAAATTAATGTAGCCGCGAGTCGATTGCGGGGAAATGTTTCGTCCGGGAATATCATGTTGCGGAGTCAGGAAATAAAACATGAGTTCAACTGAACGAAAGATCCAATTATTTCGCTGTAATATTTCTCGTATCAGTTCATTGTAAAAATACTAGTAAACAAAATTATTATCATAATAAGCGAGGCTAAAAAAAATCTGTTGTATCTCTTTGCAACATCCCTTCAGTAATCAGAATTTCATTTTTTGTCACGGTATATCTGCATAACTACATTTCACATAACTACATTGACATGATCTCTATGTGTATCGTCATGTATATCGTTGCGTCTGCAATTACTGTATATACTATCGTATTGAGGAGATATTGCGACACGATCGGTTCGCTGTCGCGCGAATATGATTGCGCCTTTAATAAAATCTGTACACGTCGGGCATCCGCGTAACAGCGCAGATTTTGCATCGACTTTGAAAAGGACATGACGAGAGGCTTTATGTGGCGGATGATGTTGCAATATGATGATAGATGTTGGTCCCCTCTCCCCATCCCTCCTGTTCACTTCACAGCAATTCACGATACACGAGAGACGATAGATACATGTGTAGGCTTCGTGCTAGCTATTGGTCTTTTATGAAGGTATCAATTCATCGTACGATCGACACCAGCCGTTGCCAGCTGCCGTCACTCGAAGTTGGAATATTTATTCACAGAATATGAATGAATACTTTCGTATATGCGGAACAGAACTTGCGCATTATACAAAAAAAAGAAAGAGACACTTCCTTGTATTTATTTGATAATAAGATAAGACTGAGTTTGCGATCTTTCTGATACATTTATATAAAGAAAGCAATAATAAAATTCTGATTTTC
This sequence comes from Acromyrmex echinatior, assembly GCF_000204515.1. The sequence goes on from NW_011627180.1 coordinate 782,553, forward strand.
ATTGCTGTCAGTATATTTATGTTATTAAACGATCTTTTCTTGGCACTTAGTAAAGTATCTATTGTAAGTAAACACTGCATACATATTGATTATCTATGATATTTTATATTGTCTAAAGTAAATTTATAACTTTAAGGCATAATGGGACATTAAAACACGTTAATTTTTTTCTCTTCATACTATAAATAAAATATATTCGTTATGTTTTGCAAATATTATACCGAATATTATAATCTAGGATATTACAAAAAATTTTAATTTTCATTTGTTTCAATAACAAAAGTGTACATGATGTATCAACAAAAATGTTATTAATAACAGAATTATTAATTAAAAATGCAATAATAAATTCCTACTTATATTAAGTAAGTTCTAATTATAAATCATTTTTTTAAGAAATGTTCAACATTAATTTTTGAAAAATAGACATATTTTATACGATACTCCATTATGCTTCGTATAAATAGCATAATGAGGTTAAAACATGCTTTCAATAAAACAACAATTTCGTCCTATTTTGCAGTAAAACTTATATTTTTCTTATAGTACACCCTCTAAAGAATATTATATTATAGTACAAAAAAACCAAGCATTTATTTATTTTTAATATGTTTAAAATTTGTTTAATCCATGTGCCCATTACGCCCCCGGTTCTCCTATATGTATCTACATAAATTAAAAGATTAAAATTCAAATAATTCAAGTGCCTGTATTTGAGCAACTAGATAATAATAATTATTCTGTATCAGGCCGTTTTCTCTATATATAAAATATATAAAGATTAGAAATTGTTGGAGTTTTTTCAAAATGCATATATTAGTAGATCTTTAGTAGAACTATCAGAAACCGTTACTAAAAGTGCTAATATTTATAATTTTCTTGTACTTTAGAGGAAAATCGTGCTAGATTCGCGAAGTTAGCAGGTTATATTTTCAGGTTTTTTTTAGATATTTGATTTTTTAAAAAATGCGAAACTTTTTCATTTGTATGTAAATCTGTAGAACCATGAAAAAAGTGCTATTGGAACACTGACATTATTTTTTTTCATATTAATAAGAACGTCATGCTAGCTTCATAGATCCAGTAAAATGCATCATTATATTTACTTCATCACGGAGGACCAAAGACTAAAAAATTCTCGAAACTTCGATTATCAATCGAATTTTTTTTTCCTAACTCTCTCTGTTATTTAGAGATTCTCTGATCCTAGATATAATAGTGAGCGTTCACATATTAGTCGTAAGGCTATGTACAACTCGCTTCGCCTGCCCCTTTATCTTTGACACGATGGATGGTCGACAGAGGGTGGCTATTACAATTAGTGGACATTATGATAGGATGGGATAACGTACTGTGCCGAACTATACCGAACCAACACCGATGAACTAACCGATCAAGCGGCTGGTACAGTCTATCATTGTGGATCGGAGTGCGGCTTTAGCGAACCGTTTCGTTGCTTCCATCCTGACCAGTTTCACCAACGTTCCCACCTACCACTCCTGGTAGGTGTCTGACCCCTCTCCTCTCTGTTACCTTGCTACCCCTTCGTAATTACAAGCATTCATTTCACACTAAAAGCGGCCAGCGTAACCCGACCATTCGAAACGAGTCCCGCGCGAGTCGCATTTTTGCTACAGATTACCACCCCATTCGCTCTCACCTTCTCCTCTCTCCCTCATCCCCAACCACTATTCGTTTTACAATGGTCCACTGAATCTCTTTTCCAAATTTTCGCGATTACAGACTATCGCATTCGCGAACGGGAATAACCTCGGTGCTAATGTAAAAAAAAAATTTTTATTAAATGTTTAAAAAAATAGAATGCACCCCAAGACGTGCTGTAAAAACTTGCATTTCATTTACTATTTTAAATGAAGACAATACAACAATAAGTACATTTACAGCTATGTTGCATATTTTCTATTGAAACTATTCGCAAATTTAATATAATTATAATCTTTACAAATGTTATTTTAAGATAATAATTTTTGAAGTAATAATATAGCGTCATTATCGAAAATATTGAACTGTTTATCGAATTAGAGTAATTAAATACACTTAATTAATAAACTTTTTAATGTCATTCAAGCAACTAAAATTTGTTAGATGAAATAATTTTATTAAAAACACTAACTGCTTATCGAATAAAAATCGTGAAATTATTAAAAACAATGATCATCAATTATAATGATTAACAAGGAATAATATCAATATCAATTTTATACTTGTAAATTCTATTCAAAAGACAATTCTTTCCACAAGAGTTAAATGGTAACAGTCATCCACTTGAACTAGGTATATCTGTTCAGAGAAACTTTGGAAAGATTGCAAATTAACTTTGCAAATTAACTCGTAAGACTTCTAAGAGATGCGTTTAATTCATTTTTTTCAACGATCGAAGTATTGCTCGTACACACCTATTTTCATTGGCCTCACGAAAAATAGAACGCCACAAGAAGGTAAAGAATGAGCCAATCTCGCGTATGATCGAACATTTCGATTCGGCAAACGGCGGCATTACGTCTATACGTTCCTGGATATCCATACGCTTTCGCGAGGGAGTTCGGGGGTCGAACGACGCGGAACAGGGACAACCAGCTGGCGAGAAGAGAAACGATGAAAAGAGAGAAAGAACGAGAGTGTGAGAAGAGGCGAGCGACGAGTGAGTGCAGCAGCGTTGCTCCGTGGTGCTTCGAACTTTTTTATTCCCTGAATATCGGACCCAATCAGACACCCTCGGCTCTCCGCGCGCGAATATAAATGTTCTCCATCTCGCCTATATAATCATGGAAGTGTGAAATTAACCAGCCAACCCTGCAACCAGCCGCGAAACTCCGTTCGCACCGGCGAGCGCAACCCAAACCTTGGCCACCGACCCCTACCACGCGTTCTAAAATTTTTGCCGAATTTAAATCCGTACCCGTGCACGCAGTATTTACGGTCGACAAAACTTTCAAGTGACGTTGGAATTTCATCCTGTAAAAACACGGGCTAATAAGATTCCCTTTCGTCTTTCTCTCAGAATTTTTTTACATTTGGATCTTTCAGGTATTTTATACGCGATCTTAATATTAGGCAATGTACAATTTTGGTCTATTAATATTATGCAATATTTTTTTCTATTGGATACTGCGTTTTCAATCATGTTTATTATGCATTATCTAATTTCAGTAATTTTTAATTTCCTCGACATTAACGTATGTACTTTGTGAGATAAGACAAAAAGTGGAATTACAAATAGCAATGAAAGATGCTACTTTCTTCTTGGTGTCTTTATCTCTTGTTTTTGTCTCTTGCAAATGAGCAAATGGCAATTGGAATCAGCGGCGAAAACGGAAAGGGAAGAATGAAGCGTGTCGCGTGAAAATCAAGTTTGCGTACCGCAGTCGGTGCACAATAGCGGGGATTAAACGAAACTGCCGCGTGGGGGGCAGTTTCTGTTTATCGCGTCATATAAATATGGAATTAATTAAAATTGCGAAGTTAATTGAATTTTTATAACCTTTTTTGTTGCCTCTCGTTGCCCACCGTCTTCGCGTTAATCGGGTGGTTGCCGGTTGCCACAATGCGCGCTTCTCTATTCCGGCAAGTGTAATAGCTACACGGAAATATTATTCTTTTGAGAAGAGAGAAAGTGGACTCGCGCCACGTTTTCTCCCGCTTTCTCGATAAAAAAAGCATTCTGAATATTATAATATCTATCTGCGACTAAATGAACGGTTGTACTTTTAATAAGATAATCCCATTGCAACGCAAACCTATTAGGAATAACGTTATCGTCATCATCAAGAGACTTTCTTTGAATTCCGTTCCTATCAAAATATATCGATATATGTATAATATTAATATATTATCAAACATGAAAAGAATAACTTTGCTGTATTTAAAAATTTAGACAAATATGAATCTGTAGTGAAAAACCTATTTAGTTATATCAATTAATTTTTTGTTTGGATATAGGCAAACAAATCCTTGGTTGATGCAATAAAATAATTTAGTTGAAGCAAAGATTTTGGATATTGTAACATTTTACTTGTTCCTGATAAACATTGACATCTGATAAAGTTGTTTACAATAATCAAATGTTTGGCTTCAACTAAATTATTTTATTGCATCAACCAAAGATTTATTTGCCCATGTCCAAACAAGAAATTAATCATAATAATAATAATTGATTCAACTAAATGAATTTCTTAGTGTGAAAATAATTTTATTGGACCATCAAAATAATTATGTGCAGGAAATTCAAGCATGATAAACAATGCTGCAAAAAGTTTTGACATTTTAACAACCAGTTTGAATCCTACACAGTTACTTTGATAATTCAATAAAAAAATTGTTCTCAGATCTGTATCCAAGTAAATTTTTTAATACTTCAAAACTGTTCTTTTCACGCACAGTTAAGGCAAGAAAATTTATATTGTCATCTAAAAATGAATGTGATGTAATAAATTTCGCATTATTCGAAAAAATCATTATCGTCGTATTCGCCGGTCCCAATTGTGTGTGTCTGCGACTAAAATTCATATTTTATATCCCTTTGACAAACTCTCGTCGCGCATCTTGTGACATTCGTCTCGACAACTCGCCTGCTTGCGGTGGATTCCTGATTTCGGCAGAATGTCTTACCCTTAGAGATTACGCGAGGGGGAGGGAGAGAAAGAGAGAGAGAGAGGGAGAGAGAGAGAGAGAGAGGGATAGAAGCGCGGAACGGCGTTTTTCCACGGTGCCTCATAAGTAAACCTCATAAGTAATCTCGCCGGCGGCGCGTCTTCGATTTGAATTACCCTTCTGTTATTTCTTGCCCGTCGCCGGGCGTTATCAGAAATCCGTTCGCTCGTCGGATTAGCATGTCTGAGGTAGCGACCATCAATTTCAATATCCACTCGATAAATATTCCTTTGGATCCAGACTTCTTTCCTCTACTTACTCCGCACCGATCACCCCCATCCGATCCGACCTTACCTCCCCCCGTCTTACTCCGCGCCGTCTGGAGATCCATGAGATTCGATGGAGCACCGAGCGAGACGTACGGCTCGATAGACGGTTGCAGACTGGCTTTAGATAATATCCTTCCTCAGAGCCTCAATGGAGACACAAGACTGCAACGATATTTCGTTCTTTGCAAGTTCTTGAATATATCGATATATAGAGATTCATCGAGGCGCAGATAGAAACTGCCTGTTGTTTATAATACTCTGCGCGTTGAAAATAACTTGTCGTTTATTTATGCCATGATTAAAATTGCGACAGACAAACAAAGTGAAAGTTACAACGAGATATTATTTCATCGATAAAACCATTAATCAAATCAGAAACCATAATTATCCTTTTATTCGTACTTCTTTCTATAATTCTCTTTGCATATATTTGCCAGAAAGTCATTAATAAAGATGATGGCAAAAATATAAATAAACCATTTTCTTTTTTATTCTACATTGCAAAAAATTAATATTGACTACAATACACATTCAAAACTGTTTTTCGTTATATATACATAGACTTCATATAATTTTATAATTTGACGACAATATTATCATCTGCAATGTAGAATATGATTGCTGGCATAATATATTTTGTAAAATTATAATAATTTCATTTTTTTTTACCGTATAATAACAAAATTTAAATATTTGTCGTTATTTATGAGATAATGTTCGTATATATTATTCAAAGGTTTACGCACAGTTGAATGTAAGTTTACGCACGAAATTTGAGATCTACGTGCAAAAGTAACTCTGCGGTACTATTAATGAGCGAATAGGTATGTGAGTAGAGTAACAGGAATAACGGGAAGGCGGGAGTATGCAATGCAATGTAAGTAATACAGTAAATAAATACGGCGTTACGTCGGTTGTTTACTGTGCCAACTGTGGCTTTGCCGTTGCAGTCGTAGTTACATTCGCTGCGATGTGTGTTCGTTAATATTGCAACATTCTCGCAAACAGTCCCTAATGATATATCGCTCTCAAAGACTTAATCTGTATGTGCGTTTGTTGTATACAAGGCATTTCTGACACTGTATTATGTAGTTTACTCAATCACGAATCCCGCAAGACATTAAAAATTGAATACAAAAAAAATCATTTTTAGTTAAGGGTCTTACAATTAGCATCTAATAATATTTTTGCATATTTTATAATGTTCAATCAAGCAAATTTGTTGTCTTAAACGAGGGGGTAACCATTTAAAAAATAGGTGTACACCTGGACTTCCGATTTTAAAACTTCATCGGATTTTATGGACTGCCGGATTTTACAGGACTTCACCGGAATTGATCGGACTTTACCGGATTTCACTGGACTCCGTCGGACTTCATCAAACTTCGAGGAATTCAATGAACTTTTGGCACATCAGAGTTCGAGAGTGTTGGTCTCAAAATACAGTTGAAGATGGATTACATAATATTACAAATTAAATTGACAAGCGATTTAATATTACTTATACTAATGAGCATGCTTAAAACATTTTAAAGAATTCATTGTGAAAATGTTCTTCTAACATATACTGATTACTGCGATTAATTACTATATGTCTCAATGAATGAACTGGAAAGACACTCGCACGAAAAGGTTCGTTTATTGAATCCTGGACAAAATAATATTTTTCGCAATAAATTCTTTACAGTGTTTTAAAGATACTCATTAGCATGAGTAATATAATTAAATGGTTTGTCGATTTAATTTGTAATATTATGTAATCCAGCTTCAGTTTAGGACTGTGCTTCAAGACCGATAAATCATCGTCGCGTTGTTCGCTTGAATTGAAAATTATAAAATTCGCACAGAAATATTATTTGATATTAAAACTCACCGTTTATTTGTATTGAACATTTCTCAGTCGATTTTCACTTAATATTGATTAAAAAATAATTTTTTCTTAAAAAGAATTCCATTTTTCTATGTGATCATTGATATACACACACACATAAATATCTTTTAATTAAATAAAATTTTTTTCTAGGACTTATCTTACGTAATCATCCAAAGGAACTTTTAATCTTTACATTGGTTAAACGCAACATTTCGGTAAAAGAAATTCAATGCCTATCTTTCGTCATGTGTATCTCTTTCCTCTGTCGACTCTCTTGACGAACTTCTTACTTTCTATCGACGGTAACTTTGCGGCCGAGCCATAAGTAATGAAGGAATGCTGAAGATTTTTACTTCGAGAATTGCGCGGTAAGATATATTGAAGAGGGTAAAAAAAAGAACCAAAGAAAAGATAAAGACAGCCAGAGATCGGGTAGAAAGAGAGGCAAAAGAAAATGAGGAAAGAAGAGAGATGATTGCGGGCCAGGTAATATTAATAAGTAGAAGGAAAAGTTGGTTTGATCGACCGACCTGAACGAATCCGGCACTAGACCACATCACAGGCCGTTTGAACGCTGAGGCTATTAGCATAATTACAATACTTCTGCTTTAGTCGGTCCAACTTTCTGCTTATTTTAAGCCGCCGTCATAATATCGTCCATGATAGCTCTGCCGAATCCATTACCTTGATGTAACCGAAAAGCCAAATCATTGGTATATATAAAAAAAAAGTTGAGATCACTAATTTTCTATCTGAATCTGAAGGCGAGTAACTAGTTATCTGTGTGTTAAGTTGTTAAAAAAAAGTACGATTTACTTTTGATGGTTTTCATTTAAAATTTTATCAATTATTGCAATTAATCCTTAATACACATAATGGGTCATTCGTACTTTAATAATTAATTTTCATCATTTTTATCAGCACATAAAAATTATTAAGTGATTTTTATATATATATTTATTTTGATATATACTTTAACATCTTTAAAGCATTTGTAAGATTTTGTATTTAAAAAAAAAATTTTTTTTAATTATATAAAAATACAAATATTACAATTAATAACTTGGTGCTTCTAGTAAGAATTTTGAAAAAAAGAAATAAGATATAAATGACTTAATTCTTAACTAAGGTAAATCTGAGTTATATAATCAACAATTTAGAATGCCCGATAAATTTAAAATGTTTTATCATTCAATTATTCAATTTTTGTCAAAATAAAGAATAATTTTATAAACTAATTATTCGGAAATTTATTATTTCCTATGTATTAGCATCGTTGACTACATTATATTTGATAGTATTAAAGGTTAATTGGATACACTGTATAGTCGATCATAAGTATACGGATTTTTACGTCAGGATTTCGAATCTTGGCGACGTCTCTGGATATAGGCGCAAATAAAGTTTCGTCTTTCCATTTTCGCCGCGGGAGTCGGATCGACTGTGCGCTGTGGAAATTCGAAGCGGTAGCGCACGGTCGGTGCTAGATTCGTTCCTTCCGGCGAAAAATCGTCTCTGGTTGAGAGATACTATTCGCGGTAAAGAGGAGAACCAAGACTACCAAGACGGAGACGCGGATAAAAGTAGACAAGGGCAAAAGGGGAAGGAGATGAAGCCGATATCGTACGAGGCATGGGGAGATTCATCGTTTTATCGCGACAGAGATTGTTCCGTGATCTCGAAAAAAGGATACGGGCGAAATGGATTAAACGATGGTAACGTAGCCGGAAGGAAAAAAGACAGAACGCACTGCGGTACCGGTGACGGAGTTACATTGTCGCATGTAACGAAGTAGATTACTCAGTGTGACAAAGGACTGTAATTCCCTAAGTAAATGACGTCGATCATATAACTAACACTGTGGTTGGATGCGTATATTTTCATTCATCTTGTTAATTTGTTACTTTTACGTTATAAACATACTTATTACAAAATATATTTTTACTTATTATATATGCCTAATTTTGTACACACACACACACACACACACACACACACACACACACACACACACACACATATATACTCAAATATATACCTGTAACTGAATCAGAGAGTGTA